>OY856409.1:1041514483-1041951983 GCA_963693085.1 Alisma plantago-aquatica
ATGGCTTGTATATAACTTTTCATTTCGTTGTTAATTGTCGATGTGTGCTTGTAGATTGATCACCTGCTTGCATTTATCTTGTTCTTTCCTATGTTGTGAGAACTTCAATATGTAGGTTTTAATGTCCATTAACGCAGTTGACTCCCTGACAAGAAATCAGATGGGATTCCCTGAGGTCGTAAGTGTATGATCCATGAGGGGACGAGCCATATAGCCCATGGTGACGCTTTTGTGTGCCTAACACTTGTATAGGGGGGCCACAACTATAGTTGGATATCTGTATCTTGGGAACTGTAAGTGCATGATCCGAATGGTGATGAGAAATCTGATGCCTAGGGTGATGCTTATGTGAACCTAAACATCCCTCTGGGAGGGTTCACATAAGTTTTATTTGGATAGTTAGATCTAGCCTGGATGTTTGTTATTGGATATGTTTGCATGTGTAGTGGTGGTGAAACCCGGGTCCATCCCAGTGATTCCCATCATTAATCTTTAATCAACTTTTAATCTTGATCTTTACTTTCCTCACATTTAGTTTAATTAAACTCAAACCAGCCTCTGTTCTAAATATTAGTCTTGATTCAAATAGACTTGACTAGTAAAAGATTCTTAAAAATGTTGTCCCTTGGGATTTGATCCTCAACTATACTGCGATAAGACCCATCCGCTTGCGGGTGGTATTAGTGCACAAGGTTTTGGTAAAACTCAGGGATTTCAACCCTGGGTGAGTTTGTTAGTGCGATAATAGACCACATCAACGATGATGATGATTGATGGTGATGATGATGATGATGATGATGATGATGATGATGAATGATTGATGATCACCATCATCGCCATCTTCATCACCATCACCATCACCATTACCATCACCATCACCATCACCATCACCATCACCATCACCATCACCATCACCATCACCATCACCATCACCATCACCATCACCATCACCATCACCATCACCATCACCATCACCATCACCATCACCATCACCATCACCATTACCATCACCATCACCATCACCATCACCATCACCATCACCATCACCATCACCATCACCATCACCATCACCATCACCATCACCATCACCATCACCATCACCATCACCATCACCATCACCATCACCATCACCATCACCATCACCATCACCATCACCTCACCATCACCATCACCATCACCATCACCATCACCATCACCATCACCATCACCATCACCATCACCATCACCATCACCATCACCATCACCATCACCATCACCATCACCATCACCATCACCATCACCATCACCATCACCATCACCATCACCATCACCACCACCACCACCACCACCACCACCACCACCACCACCACCACCACCACCACCACCACCACCACCACCACCACCATCATCATCATCATCATCATCATCATCATCATCATCATCATCATCATCATCATCATCATCATCATCATCATCATCATCATCATCATCATCATCATCATCATCATCATCATCATCATCATCATCATCATCATCATCATCATCATCATCATCATCATCATCATCATCATCATCATCATCATCATCATCATCATCATCATCATTATCAATCATCATCATCATGGATGATGATGATGGTGATGATTATGATGATTTATGATGATGATGATGATTATTATTATTATGATGATGATTGATGATGATGATGGTGATGATGATGATGATTGATGATGATGATGATGATGATTGATGATGATGATGATGATGATGATGATCGTGATGATGATGTTGGTGATGGTGATGATCATGATGATGATGGTGATGTTGATGTTGTTGTTGATGATGGTGGTGGTGGTGATGACCGATGATGGTAATGATGATGATGATTATGATGATTGATGATAAGTGTATGATGTGTATTTGGTTTTCAAGAAAATTTCGATAGCATTTCCCCACAGTTCTCCAAGTACACCGATGTAGATGGGCAAATGTCCACCAACATATGTACTTAGAGAATAAATGAGGAAATGTTGAAGAAACATCTTTAAAACTAAATATACATTATACACTTACATCCTAATTGAGATTAAGTGTTAAAGAACAGTCCCAAACCGGGGAATATCCCCAAGATTTATTCCTAATAAGTAAATCTCAGATGAGTTTTTAGGCCAACATATATATATATATATATATATATATATATATAGTAGCAACGAGAATTTTTCTTGTAGCTCGTCTTTTTATCTGATTTAATTAATTTAAGCAAAAAGAGATCTTTCTCGATCAATCCCTCAATTCTTATGTATCTGAATATGAATCCCTACTCCACTTACCTCACTGGGGCGTGGCCAAGTGGTAAGGCAACTGGTTTTGATCCTGTTATTCGGAGATTCAAATCTCGTTGGTGCCAATTAGGAGGTTTGTGGACTTTTATTTCTCTTCATGGCGCTTTCGGTCTAATAAGTTTTATGCTATGTCAATTTGAACTTGCTCGATCTAGGAGTACCCCTAAAAAGGAACCTTTCCTCTCCTCAGCCATTTTGGGTTAAGAAGATGTGAAAGCATATATATATATATATATATATATATATATATATATATATATATATAAAGTTTACTATATATATCAATTGTGTGTATATACAAATTGATAAATCCATAAATTATATACATTGTATCATCATTGCATCACATGACATCCAATACCCTTATTAATATTTATACTAAAATTCACATTCATGTTTCCTATGGTTATTAAGAACTGATCTCTCCCACTTTATTAAGTTTGTACATGTATTTAGTTTATATATTCACCCTACTAATTCTCAATCTTAGGTTAGCTTCTATCATCAAGTATTCATGTTTCTCATTAGACTACATGGTTCTAATAAGATTTGGATTATTAATAACCCAAAAATTAAACATTCAACATTGTATATAAATAACAATCAATAATGTACACTCTATTAGAGATAACATAAGATAATTGGCCACTCAATTTCATACTAGTTATGCAACTTAATAGAGAACATAACTCATTTCATCATCCCACATGTATCACAAAGTCACAGTAAAAATAAGATTCCCATAGAAACCCTAGATTGTAGTTCATCATTTAGGAATCCTACTTATTTATTAACATTTAGGAAGTAAGAAATGGGAACTACCTTGGTCTGTTGGTGACAATGGCCAACAGTATCAATAGCACAGAGCAGAGTAGCTACATGGGAGACCAAAGAGGCGATGATGGTGATGGCGGTGACGGAGCCTAGCTCCATTGATGACGACGACTAGGTTCAACAGTGGTAGCAAGCTCTAGTGATGGCGGAAACTAGCTCCACTGATGGCGAGCTCCAACAACGATGGTGGCAACAAGCTCCAGTGATGGTGAGCTCTAGTGGCGGCGACGTTGAGAAAACCACAGATGGCAGTGAGCACAACAACTCGAGTAGAGGAGCGACAGTGACGATCGCCAAAGCAGAGTGAAGTTAATGTGATGGAATACATAATGGGGGAAAGAAAATTCACGGGGGGTATTAAGTGGAGCATACTCGTCGGTTGTTAAAAAACTGACACCTAAGTACTTAGACATCAATTTCTTACAAAGAAGTGACACCAAACCTAGTGACTAAGACATCAGTTATTGCTAAAAATCGATGCAAGAGGCCATTGTCTGAATGAAAAAATTTGGCTTGAGTAATGTCCTTAGTCGTCAGTTGTATATAAAAAATCGACACCTAACATAGTGACTTACACATCATCTTAATTGACGAAACCGATACAGAGGCCATTATCCAAATGAAAAAATTGGCCTCAGTAGGGCCCGAGTCATCAATTTCTTCTCTAAGAACCAACAATAGAGTGCAATTTGGGGGGACCACTTCTTTCACGGGGACGTGGTGTGAAACCTGTAACGTTGGTTTCATTGGGACCACTTCTTTCACGGGGATGTGGCGTAAACCCTCTAATGTCGGTTTTGTGACAAAAAAACCAACACCGATTGTGCAATTTTATATGATTTTTCCTACAAATCAATGTCGATTTTGCGGAGAAAAAATTGACACCAGAAGTATTTTGGAGGCCAAATGTATTTTGCACGAAGGTGTCTATCGTCAATTCACAAAGAATTGATGCTCATCTTAAAAATTTTGGAGTCAAATATTTTCCCCTAAAAAATTCTATTTCACATGTTATTTTAGATGCCAGTTTTGTTAAAAAGTAACAAATGTTAAATAAAAAGCGGTAGCCGTGTCTTCTCTTAATTGGAAGGACTTGATCAATGGTGACGTTTGTGCTAGATAACCAACATTAGAGTTTATATAGTGTCATTTTTTTTAGTGTAACTGACATCAAGATAAGTGACATTAGAGGTCAGAAATGTATTAGTGTCATGCCTAAAATTGAGAGTGGTTGAGGCCGTGTCTCAGATATTTGTATATGTGGTGTGATTCAAGACAATTGCGGTTGTACCTTTGATGATAGGGTTTTTAATATCCTAGTTTCAAGTGCCCTGACCTTTATACTAAGGACGAGTTGGGTTAGCAGCTTGACTATATGTTGATGTAGGCAGATTGATTGTTATGCCATTGCATATCACTCACACTGATCAAGGGTGGGAGATCTTAGGACGCTGACTTTCCTAGATCTTATACAGAACTGAATAGCACTTTATAGTGGTTAGTTGGAGTCTGAGTGGTATACCTCAAAATCCCCATGGCTTAATAAATGATGTAATATAGCCGCATAACATATCTTTACATTGGATGATAACCCTTATTTTCTCTTTTCACATATAGACGATGTATAGTGCAGTAAGAGAAAGTAATCATGCTTATGTTGATAAGTCATACTTTTGCTATTAGTTATGTTCATGCTGCTAGATATGCTTTGTTGTTAGCCATGCTTATACTATTGGCCCTACTGATGATATTAACTATGTTATGATGACAATTTTCATTTGTTCCTTTATGTACCTTGTTAATCATTCCTGTTGATATGTCTATCTATTTAACTTGCTTAATCTACTTAATCTATTTAATTATATAACTTGATGTAATCAATAAACATTTTTGAGTGTTATATCTCTCACTTGGACATGAGTCTCATCTCATTGGTCACCACATTTTTAGGTGATCGGTAGCAGTGGCAGTAGACCCGTGGTAGAAATGAGGAGTTGTGGTGATGGACTTGAAAGAAGGTTATTTAGAGGTCTAGTGTGTCCTGGAGTCTTCCCTATACTCTTAGGTCCGGGGGGAAAGTTTGTATACAATGTTTCGATTGACTCAAGATTTTGGTAGCATTTTAATGCTTGTATATGTGGTATATGTGGATCATGTTCTTCTACAATATATATGTTGTGGTTGAGGCCACAAAACAATTGTAAAAAATACTTAGCATAGTATGAATATATTTAATATGTTGGTCTTTTATGTAAAATGATCAGGGATAAGTTTGGAATATTTCATCGGTTTTAATTATTCCCTTTTTCTGCTATGTGATTAATTAGTGATCGATCGTGTTTTTAGTTTTGAGTAATCTAGTTTAGCATGATGGGTTCTCACAAGTTGGTATCAGAGCCCTAGGTTCACCGAGTCTATAGGGAAACTATGACTTAGGACTAGGATGATGACTAAGGAACATGACATGTGATCATAATGCATATTTCCTGAACTTAGTACTTGGATGCCCTAGCCAGGTATTCAATTATTGAAGAAAAGACAAGCGTGTAAATTGTTATCATTCTGATTACTATGATTAAGTAGTCAGTCTGAAACAATCTAAAGAGCATAATGAATAATAAATCATGGTGAAAATGTCTTAATATTACTCTAAAGAAAGATAAAGTTCACATCATAACCTAAAAAAACTTGAATGTTTGGTAACTAAAGAGATATATGACACCATGAAACCTAAATCTAAATACAAATAAGACAGAGAGGAGTTCTTGAAGATGTAACTCTACAAGTTAATGAAGTAAAAGAGAGATAAATATGTGCTAATGGAATGCTTAAAGGTATAAAATCCATGTAAGAAGAAGAGAACTCCTAAGATAAGTGTGATATGAGAAGACAAATAAGAATAATGACAAATGGATAAAGTGTATCTGAGTAAAACTTAGACCAACCTATGTGTGTAAGAAAGTGTTAAAGTAAAATTACCATGAGATGTAAAAGAAGTTAATGAGGAAATGTGAAATATAATGAGAAACCCCTTGGTAAGTGAGGGAGAAACAAGATAACATGAATATACACTCACATAATAACAATAAATTATCAACAAAAAAGAGCAATGAAGTATGATAATCATGATAATTCCTATGGTGATGGTTAAAAACCCAATATGAAAAAGGTAAATGATACATAAAAAGTTGTAACTTACATTATGAAGATAGAATCAGTAACTCCCTTGCTAGTAACCCTTGGACATTGCTATTGTGTTGTAGGAAGTGTGTTTTCCTTTGTGTTTCTTTTCAAGGTGTGACTTTTAAGTGGATCTTATGCCACTTGGCATGTGTGGATTCACTAAAATCCTGAAGATGGATACCTTGGTGTGACATGTGGATGTTTTGGACTATAGTTCCAAGATGATGACATTTTGTGATGGGAATTCTTTTTGATCCTTCTAAGAGTAGTAAGACTCCTCATATACATTCTGAGTTGGTTATAATGGTAGACGAGCTGATGAGATTGGGGTGTGAGTTCTTCTTGGCACATGTAATAAATACCAAGGTGACGAGTCCTAGTATCTAGGGCGTACCAATAGTATGTGAGTTTCAACATGTTTATCAGATGAACTTTGTCGTGTTTCTTGTCCTATAGAAAGAGAGAGTTTGATGTTGAGATCTTCCTAGTGTCATATGAAAAAAAGAAGAGTGATCATGTGATGTTGTATATGGGCTATCGACAGTTGGATAAGATCACAACAACGAATGAGTAATCATTGCCTAGGATAGATGGTTGTTGATCATTCAAGGGTGATGCAATGTTCCTTCAAATAGACATGAGGTTATGATATCATCAGATAAGAATAAGATTGGATAACATAAGTTGCATGATCATTATGAGTTCATGATTATGCCGTTTAGACTAACTAATGCATCAATAACGTTAATGGACTTGATGAATAGAGTGCTCTGGTCATGTCCTTGTGGGTTGTGATAAGTTCTATTTATAACATCTCAATGTACTTCAGATATGGTTAGTAGCATGGAAAACATCTTCACTGAAGCTCTAGGATTGTTGAAACAATAATAATTGTGTGTTAAGTTCAACAAAAGTGAGTTTGGGTTGACTAAAGTGGCTTCTTCAGCTTATGATATATCTGCTAAAGATGTTGTGTGAATCCAAATAAGGTGAACATAGTGTTGGAGTGGGAGCATCCCTAGACACCGACTGAGATCCAAAGCTTATTAATCCTAGCAAGACACTACAGGAAGTCCATTCAGAATCAACACCATTGCTTTACCCCTCAAAAGGTTGACTAGGGGAGGTTTCTATATTAACCCAAGAAGGGAAGGGTCTGAGTTTCCGGGAGGTGAGTAATCACATCCCTAGGGCGACCAGATCCGCCGCCGGTGGCGGATGCCGCTCGCACCCCCTCCGGTTGGGCACCTCGCCCACCGGAGTCCACCCTGATCTTACTTTCCTAATCCCTTCTGTCCTCACCAGCCTCCCTAGCCCTTTTAGTTGAGCGCTAGATGATCGTTGGTCACCAAAGATGTGGATTAGGGTTTTGATCAATGAGTGACCATCCCGCCTCTACATTACCTGAATCCTGATCTTTTGTTCGAAGAGACATCTTACATCCCGATGTTGCCTTCACCGCTTCTCCATAGGGTTATGCGGCAAAGCGTGTAAGGTCGGCGTGTGCAAAGGTCTGTCATGGAGCGACGAGATAACTTTGCCGCTACATCCACGCCGCCGGATAGCGTGATCCCAGATATAAGAAACCTTCTACAATCACCCACGCCTTTGACGACGATCGAAGATGTATAGCCCCTAATCAGCACGCCGACGCCGACTCCGGATATGATGGCGAACCCTCCTCCTCCTCCGCATGTGAACACAGTTGACACGACGCCAGTGAATCCTACACCTCAACTGGTGATCGAGCAACCACAAGGCATGAACACCATGGGGTCGCATCATCAAGGAGATACGACGACCCCTCTGATGGTCCCTCCGCCCTCTCCCGCAGTGAATGCAATCGATGCCATGCCTCCTGTAGTAAACGTGACCATAGCGACGACAGTTGAGCAGGCGGCAACCATGACGACACCCCCTGTTGTCGCGATGGAATCGTGACCCAAACGTGCTCCGCTCTACGGTATCCCCAAAGACACTTGTTTTAAGTGCATGGGGCGTGGACATTGGCAAGCACAGTATATCGCGGAGAAGGTTTGTTATATCTGTAGACAATCCAGACATCAGCTGCTAGGTGCATGATGAGAAGGCGTTTTTCTCTGCCTCGCATGGCGCCGCCACCACCGCCACCGAACGTCTTTTCGCGGCAAGAGTTTCCACACATGCCCACCGCCATTCCTGCGCGTGGCGGACCACAACACATACCTAAGAGGGTTTTCGTCTCCCTTGACACACGAGACCCTGAGCGTCTCAAGAGGATAGAATCCCTTTCATATGCCATTTAGATTTCATGGGCTGACGGCATTGCGTGGCAACCTCTAGGCGAGTTCCTTAAGAGCCATTGGCCTCAAGCAATAGACATATACATATATGCTTACAAGAAAGCCGTAGTTTTCTTTGACAACAGACAGGAGGCTGAAGAGGCGAGATGAGCTAGACACATCAGGTACCTCCACCATAGACTCACGATGAGAGCTATGACAGTGGGTGATGACGGAGCCCATAGAGAAAAGTTCTAGTTTTGGCTCACAAATATGCCTATTATTTTTAGAGATGAACCTACTATTAAACAGCTTATTCAGCCATTTGGGCAGCTTGATTTCATTTCCAATTGGCAGCACCATGACGACGACCTTTCAGGAATCCTAGTCCGGGTAGAGGCCTTCAAAGAGGACGTCCCCCAATTCATTGTGATTACCCATGGTGAAGACAGGGCAAGTATTAAACTGCACCTTATTGCTAGAGCGGGGGTTCGAGACCAAGCTTTCTAGCTTTCTAAAATGGGATGCAAATTCAACATTCCTCCTGTTGTTCTAGAGAATCCAGGAGCGTCACAGTTTGGATTTTCAGAGGCAGACCTACAGGTTTCATCGCATTTTCAGCGTGATGGACTTCTTATGCTTGACAACGAAGAGGCTAGAGCGTCCTCATCGTCCCAGGAAAACTATAGGGGTTCCCGCGAAAAGATGGCATATATCGAATCTGAGGGGAGGGTCGTTCTTGATCATGAAGGCAATAGAGCCACTCTTCATAATAGAAGCCTTGAAGACTTTTTTCCTGCCGATGACTACCAACACAGGAGATCTACCAGAAGGGAAAGAACCAGCAATGTCGAGAAAGGGAGGATGGCATCACCTCCACAGACGGAGTACCAATATAGATGAAGATCCCACTATCATAGAGATAGGGAGTTTCGTGCCTCTGATGGAGACGACTATTCAGAGTATGAATTCAAGGAGGATAGGGATGATGCTTATGACAGGAGAGGTAGCCGTTAAGGCTACAGACGATCATCTTCGATGAGTATTGCGGCTGTATATACTTTTATGTATCCGTTAGTCCACATGTTTTAGAACATTCGAGGAGCAGCCAACAATGAGACGAGAAGAGTGTTAGGTAGACTCTATTGCAAGCATAAGCCCAACATTGTTTGTATTTTTAAACCCTTCCTGCACGCCGTCAGAGCTGAGGAACTCCTAGACATCGTCCGTCTTGACTGGTTGGCGGACAATTATGAAGAAAATGGAAAAGTTTGGTTCTATGCAGATTCCTCCTTAAATCCAACCACTGTTCTCCTTAAATCCAACCACTGTTCGATGTGCCACATCCTCTGGTGACATCTTTTTCATCACGACTATATACGCCAGCTGTTCGTATACCGAGAGAAGAGATTTATGGGACTCCTTACTTCAGTTAGCTCAGATTGTTGGAGACAAGCCTTGGGAGATCGTCGGAGACTTCAATGTCAAATGAGAGGGACTGCTGATGCTGATTTTCAAGCAGTGTTCGATTTCAATAGCTTCATCACTAACGCTAACCTTAGAGAGGCCCCTTTCGAAGGAAGCCAATACACCTGGGTTGACAAACAACAATTTACTCCCACCAAATGGAAATGTTTGGATCGAATGTTGGTGAATGCAACGTGGAACCAATGGATGCTCGGTGCCAAAGTACTTCATCTCACCAGATCAAGGGCGTCAGCTCACTGCCCTCTGCTTGGAGTTCATAACGATCAGCAGAAAGAGCGGACACAGCCGCCTTTCACTTTTCTCTCAGTCTGGTTATCACATCCTGATTGCATTGATGTCATTAGAAGAACATGGATCGAAGTAGTGACATGACACCCGTCATATATCCTTTTTGCTAAGCTCAAATACGTTCGGAAAGCCCTGAGAATTTGGAATAGGGAAGTATTCGAAAATGTCCATCAGAAGAAGGCGGACCTTGAAGACATGATTCACATACTCCAGATCAAATTCGATGAACATCCTAATTCAATCAATGAGCTGAATCTTAAAGCTGCCGAAGAAGAGCTTCAAGACATACTTGTTCAGGAGGAATTGATTTGGAAAGAGAAGTCCAGAGTATCTTGGCTCAACGATGGTGAACGCAACACTTTGTTCTATCACGCTGTGGTGCGTGCCAAACGAAGGAGAAGATGCATCTCCATGATTCAGCTACCTAACGTCTCAGTCACCGATTGCGTGAGCATAGATAGCAAGGCAGCAGCTGTACATTATCAGAACCTCTTCTCCGTAGTTGCCCCGCATGACCCTGACTCGATTGAGAACTTCCTTCAGATCCTCACACCTGTGATTTCAGCTGATGATAATGTCGAGCTACTGACGATTCCTTCGGAGAAGGAGCTTGTCACCACCATGAGTAACATGAACACTCATGCTGTGCCCGGTCCTGACGGATTCACTCCCTCTTTCTTTACTACGGCATGGGATTGCATTAGACATGATGTGTTAAGCTATGCTACATCCTTTTTCAGCAATCAACAATGTCATCGCAGTCTCAAAGCATGCCGCATTACGCTCATTCCCAAGTGCGACCAGCCGACTGACTTGGTTGCACACTTCTGGCCCATTGCCATTGAGAATATTATGCTAAGAATCTTTGCCTCCATTCTTAGTAATCACCTCAGAAAGATGATGCACAAGATGATTTCACTGACACAAGGCACATACATTCCAGGTCGAGACATTATTAATCACATTAAGCTCACCAAGGAAATCTGCCATGATCTTAGGCAGGGCGGTGATGCACCCAATGTCATAGTTAAGTATGACATGAGCAAGGCATACGATCGTGTAAACTGGGCAGTCCTGAGTAGCATTATGGAGAAATTTGGTTTCTTTCAGGAAACTATACTGCTATGTCTCAGCTTCTTTGAGGGATCATGGGCATCCGTCACTTTGGGAGATCATACCGAAGGTTTCTTTCAAATACATAGGGGCCTCAAATAAGGAAATCCTATGTCACCCTATCTGTTTGTGATCTTCGAAGATATTTTGGCACGAGCCATGGAGGTTGCCATCTCTAGAGAGGAGATTTGTAGGTTTAGGACCCGCAGCGCTGCCAGAGCCCCTCCAATCCTATTATACGAGGATGACGTTATCATCTTTGCCAAAGCTTCTGCCGCCTCCATCACCCGCATTAATGATATCTTGACCAACAATGAGAATGCTACTGGCCAGTTGATCAATAGAGCCAAATCTATCTGCCTTGTTGGAGATGCTGATCGAGCTATTGCGGACCGTGTCGCACAATCCTTTGGGGCTACAATAGCGGATGGACCTCTTAAGTATTTGGGTGCTCCGATACTTTATGGACACACCAAGATGCATACCTTTGATTTCCTCCTTGATAAGATTGCTAAGAAAACTGCCACATGGAAAGCTCATCTCTTCTCTTTTGCTGGTCGTCGCCTCTTGATAAAACATGTCCTTGCCTCCACGACATTATATGTAGCTGCTGCCATTGGGATCCCACCCGGCATCTGTGATAGAATCGACAACCTTATGTCTAAGTTCTTATGGGCGTGCAAAGATGGAAACAAACTCAAAGTCTGGGTGGCGTGGAAGAAGACTACCACCCCGATCGCGTCTGGAGGTCTAGGTTTGGACTCCATGAGAAGCATCACCCAGGCTTTCACTTACAAAGCCTACTGGGAGATTATGACTGGTTGCTCACCTTGGGCGATATTCTACAGACACAAATATAGATCTAACATCGCGAATAGAACTGGCTTCTATCCACCTTTTCTAAAGCTTAGCGTGAATTCCTCACCTGCTTGGAAACAAATTTGGCGCACATTTCCCATGTTCAACTCCTATTGCAGATGGATTACAGGAAAGGGAGACATTTCCCTATGGGAAGCCAGATGGTGCGGCATACCTCTCGTTGGTTTCACCATCAATGCTAGTGATCAGAGACTGGATTTCAAGATGAAAGATTTCTGGACCCCAAACGGGTGGGATTGGCATTCGCTCGGACACATTCTTAATGAAGAAGGCATTCATATCTTTAGAAACAACAGAGCATACATTTCAGAAGAAGATGATGACAAGATGATTTGGACTCTTGAGTCTAATGGTGCATTCATCATCCGTTCAGTCAAAAGTAACATTATTCACGCTGATAATATGGGGCACAACCGACACATTCAGGGAATTTGGAAAATTCCTTACCCCAAGGCCTGTTTGCTTCTTTGGAAGATCACGTACAGGGCCATTCCAACGGATGAAAACATCTCCAGATGCAGAATCATGATGACTTCTAAGTGTTCATGCTGCAATGAAGCATCAACAAAATCAACACATCACCTCTTTATTCAGAATCAAATGGCAGCTTTCTTCTGGCAGAAGATGTCATAGGTTACTGGACATCTCCCTCCGACAGACATCAGTGAGATTTTCCACTTGTGTGTGCGGTTGCTCTCGAGTTCTTCTGCTAATGCATGGATTCATGGTATGTTATGCGCCTTGATCGTCTGGAATATATGGTGTTGTAGATGCACACATAGGTTTGAAGGGAAGGGAGTTATGTTGCAGTCCCGATGGCACAACATCATCTACATCTTAAATCACTTCCTCAAGAACATTGAGTTCATTAAGATGGAAGATGTGAATTTTTATAACGATTTGGCCGAGCATGGAATTCATGAGCCAAGAACGCACATTAGACAGATTACCCTGGTGAGATGGTCCCCACCAGACATCGCCAATCTCAAGCTTAATGTCACCATTGGACGAAGCAGAGATCCAGCTGGTCACTGGAAAAGATGGGCGGCGGGATCAGTTAGAGATTCAAGATGCCGGATCTATCTAGCTTTCCGAACCTGTCTTAGAGACGAGGAGTTCACTATCACATATATTGCAGCTTGTGCGGTCGCTCTTAAGATCTCCGACGAAAAGAATATGAATGTATCCGTGATTGAGATCGACGACGTGAATACATATAATATGTTATGGAGGAACACACCAGTACCGTGGAAAGCTGTCTCAATCTGCAGAGACATGCGAAGAGAACTTGAAGAGCTAGGGATATTGGGGCATCACATTCCTAAGATAGTCAACTCAGCTGTAAGGGAGCTTGGTACTTGGGGGTCCTCCCAACCTGGGATGTTCGTATGCACTGAGCCTACTATGATTCCTCTGAGGGTGAGATGTTTCGTCAATATGGAGAAGAGAGGGATTCCTTACATTGACACTTCCTTTCAGAGACACACTCGTGGAGGATAGCTGCTTCCTTTTATCGGTTCCTGGCTGCACAATAGGTGGTTGTGACTATGCCTTTTTCATATGTGTTGTTTGCTTTCTGTGCTTATCGGTTTTTATGGCTGGACTGAGGCATGTTGGGCTGGGCCGATGGCCTTGTGATGCAGTTGGTGTGTGTTGTGTTTGTTTGTCTTAGGAGATAATACCTGTGACAATTATAAGCAGGAGATGTATGTTGCTTTGATTGATTTTACCCACACGAGGGGGGTGGGATGAATAAAAGAACCCCCTGGCTTCCAAAAAAAAACCCAAGATGACACATACATGAGTTGAGAGAGAAGAGCATGAATTCTATGAGAGTGTTGTGACATCACCATTGTATGGAAGTAACCATGTGGAGGTTAGTGTATGAGCTTCATAGGAGGTACCCATCTTTGTTGCCTTGGATTTTGGGGGCAAAATCCCTGTTAGGGGTTTATGGTTGTAAGACCCCTGATCTTGATTTTTGGTAGAACATTCTATATTAGCTAAATTGGATGCTTAAAACCTTAATATAACCCTAATATGTGCTTTGATATCATGTTAAAAAGTTAAGTTTCAAGTTTGGTCCAATTTGGACACTGTTTGAGAAAGTTATGCATTTATATGCTTATTTTGGACTTTAATGCAATTTAATCATATTTAGGGGGTTTTATTCTAAATTTTCACATCCTTATAGTTCCTCACATGTTTTCACATCATGATTTATGTAATTTTACCTTGGGGAATCTTGTTACACCTTGGTTTTGTGTGTGACATCTACCTAGGATTGATCTTAGGATTTCCTCTCATGGATGGGCTACCTTGAGTGCAAGAACTCGATGGTTCTTCTTGTGAGTTGGTATTTGATGTCTTTAATGGTGTGTTGGGATCCTATTTTGGTCCTTATAGGTGTGAGGGTATATGGTTTTCCCTCTTGAATATCCTTGGATTGATGGTTCACCAAGATAGGTGCTTAACCGATGGTGATGCTAGGGTTTTCACCCTTGTGACCAAGGGATCAAGATACAATGGTTACCTTGCTGTTGGAGGTTGATGGTTTACCTGGGAGTCAAGATTCTATGGTACTACTAACTCCACAATGGGTGGACCTATTGGTTTGCATGGACATGATGCTTTAGACCATGGACACATGGCAAGCTTGGCTAGACACCTTAACCTTCTCTTCTCTCTCACCCATAGCTTTATATACCTCCCTCCCTACATGAAAATTATTTATTTATGCAGCTATCTCTCCCTATATTCTTCCTTTCTTCTTGGAGCTTGTCCCTCTAGCGTGGTGGAGGAGAAGGAGCCAAGGTAGAAAAAGTTTGGTCGATCTTGCTTGCATGTTCACCTAGGGTTCAGATCTACGCTACTACAAAAAAGTTCTTTTACAAAAGTTCATTTTTCCATTTTAAAACAAGTTTTAACCATTGTATTAGATTGTGTGGGCTTATTGGGGGTGATTTATACAACATGTGATGCACACGTTTTAATACATGCATTTTATACAACAGTTGAAAGACGTTATCTTTTAATGAATGGCCCGTTGTAATATGGGTGTTTTATACAACATGTGGTGCACTCATTGTAATAAATATTATATAATAGTTAAAGCATGATATCTTTCACTAAACACACATGTTTTAATAGTTTTTTTTTACAAGATGCAGTCCACCCGTTGTAATATATATCATACGACAGTTGAAGCATGTTGTCTTTCACCAAACACACTCATTGTAATAGGGGTGTTTTATACAACATGTAGTGCGCCTGTTGTAACATATATGTTTATACAATAGTTGAAGCATGTTGTCTTTCGATCAATACACCCATTGTAATAGGGGTGTTTATACAACATGTGATGTGTCTGTTGTAATATACACATTTTATACAACAAGTGGTGCATGTTGTAGTTCACTAGACACACATGTTATAGCAGGGGTTTGTTTCCAGACTCACCCATTGCAATAGGTGTGGATAACACAACATGTGCTGTTTGTTGTAGTATCACACCTTTTACAACATATCATTAATAATTGTTTGATTAGGTTTTGACAGGTCATATTGAACCAATTTTATTGATCAAATGAACCATATTTAAAAAAAATATAGTAAATATGAAATTATACTTTTTCTCATTTCACAAACAAGCACAACATTGAGCAAAATTTTCATCAAACTTTGGAAAAAAACTTGCACTGTATTTAATAAATAATCAATCATCCATACAAATATTCAATAGTACAAAGTAGTGAGTACACACTCTAGAATCGAACTAAAACTACAAAGGTTTCACACATTAGTCTATGCTAAAGAACATATGTCTTCCCCTCATGTCACATAATGTTATGTGTGCTCAAGAACACACGTCACCCACTCACTTTGGACCTCGTTGATCTCTTCTTGATTGAAGAAATTACAAATAAACTTTCAATAATATGGCAATCATATGTCAAATATATCAACATATTGTCATTTATTCAATGCATTTGGATATTTGAACAAACTAAAAGAATATAATGCTTAGTAGCTTACACATTCAAGAATATTTCTAATTCTCGCATCAACGATGTCTCACATGTACTTCAGCACATAATACTCGCATTCGGTGTTGTTTGGGTTCTTTGGACACTGTATAAAATGAATATGAGATAAATAGAAATAACATTTTGATGTGTTAATGGTTCAAGAGTATTCTAACATATTTTCTCTTGAACTACTCAGTTTATTCAACCAAGAGAGATAAAATGTGAGATTAACCTTACATCTAGAACATTGCATATATAATTAACATCCCATAAACAATATTTTTGGTAAATTTTCTTTTATCTTTTTTAATTTATTCTATGTAAAAATTACAAATTGTAGGTATCTTTTCATAAATATATATAACATATATATGTGTGTTTTCATAGTTACAAGATGACACAACATATTTATAATCAATATGTCTTTCTATATTCCTCATCATTTCCAACTCTAGAAAAAAGAATTAAATATTTTACTCCTTTATTGGATCCAATTAAATTATTGCAGAATGTAAAAATTGTGAAACTCTATGCATAAAGATTCTGAACAATAACATAAATGCTCATAATGGTAAGCAATACACATATATATCTGATGTAGTACTAAAAAATGCAAAATTATAGGAAAAAATAGTGCAAAAGAGAGAAATAAAAAAGGAAAGAAAGAGATACAAGAAAAAGCTTGTGAAAAAGGAAATACACCAAAATATTCCAATGATACACGTTAATATTTTTTAAAATTAGAGTAGTAACAATGATACACAATATAAAACTATAAATTCGATTAAAAGTGCATTACATTTAAATATTCAAACAGTTACATAATGATTAATAAAACAATAGTCATAGTACACATAAATATTCAAAACTTACAAAATAATACATATACAATACTACTGATATATTTTTTAATATTTACTCTATGCAAATATTATGGATTTTAAGTATCTACAAATTGTAAGTATCTTTCCATAAATATATATAACATACATCTCTCTTTCTCATACTTAGAAGACAATGCAAAATAAATAAAATCAATATGTCTTTCCATATTCCTCATCATTTCCATAATGGAAGACATTATTATAATAAAAACCATTTAAGACTTTATTTTTTTATAGGATCCAATTGGAAAATGTAAAAATTATGAAGCTCTATGATGAGATTCTTAATAATAATATAAATGTTCATAATGGTATGGCATAAGTACTCAATGCATGAAAAAAATTAATTTAGTAAAGAAATACATTATACCTAAACTTCTCACCAAATGCACTAATGAATACCTCTTATCTCTTAATTTTATGTGAATTGAGTAGAAAGAAAACACATGTTATGTCAGGTTAATGTAGATTAATTTAGATGTTTCCTATGAAATAACTTTTAATATTAAATTGAAGTAAATGACAATGATGCATTAACCCTAGAAGAGAACAAACATGGAAAATATGACTACAACCTTGAATCTTGATGGAAAGCTTCACAACATCTTGGCATAAAGAGAAAGATATGTTTGAAGTCTAAAAAATTATATTACCATTGTCATTCTTAAAAATAAAAATGATTATGTTTAAAGTGTGAGAGTTCAAAATTTTTACTTGTTCTAAAAATAAAGGATATTCATTGTAGAGGTCAAAAGTATCTTGGGTTGTTGTATTTAATATATTATGTTCGACCATTCAAAACATTTGCAACAAGTTGTATCTAGAATTCTGTCATCTTGGTGTAGTTGTGTGGAGATAGATTTTCAACCTGCAATGTGTAAAGAATGTTTTGAATGAAACGAAAGGTCAAACATGCATGCATAAAAAGTTACCTTGGCTTGTTGAGGAATTCCAACAAAATCCCATGCTTCTTCCTAAAAAAAAATCCAAAATTTTAAGCTAGATTAAAATTGCCGACAGACTGCATAAAAAACAAACACTTCTAGTAAAATGTGCATTGAGGAAACGTAGGAGTTATAAGCATGATAAGAGTTTGCATTGTTAGTTTGTTTGATTACCTTCTAATCACACCAAATGAGATATTCACAATATTAGAAACTATGAATAATTAGAGGATTACCATGGAGCATCACACTCCAAGTGGAACCAAGAAGGTGACGATGATAGTAAAGTCTGGCAATGTGTGACAGATTGAATTTGAATCCTAATCTTTGAGCGTGACACAAAAAACTACCACTTGCACACACAAATAAGAAATGACATAGAGGGAACATGATAGAAATCAATGAGGATTGAAAGCAAGAAAGAGATGACCATTTCATATTGAGGGACACGATGTGAGTGAGTCACGGTGTGGAAGAAAAATGAGATCGTGGGAGATTGTTAGAAGACGATAATGGGGAGGAGAGAAGTGATATAACTAGTTTATCTTTTACTAAGAAAGTGAAAATGAGTGGTAAAATGACAAATAAAAAATCGAATATGAGAATTCTATGAACGGATTGTTCATTTTCTTCGCTAATCACAACACAAGACCATTATAATCATAAAATTCTTTCATATAATACAATGAGTCCTTTTTACTATCATTTATAAAGTATTCCCAATATTATAATAATGTTATGGACATGTAATTAAATAGACAAACTTATATTTTTGATGATATTTTTTCTTGAAATGGAAAGGTGAATAGGAAATGGTTGGGAGGAAAAGAGGGAAAAGAGGATTAATAAAAATGGATAGTAGTTTAAGAAAGGATAGAGAGGAGATAGAGTATAGAAAAAGAGAATGGAGTGGTTGAAAAATATGAAGAGGGGTGTGAGTGAGTAGTTAGAATGGGGGAATGCTTATGTTTAGTGGATATAGTTAATTTGTTAGAGAACTTTTTGTTGAGGTACGTTTTTTCATGGGGAAATGGGTGAGTAAGGGGAAAGAAATAAAGAGTGGTTACATTTGCAATAAAGAACAAATAGAAATATAAAGAAGAGTATGGTGGGAGAGGAAGGGGGAGAAAAGTAAGGAGCCATTGTGGATGAGGAGAAGGAGACAAAGAAAACATGAGAGAAAAGGGAGTGTATAATATGGGGGGTAGGAGTGGGTCTAGTTTTGGAATTCAACATAGAATAAATAATCTAAAAATTTCAAAAAAAGGAGAGAATAACAAGAATTAAGGAGGGGTAAGGATTTTCAAAATGGTGCGATCTGATTGGGACTATTGTAATTTAAAGAAAGGATTCACTCTTTTTATAGTAGTACAAATATACCCGCACTAATTTGTATTTGTTGATAAAAATAATATATACCAATACAAAACATAGGTTGTTGGGATAGAGTGATGGTATAGACAAGTTTTCTTGTAGTGTTGGTCTACCTAAATTAAATCAGGTTAAATGTTTACTCAATTGACCTGATCCACGGGCCATACTATGGTTTCTTCGGGTTCAGAATGGACCGAACCGCGGATCAAAAATTTAGATTTTGTGGACCGCATACTGAAACAACTTACTATTCAGACTAGGATCGGACCGGACCGAATCTACATTCCGGTCCGATTTTGTAGTCTGGACCAAGATTTGCTGACCCCTAGATCCCAGGAGATAACTACAGTAAATTGGGGAAGTCGCAAGTGGGCAATTGTAGTAGAATTTGGGGAATAGGGGGTGACACACATAATGGGGAAAAATATGCTTGAATAAATGTTTAGGCGGCTGTATTTTTTTTGCCTTACTATTATTTATTGAATTCAAAATAAGAAAAGTGACTTACAATACACGTTTGTAGAAAAAAATACAATTAAAATCATTTTGTTTGTAATAATTTTCATATTTAACATATAATTTTGAATAAAATACATATTTACTAATTAAGGGATTTTGTAAAAGGACAACAATTTTTTATGATACTTATAGTCATTCGGTTAATTAAGAGTTGGGAATGATGTTCAGATGAAAGAGAATGTAAAAATTGGAGATGTATCCATGAAATCCCTATCAACATATTTTAGAAAGATGAATAAGAGGGGAAAAGAGAATGTAGTCATCACATCAAACTAAGAAAAGGAGGAAGTCGAGGGCTCAAGGCGACCAGAAGATTTGTATTTTTGTATTAAGGGGATTTTTTGAATAGTAAAGACACCATGATTATACAATAGGTTGGAGTGTGTTGTGTAATTATGATATATATCAACAAGTCAGAGTTTGTTGTATGATATTGGTATATAACAACATGTTACATCATGTTGTGTGACTGTGGTCTATTACAACATGTAGTAATTTCAATAGGTAAACTCATGTTGTGTGATTATGATATATCACAATGGGTCAGTCTATGTTGTGTAATGGTGGTCTATTACAATGATTTATCATATGTGGCTATTACTACAGGCCAGAGTCTATTGTGTGATCTTGGTATACTACAATGGATTTCAACATGTTGTGTTATTGTGGTCTATTGCAACATGTACCTATTACACCAGGCGAATGCATGTTGTGTGATTATGATACATTACAACAAGTTAGTCTATGTTGTGTAATGATGGTCTGTTGTGTAATGATGGTCTATTACAACATATTATTATGTGTAACTATTACAACGAATCATAGTATATTGTGTAATTAAGGCCTTTTAGAACAAGCTTGAGTATGTTGTGATACTACAATGTATTACAACAATTTAGCACATGTTGTAGTATCACATATATTAGAATAGGTTTGGCATGTTGTAAATAACTTGTGCTATATATAATATACAATACAACATGCAAATAGGCTTGTTGTGATAAGTATGCTAAATACAACACAACCAGTAGAACTGTTGTTGTCAAATGCATTTTCTATAATAGTGAAACCCTCTCGTTGAGCTTGTGGAGCTTCTTTAGCTTGTTCATGAATTAAGTAAGCTCCTTTCCTTTTTTTTCTTGGTTGTCCTACCCTCTTCTCTCTTCTTTTTGGTCAGATCCATGGTGGAGCTTGTGCTAGTCTTGAAGAACACCTCTTTCTTGCTTCCTTGACCTAGAGTTTGCTTCCTTTTTGGAGAAAGAGCTATATTGACTGAAAAGAGTGCTCAAGCTAGGGTTTCTACCTTCTTTCCTCGAGCTACCTTGCTGTTTGGAGCTTCATCTTCCTCCTAGAGGCGAGCTATATAACTTTCTCCATGGTTATTGCCTACTCCTAGCATGCATGTACTAGATCTTGCTCTAAAATGAAGTTATAGTAGAAAGATGTTATCTTTGCCTAGATTTTTTGCTTATACGGTAGTTCTTCAGTAGCTTATCTTCTTGGATGAACCCTAAACCTTGTGCGCAATCCTTCTTTTGTATTGGAAGTTCTAGACCTTGCATGCATGTGGAAAACAATGGGTTTTGTTTACTCAAACGATGGTTCTTTCTTAGGGTTTTGGGCTGATCTTTCCTTCATTGTAATGCAACCGATGGTTTGGATTTTGGTGCTATTTTGGTTGACCTTCTTGTGCCAACCGATGGTCTATACCTAGATTCTGTTTGGACCTTCTTATGCTTGAGAAATGATGATTTTAGTGCTCCCTCATGTGGTGCAAGTTGATGGTTTTTGCTCTTTGATATTAGGGTTTCCCTTGAATGACAAACGATGGCTTTCCCCTAGTGTTTGAATTGGTTTCTACCTTGTTCATTATCTAATGGTTGGGCCCCTTATGCCAACCAATGGTGTACACCTTAGTTGCTGTTTGGACTTTCTTTAGTGTTTGAAACCGATGGCTATGTTTCCTCTCACATATAATGGTTTTGATGCTTGTTCAAGTGGTTAAATAGATGGTTATAGATTCTACCAAATGATGGTTTCATGGTCTCTCAAATGATGGTTTTTCCGATCTATTTTATCACCTAGTGATGATACTCAATGGTTACACTAGGTCAAGACTTGATGGTTCTCAACCAATGGTCTCACTGGTTGCAACATCTGATGGTTTACCTAGTTCTTTGGTTCATGGTTCCACTACTTGACTACAAATGATTGTTTTCTTGATGTCAACAATAGATGGTGGACCTGTTGTCCACAACCAATGGTACTTTAGATGTCAACAAATGATGGTCCTTCTAGGTGTATAATCCTATTTTTTCTCATGATCCAATGTGGGGATTAATACACATGAGTTAAGGTATTGTTCACCTTGAACCCGATAGTTTTATGGGTGGTTTATGATTTAATGGCTTGTGTTTGCTGCACCTAATCTGATGGTTTGTATTTGATGATTTAGAATCAATGGTTTTGAGTTCATGAAGTTGTAATCTTACCCTTACACTCAAATTTATACAATCAGATGGTTATTCCTATATAACATCCGATGGCTTTGTTTCTATGGAAATCGATGGTTTATTGAGCCCCAAGTTTTGATGGTTTGGTTTGAGGCTACAATCAGATGGTTACACCTTGAGTTATGTATGAATCCATACTTGAGCATAGTATGGGATTTGATGGTAATGCCTTACCTTGTGCATCCATGATAGGATTGGGATTCTATGTGGTAATGATGTGCTTTAACCTAAGTAAGTGTATGAACCTATGGTTAGTTTGAGGTGTTGATTCATAACATCACTTCCACATATCTTTTTGAAATTAACTTAATGCAAACAAGGAATGATGTTTGATCATACTTAGCTTCCTTATATGATATGATGAAGGAATATTCTCTCTAATGTTTGTTGTAACCCTAATATGTTAACTAGTGGTTATCATAGTCCTTACGTTTGATGCTTTCTTATGTTGTACATGTGTATCACAAGCATGGTGGTGTAAGTTGAACCTTTTTCGAGGCGTTGAAAGATAATTATGATAATGTAGGAAATGACATGATGGTCTTAATGACCTTTGGCATATATTGAGCCCATATGGAGGTGTAATCGTCTTTATGTTGACAAGGGTTAATACAGTAGGATAATGTGATACAGATTTATATCATGTGATGGTGTGATAACAAGTATAATCTCATGAATGGAAATGAAATAGTACCATGTGATGTTGAAAGGAGGAATTATGTCTCATACATTTTATATCTTCTAGAGTTTTTATACATATATGCTTGTTAGAAAAATTGGGGTTTGTATGTCCACTTGTTTGATGCAGCCTTAATTCACCCAATTGACAATAACTAATCAAGTGATATCCTAATCATATAGTGCCTTGTGTCATAAAGCCATTACAATGTCAGGACTTGCTAGATGGTAGAATGAGTATTCCTAAGGGAAAGTTAGAGTCACATATTGTTCAGTATGCATGGGTGTAGGGAGTGCACATCCTTGACATCTTAATTCCAAGGTTATGGAGGATGGATGCAGTCATGCCTTGGATTGAGATCAGTTGAGGTCGTATCTATATGTGGTGTGATTGAGGATGACTGTGGTTGTACATTAGATGCTAGGGTTTTGAATACCCTGGTTTTAAGATCTGTGACCTTTAGAGCAAGGGTGTTCTGGTGTTAGCAACTTAAATATATGTCATTATAGGCAGACATAATGTTATGTCACTGCATTTCATTTGTAGTGACCGAGGGTTGGAGATCTTAGGAAACTAAATCTCTTAGATCTTATAAAGAATTGAATAGCACTTCACAGTGATCAGTTGGAGACTAAGTGGTATACCTCAAAATCCCGAGGTCTTAATAAAAGATGTATACAACCGCATAGCATGTCTGATTAGGGTTATACACAATTCTTCACATTGGATGATAACCCTTATTTTCTCTTTTCACATATAGATGACGTATAGTACAATAAGAGAAAGTAGTCATGCTTATGATGATAAGTCATACTTCTACTACTAGTTATGTTCATGGTACTAGATATGCTTTGTTGTTAGCCATGCTTATACTGTTAGACCTACTGATGATATTAGCTACATTATGATGACAATTTTTATATGTTCCATAATGTACCTTATTAATCATGTCTGTTGTTATGCCTATCTGTTTAACTTGCTTAATATGCTTAATTTGTTTAATTATATAATCTGATGTAATCAATAAGCATTGTTGAGAGTTATATCTCTCGTTGGGACATGGGTCTCATCTCGCGGGTCACCACTTTTTTAGGTGATCGGTAGCAGTGGAAGCCGACCCGTAGCAGCGAGGAGAAGCTATGGTATGGACCTTAGAGAAGGTTGTTTAGAGGTGTAGTATGTCCTAGAGTCATTCTTGTACTCTCATGTCCGGGTGGTAAAGTTTGTATAAGATGTTTTGATCGACTCGAGCTTTCGATAGCATTTTAATGCTTGTATATGTGGTATATGTGGATCATGTTCTTCTGTAATATATATGTTGTTGTTGAGGCCACAAATCAATTGTAAAAGATACTTGGCATAATATGAATATATGTAAGATGTAAATGATCCTAGATAAGTTTGGAATGTTTAATTGGTTTCAATTTTCCCCTTTTTTCTGTTAAGTGATTAATTAGTGATGAATCATGTTTTGAGTTTTGAGTAATCTCGTTTAGCATGATGGATTTGTTGACCTAAGTGTTACACATTGTCCATATTTTGATAATGACTTAACTATTCCATTCATATGTATCTGATATGTTTATTTGAGATTGATTTCAGGAACTATGTACATGAAAAGGATCAAATCAATCAAGCCCTACCTTGTTTTAGTTCAAGTCAAAAGCAATGCAAATGCGCATTTTAAGAAAACACTCCAAATCATCTTAGATGATTTTGTAATCATTTGTATTGATGATATGACCTATAACTAAGATGAAAAAAAATTAGGGACACCTAATTCAAACATTTGATCACTTAAAAGTCATTTTATAAAATGCATTACAGGTTGTTCATTAGTTGAGTTACAAACTCGACCGATCCTTAATGGATTTTGAGAATGACTTCAATCAGTCAAGTTTCACTATCAAAAAACTTGACCGATCCCTCTGCAAAAAAATGATTTAAGTGGATCGGTCGAGTGTCAAGTTTTCACCAAGAAAAACTTGACCAATGGTTTAAATTGGCTTTGTTGCATAGTGTGATCATTTCAGTTACCTTTATTGAAACTCGACCAAATGCACTATACAAAAAACACAGAAAAAGTGATTCTAATTGTTGGAGTGCTACAAAACTCAAAATTATATCAGTTCCAATCCTCCAAACGGCTAGAAAATATTCAAAAGTGTTCCCACACACTAGTGGACACCCCATCTATAAATAGGACCCCTTGGAGTTCATTCCAAGTTTTCACATTCATGCTATTCATGGTCCTTTCCATAGTTGATTGCTTTTAGTCCACTTGATCCCCTTTCTCTCTCTCTTATTTACACTTCATTTCATCCATGAGTGAGATAGGATTTGTGTGAGAGATCTACCTCACTGTATACTTGTAAAGCTCTCAAAGCTTCTTCTTCCCAATCCCTTTCTTCAAGATCATGTTAATGAAGGCTTCTCCAAGTGAAGGAGGAGGTGCATGCTTCTTTGAGCTATAAAAGAAGGCTCTTCAAGTTTCTCTAAGTGAAGGAGGAGGACAAGGCGGAAGATCCAAGGAGCTGAGTGGGTAAATCATTCAAGGCAAAAGACTCACTGCAAGAAGGGGATCTCCTTGGTGAAGGCACCCAACTGCTTGCAAGAGTGGAAAAAGACCTTGGTGAGGTAGAAGACTAGCTCTTGGATAGGTAAGACATTGTTTGTAATGTTGTTGTCTCCCTTGGCCTTAAAGGGAATCTGGGTATCTTTGTCCCAGAAAAAGAAGGTCATATGTTGTAATGACCCCGCCTCCTAGTAACCCCCAATTAAGGGAGACCAAGATGTCAGAGCCGTTATCCCAATAAACCAGATCAAAGGTTCGACTATTAATCAATAATAATTATGAAATTCTATAAACTAAACTGAAATCTGGTATAAAATAAAACTTTGCATACCTTTTTCAAAAACTTGGATATCTACTGCTATCCACATCTGGAGCCTATTCTTACTAATCCTCCTTTGTACTTTAATTCTTATTTAATTCCACATATGCCACTTTACTGTTTGTTCTTTTTAGAGTTGTACCTAAAATGCCGACAAACAAAATGTCATCCAGCATATCGAAATATGCCGGTATGTGGGGACAACCAAAATTTTGCAGATATGGCTAACAATCTAAATATCACAATCAAGTTAATTAACAAGCCGATTTACACTTTCAATGTGACATTCTCCACCACTTTTGCCCTAACCCTGGCATACCCTCCTTAGGGTTTCTCTTTTGCCAATGACTTAAGGCCACCTTCTCATTCCCAAGCTTGGTGCCTGGGGTCGCCCTTCATAGTGCCCATTAGTCATTCTATAAAGACCACCTTCTCAATCCCAAGCTTGGTGTCTGGGGTCACCACTCATGGTGCCCATTGGTCTTCCCTCCTGGGCTTGACCTTTGGCATCATCCATCAGGGTGGCATGTAGGTGCGAGAATACACAGTTGTTATTATTATTGTGATAATCATAGTGAATTTATGATTTGCAAGTATGAACATCCAAACTGATAAGTTGCATTCAAAGCGATGAATCATCCGGGAAATTCTTCAGGAAACTAATGCGATTAACCATAATTAACCACATACCTGTCAAGCTGACTTGAGTGCAGAAACAATTCAACCAAGCAAGAAACCAAGCAAGCACACACAAGTTGATCCTAAAATATGCATCCAATTTTCCTATCATTAGTCATGCCATCATGATCTATTAAACCTAGATCGCTTCCTAGGGCTTCTAATCCAATTTTAGGGTTTTCATTGCAATTAGGGTTTTTCTTTTACTTTTATTACTACAAACCCTAATTAAGCAAAAATAACTCACAACCCTGAGGATCATAACCTATCTCATCTAACAGGCTTAGGATCACCATTTAACAACATATTTCACATATTTTGAGTTGAATATGATCTTTTCCTCTTTTAACCTAAATTAGGGTTTCTAAATGCTTTATCGTTCATAATTGGTGAAAAACCCTAAACCATGCAAAAAATCATCTAGATCAGGTTCAAGTTCATCATTAACATTTCAACAGGTTACTTATTACTTAATTTCACCAATTAAGCATCATGAACTTAACCATTAATTCTCAATTATCTTCAGTAAGGATTCTTTGATCCAAATTATGTTCAATAATTATTATATTATAGTTGTATACTGGAAATTTTCGAATTATAACCACTAAAACTCATGTTTTCCCAAATTAGGTTTTTTATCTCATTAAACCATGTACATGATCACAAAACCCCTAAAAGCAACATATTAAACATCCTTTTATGATTTTACCCTTTCCTTTACTCTTAATAGGTTAACATTGATAAAAAAAGTCAAGATTCATCATGATTGCTTTTATCCCTTTCTAGGGGTTTTCTGTCATTTAATGCATTAAAAGATGTAAAACCCTATACTTTTTGAATAAAATTTACAATTAGGCTCTAATATGATTTTTATCATGTTCTACACATTATTATGATAAAAAAGCACTACTTATTTGCATTTTTTGGCCAAAGGGTCTATTTTTAATGATTTATCCAAGATTCAATACTTTTCTTGAATATTGCCCAGAGAGGCGAGTTACCTTGATAATTTCAGTAAAACTGGAGCCGTTGGATCCTCGATCATCTTTGACCGAGCGAGATCGCGTTGTTTGCGACTCTCGCGCCCACTAACAGCTGGTTGCAAGTCAAGGATGACTAGGGTTGTCAATCCGCGCCTTTGGTCCACGATGGATTCTGATCGAAGGGCAACTTCTCTTCGTCCTCTCTCGATCCATCAGAGCCACCCGCAGTGGCACCGTAGCCTGAAGCTCATCAGAGCAAAGCTAATCCAAGGATCTAGGACACGATAGAAGAGGGAAAATGGTCGGTTGAAATCGTGTAACCATGAGGAGTCGAGAGGAGGCTATATATATAGATCCTTGGGTCGATTTTAGGGTTTCCCAACCCCCGCCATCACCTATCCTTTTAGGAAATTGGGAATTTTCTCTAGAAGCATCTAAAGCATGAAGAACCAGGGTCTAAGATGCGCGGATCCCCCTCCCGGACTCAACCATCAAGTTTAGTCATCTGCACATCGACTAATTCGCGAGAAAAATTGGGTGGAAAAAACCCTTTGTCTGTGGCCTATCTTCTGGTTTGGCTAGAACTAGAAGATGCTCAGCCTGTGTTGGATCAGGATCTAATGATCCATACTACTCACGTCCAAACAAAGGAAAACCTGATTTCTATTTTAAAGAAAAATCCTTTTCATTTTAGGATAACTTGGAAAAATCATAACTCTCAAACCATGGCTCAATTTAATCCCAAATTTTAAGGGAAACTTAATAATGACTTAATATATCATCATGCCAAGTTTTGTATCATTATATAAAATAAAACGTGCCTTTCCTTTAGGTGCAAGATATTACTCAATTATATATATTTCTCACATATTTTCTCTTTTCCTTGCTATTAAATTATTATTATGAGTTCCTTGAACCTCAAGGAACCTTAATGGCTCGAAATCCCATCTTGGGAATATACATTAGCCTTTTACTTATCTTTTATCCATTCTTTCTCATTATCCTTTTTATTTCTTTATTAAAATATCTCTTTTTGAGGATTTCTCTTTATCTCTCTTTTTATTTTCCTTATTGGAATTCCTTTTAATATTAGAAACCTTATGGATATGAAAATCCATCAAGGATTACTCAATCTTACCTCTCTCCACTTATTTTCCACATTTTATCATTATCTCCACTGTCTTTCTTAATAAGAAATATTTAATTGATCTTTTCTTTTCTTATTGCATTATTTTTGCAACTTTGGACTCCTTAGAACGCAATGAACCCAAGAGGCACGAAATCCAACTTTGGATAACATTCCTTTGCCTTCTATAGGTTTCTACATCTTTCTTTTCTCCATTTTCTTATTTACTCATTTAATAATGAAGTTTCCTTTGTCTTTTCCTTGTTATTGGGCCCAATAGCCAATAAATCCCACAAAACAACCAATAAGGCTATTGTAAACGAAATCCATCTATTCAAAACAAATTATATTATTATTTGTTCAAATATCTTTAATAGGAGAAATTACATTTCTCACCAAAAGAACCCAAAATTTGGGGTTGTAACATCCTTCCCCTCTTATAGGAATTTTACCCACAAAATTCCACTAGGCACACAAACAAAAAGGATAAGACTTTCCTATATCCATCATGACTCCCATGTGGCCTCACCCTTTCCATGGTGCTTCCTAAGAACCTTCATCATCTCATATTCTTCCATCTGAGTTCTCTCTCACCTTGGCATATCGTACCCTCATAAGTGACTTAGGACATTTCAACCTCTCATAAAGCTGAATAGGTTCAGAGCTCAGCACATGTCTTGGGTACCTCACATAGTGCTCTAGATTGGACTCATGGAACACATTATACATTACTTTATCCTGAGGGGTAAGGTCAAAAATAACCTTCTCCACCAATCCATCTCAAATGGACCCATATATCGGGGACTCAACTTTCTCAGTTGTAGCTATAACTTAGAGGGGTTGGATTTTCACATTACATACTCTCCCACAGTGAACTGCATGCCAGTCTACTTTCAATCAACTCATGACTCATGTCACCCCTCGACTCTCTTTCAGCCATTGCACGATCAAAGCGACTTCATCTGCACACACTGTGGTCCTTTTCTGACCTTCGTGAGGCCCCTTCACCAACATCATCTTAATGAAGTGGTGACTGACACAACCTCCCTTGCATAGCTTCTTTACATCCCAATATTGGCTATGGTGGTTATCATCACATCTTATTGAGGACAAAAACTGTCCCCATGTATCACCCTGAATGAGCACACATGCTCTCATCGGACCCTCTAGTCTGGATCATACTATTAGTTAGGGGTGATAAACTGTACTAACATCGAGTTCTTCATGTATCTACTTCCACCTTATGGAAGTGAATCCTTAGGTTATACTCAAGAACTTTTGAACTCACATCCTGGTGTAGTTGAACCATCTTTCTCATATGTAGTTCAACCAGATCCATCTCTTGACAACATTCTTTCTTTCTCATGTCATCTAGGTAAGGCGATCTACCATAACCCATATTGCATCTCGAATTTCCTTGATCCATGGGAGACTTACCACAACATCCATAGTGATGAACTCCCATTCCCTCTAGGGGACTCTTTATCCTTTATATCAATACACTGGGTTACTGGTGTTCATCCTTCACCTCCTGGCTTGCATGGCAACAAGCTACGTGCAACTTCATCTTAAGCATCCAAAGTACTACTGTCACTTACTATCTTAGTAGTACCACGGTGTATGATGATCTTAAAATCATGATCTCCTGTATGTCATGATTCCTCAAGATTGATTCCTCAGAAACTCTAAACCACTCTAGTCAGGGTTTCATCACCTTCTTTTCCAGAGAAGTGCATCTGAGGTTCTACAACCATACTTTTATTGCATCAAGGCCTAGGATGGCTAACCAAATAACTACTAACTTCTTCAATAGATCTTGTTACATCTGAGTGTTAGCCAAACATATCTTCTTTCTCAAACTTAGGGTTAACCTAACAACCTCTTCTAGCCTCTAGCTAACTAGGCAACTGCATCTCAACCAGAGCATCCTTCTGTTTTGAAAACATACACCTCCATGTATTCCACTTATCATCTCATGTCGGACTCTAAGTCTATCTTCATCAAGAAACTCTGAGCTCATCCTCTTGGTTTTCGAACTCAACCTTGTATAACTCATAGCTCATGATAAAAACATCCTCGTAAGATGACTACCTTATTTCTCTTACTGTATGTAAACCATCCACATATCATTTACTCTACAAGGGTATGGTATCATCTCTGTTCTCATACCTCATAGCAACGTTCCAACTCACATCATCTTTATCCTTGGTGTATGACATGCATATTGTCCTATCTCTCACTCCCATTACAAGAGGAAATAAGCATTTTGCTACAGTCCAAATACAAAGTTCTTCCTGTTCTAAGAGTAAAGATGATACATCCCACCTTGCCAGTACACCTTCAAATCTAAGTTGAAACGTGCAACTTATGTCTCAACATCACAATCATCTCTATATCAAAGTTACTTCCATGGAAAACTGGTCTCTAACCTACTTGGTCACCACACAATCCTTGGTCATCTCCTCTAGGTCTGTAGGGTGCCGTCACTTTTAGGGTCACGCCTCTTCCCTTATGCATCCAGAGAGTGCCATGCTCATCTGCCCTTTGGGTCCCATGAGTTCATGAAGGTGATCGATCTCCTAACCCATATCCCTCGGACAATGACAGTTGTTACCTCCCGACCCTATGGTCATGTGCAACTACAGAATTAGGTAACTCCTACTTCCATCGGTCTTATCCCTACCTGACCCTAGGATAGACCTAGGATTCTAACATAGTACATGTCCAACTTAAAACCTTACCCAAGTCTCTGTCATTTCTCTCTGCATTCTTGGGCTGACTTTCATCCTTTCATAGAGGTCATGACGACCTGCTTACCTTGGTCAGGCCCCATACTGGTTACCTCCATGGTATCACACCCACATGCACTTAGAGATGGTTATATATGGGTCTATAGGTTCATTATGTACCTTTCACTTAGCTTCTCAAGATCCTATTGAGACCTCTTTAGGTTACCTCAAAACCAACAAAACTGGTATACACCCTACAAAAGGGTCCCTCTCCCAGGATGGGAGGAAACTACATCTTGATAACAAAGGTCACAAACGTCCTTACATATAGGGTTTACATCAACATGAGCATGCTTAACCCTAGCAAGCTACTAAGGCACAAGCAGACCACCTACTAAACCATGCTAGGTCATACGTGTTCTCATTCCTCAACATTGGACCAAGAACATACCTTCCCATGTCACCAACTTAGCTGTGAGGGGTTCATCAAACATACCTCAGACTTAAGGGGTTTACCTTTCCTCTAAACATGAGGAGTGCCATGATCGAATCTATGGAACCTAAAATCTCATCATGAGCATCAGGTACACCACTTCCCCTCTTAGGCCTAGGAACCCTAGGTTCACTTTTTGGATGCCCAACTGTATGCTCAACCTTTTTAACCCCCAGCCATGCATGTACAGGGTATGACATGCACTTCCCATGATCCTTCTACTTGAACAACACTTCATAGTGGAGTCCTAACAAGGTATAAGGCCTCACAACTGGTTACTAAACCACTTCAGGGTCTAAGGAACTCTTCTTCCTAACCTTAGAAGGTGAACACCTATACCATCTGCACATAGGTACTAGCAACCTCATCCTCTCTCTAGGGTTTGGTTCCTCTAAAGACAACCAAGATACCATCAGCTTCCAGTGATCAAGCATGAGGCAACCACTATCATCCACTTAGGTCACATCATCCCCAAATCCCACTGTTCCTCATATCTCGGAGTCTAAGTTTCCAACCTTCTTGCTTGGGTCCTACTCTCTCTCTCTCTAGAGCTATCAAACAACCGTACTACCTGAGGTCTTCTCTTCATGAAGGTGGATCAAACTCACAAGCATACCCCTACATGGGTGAAGCCTATGTTCAAACTTACATTCATTCAAGTTTATCTAGAGCTCTTCTTGCTTATCACATATGCTATCCCACATACTCTCCTGGCCAGGGTTTCAACCTACTGTCAGCACTACTGACATACTCTGGGTGCATGCTATGCCCTACTTGCATAAGCCCATAGGGTTTCTATAGGTTCTTCTCCAGCCTCATCATTGCAGGAGCTATCCTTCACTCTAACATGCACGACCCTTCCCAGGGTTGGGTCGCCAAAGGCACTAGGTCATCCAACCTCACATGGCCCATAACATCATGGGCATCCAAAAGCATGGCCACACACCTGGTCTATCATGACATCATGTCATCATGCCATCTCTCTCTCTAACCACCACTTAGGGTTAGAGTTGGCATCATCCTCAGAGGATTTTCCAGGTCTCCACTTATAATGGAGATCTCTGCCTCCATGACCAACTCTCTCTACTCATCCTCCTGACAAGAAGGTCTAGCCTAAGGTCTCTCCTGAGGGCAATGACAACTCATGTCATACGACCTAAGCATGTATCTATTCTTTAGTTTGCGCTTAACTATTAAGCTTATGTCCATGACATCTTATTTACATGCTTTTCATTAATTTGGTGGAGGATTCCTTGAACCTTATCAACCTTACCCGTACCTCAAGAGGGTGAGGAAAAGAGAGAAAACCCTAATCCTTAAGGTCCTTAACAACATTTGAGTTGAGAAGGGATGAAAAATATTTGAGAGTCATAAAGGTATCTTATTTTGAGTCAAATCCTGAGACATTGACCAGGCAGTCACACAAATCTGGGAGTCCTCATATTCTGACTAGCGGTGCGGAGGAAAATCTTACCAGCCCCCAGACGTGATCCTTTTCTAGACACCTTTGTCTTTCGAAAAATCCTCTAATAACTCCCTCAGTTCTATGGAATTTGTAAAATTTAATAATTATTAAAGATTAAATGAGGAACCAATGCTCTGATACCAAATGTAACGACCCCGCATCCCGGTAACCCCCAATTAAGGGAGACCAAGAGGTTAGAGCTTTTATCCCAATAAATTGGATCAAAGGTTTGGCAATTAATCAATAATAATTATGAAATTCTACTAACTTAACTGAAATCTGGTATAAAATAAAACTTTGCATACCTTTTTCAAAAACTTGGATATCTACTACTATCCACATCTGTAGCCTATTCTAACCAATCCTCCTTTGTACTTTAATTCTTATTTAATTCCACATATGACACTTTTACTGTTTGTTCTTTTCAAAGTTGTACCTAAAACGCCGACAAACAAAATGTCGGTCAGCATATCGAAATATGCTAGTATGTGGGGACAACCAAAATTTTGCAAATATGGCTAACAATCTAAATATCACAATCAAGTTAATTAACAAGCCAATTTACGCTTTCAATGTGACATTCTTCACCACTTTTGCTCTAACCCTGGCATACGCTCCTTAGGGTTTCTGTTTTGCCAATGACTTAAGGCCACCTTCTCATTCCCGAGCTTGGTGCCTAGGGTCACCCTTCATAGTGCCCATTAGTCATTCTATAAAGACCACCTTCTCAATCCCGAGCTTGGTGTGTGGGGTCACCACTCATGGTGCCCATTGGTCTTCCCTCCTGGGCTTGACCTTTGGCATCATCCATCAGGGTGGCATGTAGGTACGAGAATACACACTTCTTATTATTATTGTGATAATCATATTGACTTTATGATTTGCAAGTATGAACATCCAAACTGATAAGTTGCATTCAAAGCAATGAATCATCTAGTAAACTCTTTGAGAAACTAATGCGATTAACCATAATTAACCACATACCTATCAAGCTGACTTGAGTGCAGAAACAATTCAGCCAAGCAAGAAACCAAGCAAGCACACACAAGTTGATCCTGAAATATGCATCCAATTTTCCTATCATTAATCATGCTATCATGGTCTATTAAACCTAGCTCGCTTCCTAGGGATTCTAATCCACTTTTAGGGTTTTCATTGCAATTAGGATTTTTCTTGTACTTTTATTACTACAAACCCTAATTAAGGAAAAATAACTCACAACCCTAAGGATCATAACCTATCTCATCTAACAGGCTTAGGATCACCATTTAACAACATATCATATTTTGAGTTAGATATGATCTTTTCCTCTTTTACCCTAAATTAGGGTTTCTAAATGCTTTATCGTTCATAATTGGTGAAAAACCCTAAACCATGCAATAATTCATCTAGATCAGGTTCAAGTTCATCATTAACATTTCAACATTTTACTTATTACTTGATTTCACCAATTAAACATCATGAACTTAACCATTAATTCTCAATTATCTTCAGTAAGGATTCTTTGATCCAAATTATGTTCAAAAATTATTATATTACAATTGTATACTGGAAATTTTCGAATTATAACCACTAAAAGTCATGTTTTCCCAAATTAGGGTTTTTAGCCCATTAAACAGTGTACATGATCACAAAACCCCTAAAAGCAACATATTAAACACCCTTTTATGATTTTATCCTTTCCTTTACTCTTAACATGTTAACATTGATAAAAAACAAAGTCAAGATTCATCATGATTGCTTTTATCCCTTTCTAGGGTTTTTCTGTCATTTAATGCATTAAAATATGTAAAACCCTATACCTTTTTAATAGCATTTACAATTAGGATCTAATATCATTTTTATCATGTTCTACGCTTTTTTCTGATCAAAAAGCACTACTTACTTGCATTTTTCGGCCAAAGGATCTATTTTTAATGATTTATCCAAGATTCAATACTTTTCTTGAATATTGCCCAGAGAGGAGAGTTACCTTGATAATTTTGATAAAACTGGAGCCGTTGGATCCTCATTCATCTTTGACTAAGCGAGATCATGCGGCTTGCGACGCTCGCACCCACTATTAACTGGTTGCAAGTCGCGGATGACTAGGGTCGTCGATCCACACCTTTGGTCCACGATGGATTTTGATCGAAGGGCAGCTGCTCTTCATCCTCTCCCGATCTAGTAGAGCCACCCACGGCGATGCCGCAGCCTGAAGCTCACCGAGAAAAGCTAATCCAAGGATCTGGGACACGTGAGAAGAGGGAAAATGGCCAGTTGAAATCGTGTAACCATGAGGAGTCGAGAGGAGGCTATATATAAAGATCCTTGGGTCGATTTTAGGATTTCCCAACCCCCACCGTCACCTGTCCTTTTAGGAAATTGGGTGTTTTATCTAGAAACATCTAAAGCATGAAGAACTAGGGTCTAAGATGCATGGATTCCCCTCTCAGACTCAACCATCAAGTTTATTCGTCTACACATCGACTAATCCGTGAGAAAAATCAGGTGGAAAAAACCCTCTGTCCGCGGCCTATCTCCCGGTTCAGCTAGAACTAGAAGATGTCCGGCCTACGTTGGATCAGGATCCAACGATCCATACTGCTCACGTCCAAATAAAGGAAAACCTGATTTCTATTTTAAAGAAAAATCCTTTTCATTTTAGGATAACTTGGAAAAATCATAACTCTCAAACCATGGCTCCATTTAATACCGAATTTTGATATAAACTTAATATATCATCATGACAAGTTTGGGCTCATTATCTAAAAGAAAATGTGCCTTTCCTTTAGGTGCAAGATATTACTCAATTATATATATTTCTCACATATTTTCTCTTTCCCTTGCTATTAAATTATTATTCTAAGTTCCTTAAACTGCAAGGAACCTTAATGGCTCAAAATCCCATCTTGGGAATATACATTAGCCTTTTACTTATCTTTTATCCATTGTTTCTCATTATCCTTTTTATTTCTTTATTAAAATATCTCTTTTTGAGGATTTCTCTTTATCTCTCTTTTTATTTTCCTTATTAGAATTCCTTTTAATATTAGAAACCTTATGGATATGAAAATCCATCAAGGAAGACTCAATCTTACCTCTCTCCACTTATTTTCCACATTTATCATTATCTCCAATGTCTTTCTTAATAAGAAATATTTAATTGATATTTTCTTTTCTTATTGCATTATTTTTGCAACTTTGGACTCCTTAGAACCCAATGAACCCAAGAGGCACGAAATCCAACTTTAGATAACATTCCTTTGCCTTCTAGACATTTTTACATCTTTCTTTTCTCCATTTTCTTATTTACTCATTTAATAATGGAGTTTCCTTTGTCTTTTCCTTGTTATTGGGCCCAATAGCCAATAAATCCCACAAAACAACCAACAAGGCTATTGTAAACGGAATCCATCTATTCAAAACAAATTATATCATTATTTGTTCAAATATCTTTAATAGGAGAAATTACATTTCTCACCAAAAGAACCCAAATTTTGGGATTGTAACATATGTTGTACATCTATAAGTGAATATAAGGAGTAGACATGCTTAAGAAATCCTAGAGCTTGACCTGTCTAGGTAGTGGACAGATTCTCTTCTAGTTTGGAAAGTGAAACCACATAAAATAGCTTGTTCAATTGGTTGCTTCAATCTCTCTTATCCTTGCTATGTATGTTTGAATTGCCATCAAATTCACTATTTGCAATTGAGCTTATTTGAAGTAACTTAAAGGTCTAACAAATTTTGAGCAAGTGTTTTTAGTTCTATTCACCCCCTTCTAAAGCCCTTTGATCCAACAAATGGTATCAGAGCCAGAGTCTTATCCTACACATCTCCCACTAGATGAAAAGATGGGTGACAACTTACTTGGGTCTCTCAACCTAGAAGGGGATCTTCTCCATGAGACCTTCGATCTTTGATGACTCAAATTTCCTTTATTGGAAATGATGGACACAATTCTTCCTTTAAGGGATGAACTACAACATGTGAAAGGTGGTGATTCTTCCATACAAGGAGTCTATGAATGATGTGTCTACTTAGGATGAAGCTACACTCAAGAAGGCACATCTCAATGCCAAGGTGATAAGCATTATCTATACTACCCTCACTCCCTCTGAGTTCAACCGAATCTCATCTTGAGACACAACCATGAGATTTGAAATAAGTTGTGCATTACTTATGAAGGCACACAACAAGTCAAGGAATCCAAGATCTACATGCTCAATGGATTGCTTGAAAACTTCAAGATAGGCAAGAAGGAAAGAGTGGTTGATATGTACTCTAGGATTAAGACCATCATCAATAGGCTTGCAGTTTTGGGTCACACCTTGGATAGAGAGAGTATCAATTCAAAGATATTGACGCCCCTTCCCAAGAGATGGGAACCAAAGGTGACTTCAATTGAAGAAGTTAGAATCCTTGGAGACTTAGCCACCGAGGAGCTCATTGGCAACCTTCAAGCTCATGAGGCAAGGCTAGACAAGCAAGAAGAAGATAACAAGAAAGAGGAGAAGGAATCAAAGAAGATGAAAGACAATGCCTTGAAAGCTCAAGTGGAGGCATTGATTCTCCAACAACAACTTGCTTGTCGGTCCTCTCTACCCTCCTCAAGTGAAAATGATGGTCCTAGTGATCATGAAGCAAACTACTATGAGGGAAAGCACTTCAAGGAAATGTCCTCCTCATCCTCAACTCTAAGATGCTATGAATGTGGATAAAAGGGGCACTGCAAAAATGAATGCCCAAAAGCCAAGAAGGGCTACCACAAGAGCAGCCACAAGAAGAAGGATGACTACAAGAAGGAAGGCAAGTACAAGAGGAAGTATAAGAAGGAGAAAAGGATCAAGGATGCATATCATGTTGCTTGGGAGGAATCGTCCTCTAGCAGTTCAAGATTTGATGAAGGAGAATGCCATCTTGCACTCATGACCTCCACAAGTGAAGACATTGGGGAGGTAAGTGAGGTAAGCTTGCATGTATCCAAAGAATCTCTTATTGATATACTTAACTCTACCCTCTCTTTTTATTCCATATGTAAGTCTAAGAAGAAGAGGTTGGGTAAGATCATTGATGATTTATATTCCAAGATTGATATTCTTGATAAAAATGAAAAGTTGCATCTTGATAGTATTGATTCCTTGCAAGGGAAGTTTCTTGACCTTGAGCTCCAATACAATGGAGTTGAAGTTGAGAATGGTGTCTACCTTAAGAACACCAATGGTCTTAAGGAAGAAAACCAAGTCATATTAGATAAGCTTGCTTTGCTTAAAACTGAAAATGATGATCTTAAGCTTGCTTGTAATGCTACTAAGGATGAAAACATAATTCGTCTCGATGAGCTCATTTTGCTTAAAACTGGAAATTCTAGGTTTCTTGGGCAAATTAACGATCTATCTTCTAGACCTATTTTTCCTAGCAATGAAGTTACTTCTATTTATTTGGAAAAATGATTCTTATTTGACTAAAGACCTATGCCTAGAGGCCGACCTGCTGCATGCTAATGATGATATTGCTTGTTTGTCTTCTACCATTGTCACTCTTACCAATGATAATTACAAATTGAGAGCCACTTTGCAAACTTTCCTCAAATGGAAGAAGTCCCTCAATGAGGTCTTGGATCACTCCACCAAACATAGTGGTACGAGTGGTTTAGGATATGAGGGTGCTTCAAAAAGTAAAGGAAAAGGAAAGAAGAGAAAGGGATCTCCAATCTTCCATGGAGAGTCTTCAAGGTCTAAGAACCCTATGTTGTGTGTTCATTGTAAGAGTGATGACCGCTATTTTACTTATTGTCCTTATAGGGAGAAGGGGACCAACCCAAAGGTGAAGTGGGTCCCCAAGATAACCCCACATCCCAAATTTTAAATTGGGCACCAATTCTCTTCCTTTCTTGTAGGTTAAAGGTAAATGGGTTGTTGATAGTGGATGTTCAAAACACATGACCGGTGAAATCAGCCATTTCAATCAATTCACTAAGAAGAAAGGAGGATCAATGACTTTTGGGGACAACAACAAGGGTAAGGTAATAGGTGAGGGTGATTCACTATGCATCAAGAATGTACTTCTTCTAGATAGCCTACATCACAATTTAATAAGTGTTAGTCAACTTTGTGATAATGGTTATCTTCTTTTATTCACTTATTTAAAATGCTTGCTTCTAGATTCCCTCTCCTATAATGTCATATATAAGGGAACTAGAAATGGTAATCTTTACATTATTGTTCTTGACTCTATTAAGCTTATTGTTGGTAGATGTCTTGTTGCCAATTCGAATGATATTTCTTAATGGCACCATAGGCTTGGTCATGTAAATATGCATCAAATGAAGAAATTGAGCGAAAAGGATTTGGTGAAGGGACTTCCTAATTTGGATTTTGAAAAGGATGAGGAATGTCAACCTTGTACCCAAGGAAATCAAACCAAGTCCTCATTCAAATCTAAAGGAGTCCTTAGCACCAAAAAAGTTCTCAAGCTTCTTCACACTGATCTATTTGGACTAATGTGTACACAATCACTTCATGGTAGCAATTATTGTCTTGTAATGGTTGATGATTTTTCTCGATATACTTGGACCTTCTTTCTTGTTTCAAAAGAGATACTCTCAGTGTTTTCTCAATTTTTTGTAAATGAGTTGAAAATGAAGCTTCTTGCTAGATTGTTTCTATCTGTAGTGATCATGGGGGAGAGTTTGATAATGACTTATTTGAATGGTTTTGTGAAGAATCTGGGTATGCACATAACTTTTCTTCACCTCTAACGTCTCAATAAAAAAGGGTTGTAGAGAGAAAGAATAGGTCACTAGAGGAAATGGCTAGGACCATGCTTCTATAGTATGACACTCTAAAGAAGTTTTGGGCCGAAGCTGTTAGTACTTCATGTTTTGTGCAAAATTGGGTTTTTACTCATCCATCCTTAAAGAAAAACCCCTATGAACTATTGCGTAGTAGAAAACCTTCCATTGCTTTCTTTCATGTTTTTTGATGTCCTTGTTTTGTTTTGAACACCAAGGATTCCATCAACAAGTTTGATCTAAAGTCTTACAAGGCTTTCTTTCTTGCCTAAGGCACTACTAGCAAGGCTTATGGATTATTTAACATTGAATTGTGTAAAGTAGAAGAATCTATCAATGTCGGATTCATTGAGACTAATCCCTCTATTTCCAAGAATGTTGTTGATGATGATATTGTAGAAGAGGTGATCCCTCATTTAAAAGAACTCAACATTGGTGAAAAAGGAAAGGAGGTGTTAGTTGATGAAGAAGAGAAGAATGGAGAAAAGAAGGATCCACTCCCCGCTTTGTAAAGCATCATACTAAAGAGTTCATAATAGGAAATCCTTATGAAAGGATGAAGATGTGGTCTGCCTACAACAAAAAACAAACAAACAATGTCTTCATCTCTTAGCTTGAGCCTAAAGATGTCAAAGAAGCTCTTAAAGATGATGAATGGAACCTAGTCATGCAAGAAGAGTTGGAATAGTTCGAAAAGAACCAAGTGTGGACTCTTGTGCCAAGACTAAGATATAGAAAGATCATTAGAACCAAATGGATCTACTGCAACAAGCTTGATGAAAGCGAAAAGGTGGTAAGAAACAAAGCAAGATTAGTTGCTTAGGGCTACAATCAACAAGAAGGTATATATTTTAATGAAACATATGCACTTGTAGCTAGACATGATTCAATAAGAATGTTTCTTGCTTTTTCTAATCATAAAAATTTTATGATCTATCAAATGGATTTTAAAAGTGCATTTTTTGAATGGTACAATTGAGGAGGAAGTATATGTTTCTCAACCTCCTGACTTTGAACATGATAATTTGCCTAACCATGTTTATTTGTTACAAAAAAACTCTCTATGGTGTCAAACAAGAACCTTGAGCTTGGTATGAGAAACTAAAGAAATTTTTGCTAGACAATGGCTATATCATGGGAAAAGTTGATTCAACCTTATTTCTAAAACACACTTCTAGCAATTTCTTAATTATTCAAATTTATGTTGATGATATAATTTTTGGAAAAATTGACCTTGATCTTTGCAAGGAGTTTAGTGCTCTTATGTAGAGTGAGTTCAAGATGATCATGATAGGGGATCTTACTTTCTTCCTTGGCTTTCAAATCAAACAAACGAAAAAAGGGAACTTTATCAACCAAGGAAAATACACCAGTGAATTGCTTAAGCACTTTGGGATGGAGAACACCAAGCCAATGGGCACTCCCATGTCAAACACCATCAATCTTGATAGAGATGAAGAAGGAGAAAAGGTAGATCACAAGATCTATAGAGGTATGATTGGAAGTTTACTTTATTTAACTACCTCTAGACCTGATATACTGTTTAGTATTGGATTGTGAGCTCTCTTTCAATCAAGTCCTAAAAAATCACATCTTATAGCACTTAAGAGGATTTTGAGGTATCTAGCCAAAACCCAAAATTTTGGGCTATGGTATCCCGGGTCAAGGGAATTTACTCATGCTTATAGTGATGTTGATTACGCAGGTTGTTTTATTGATATAAAGTGCACAAATGGCACTTGCTTCTTCCTAGGACCATATCTAGTTTCTTGGTTCTCTAATAAACAAAGCACAATGGCCCTTTCAACTAACGAGGCTGAATACATTGCGGTTGGAAGTTGTTGTGCCCAAGTCCTATGAGTGAAGCAAATGCTCCAAGACTTTAACATTCATTTTGCTGCTTCTCCTATTTATTGTGATAATACTAGTATAATTAACTTGTCTTACAATCCTATATTGCATAGTAGAGATAATCATATAGAGGTTTATCATCATTTTCTTCATGACCACATTGCCAAGAGGGATGTTTATATCACGCATGTCGATACAGAGAATCAACTTGCAGACATTTTCACTAAACCTCTAGCTAGAGAGAAATTTGTGTTTATTAGATCAAAACTACTTATAACTATTCTTGATGATAATGACATGCCTTCTAGATAGTTGTTATCTTACCTATATCTTTTTTACTTAAAATGATCATCTCTTGATTGCTATGTGCTATAGTTTTCTTATTTCATGCCTTATTTTTCTCATTTTTTTGGTGTTTTTTGCAAATGAATGATTTATCACAAAATAGTACCCTGTGATGAATGAAATATGCCTCAATATGTCTAAAATGCATAATAGGCTAAATAAATAAAATTAATTAGCACCCTAGAGGCTAGGAATTAAATTTTCATCTTTTTGGATAGACTGTTGACCTGTCGAATTCCAAACTCGACCAATCCCTTCGTTGAGGTCATGTGAATATGCCGATCGGCTGAGTTTCCAAATCTTGGAACTCGACCGACCAATGGGCTGGACCAAACTTAAAAGGGTTATCTACCGACTTTTCTCCCTCTCAACTAGAGAAAATTTGATCGATCCCGACCTCCATCCCTCTTGACCTCCAACCCTAAGTTTGCACATCCTCTTTCTTATTTAGTTTAGCCTCACTTACCACCTCCCACACCTCCAAGGTGGCTAGATGAGCTGTTGGTGAAGTTCTCTCCATCTTTTGATTCCCCTTGCCTCTCAATTCGTATCCATGGCATCCAAACATAGGAAGAGAGATATTCCAGGTAGAGCACCCACATCTTCATCTAATCCTTGCCTCCTATCCTTTGATGGAACCTTCTTTGTCTCCTTCAAAGCCCTAAATCACTATAAAGAGCTCCTTCCTAGGAACCCTTTCATGTTTAGAGCTTTGTTTGAGCCTAGTATCACCATGACGACTATTATCAAGGAGGTTGCGGAGTTGTTTTCTTCCCATCACCTAGGTGCGCTATGCGTAGAATGCCTGTGCCTCCAAAATTCCATAACTATCACTAAGGTGGTCCATGAGTTCTATGCGTATCTCAAATGGAACTACGACACAATAGTGCCACCTCCTAATACTCAGGTTATTCTCACTTCCATGATTGTCGGTACAAAATTCACAATCTCTGAAGATTCCTTGAATGTCTTTTTAAAAGGAACTGAGATTACTGACACATAGAGGAAGGACTACCATAATTTTTTTGACCTGCTCGACCCTAAGGCTTTCGACAAACACTTCGATCTTACTCTCCTTAATATTCACAAGTTTTTGAGGAAGCCTGATGTACCATATAGGAAGAAGTCAACCTTGCTATTATCTTCCCTAGATCTCAAAAATTGTCAGATCACCTTAGTTGTTAACTGTAATGTCCACCCAAAAAAAACCCAAAGGAAATTGTGAAAAACACTACTGTGATCATGTACTACCTTTTGAAGAATATTGGAGTCAAGTGGTCATGATACATTCTACACCACATGACTTGCTTTGAATCCACAAAGAACACCTAAGGTACCCACCCCTACCCTACCTTGATATGTGTTCTTTTTGCTTTTGCATATCAGAAATCCCTTTTCCACGATCTTCATTACAAATCAAGTAGAAAACGTGTATGTATCAGTGAGACCACAATCAGGAAGACCTTCCTTTCTACCTCTCCTACCACACATGGAGCCTCTACCTCCACCTAGGCACCTCCACCTCCCCCACCTCCCTAACATGACCACACATCTTTCTCAATGTCAAATGATGCCCTTATGGGTTAAATGATGCAGTAGCAGGCGTACAACCTTCATGTTTAGGATCACCTCCACCAGGACCTATGCCATATCATGTCACACATGAACCTATCCTGCAACCATTCCTACCCCTCCTACCAGACAGACCCAAGTAGTGACTATGCCTCTTATGCATACATTCACTTCTACCCCACCCCTCCTGTAACACCCCTGACCTGGGTTATGACCTAACCCTGGAAGTTTTGCCTAAATATGTAATTAATATACTTGTGAACACTCCCTGGCATGTAATTAAGTTCCTCAGGAACATTTACTTTCAATTTCGCTCCTTTTGGTATAAAGTTGTAGCATTGTGTTGTATGCAGGGACCTATGTGCAAATTACCCAGTTTAAGGGTTGAACTTGCAAAATTCACAAGATAAGATGTTCCTTTGATGTTGAGACATCATGAGAATGGTTATGGTAAAGTTTGAGGGATTTCCCAAGCTTGAGCACCAAGGTGCAGCTGTGGAAGCAATTCCCATGCTTAGAAACCCTAATTTGGGGTAAAGTGCAATTTACCCAAATTGAGGGGTCCAAGTGTAATTCTTAATATCTAGAATATCTTTATGACTCTTGTCATCATTTAGAGTAGAAATGATGAAAGGGATACATCAGTTTAATAATCAGATGAGAAAAATGACCTTTGTGATAGAAATCACCTAGAATGGGTATGAAACCCTTTCATGTATGTACCCTAGTTGAAGGTTGGATTCCTTTACCCCTAGATCTTGAGATTTCATGAGATTTGCATAAGGATAGATAGGTTTGGTCGTGCTTTTGAGCAAGGAGGGACCTAGATGTGATTTCCAATCTTGTGAGGTCCTTAGGGTGTAAAAGAGGCTAAAGTATATAAGCCCTTTTCCCTTGCAATTAAGTGAACGAACTTTCTTTCCTTCACTTCTCTTCTTTTCTTGCTCAAACGGCCAAGGATATCTCTGGAGCTCAGGGGGGGGGGGACGACCAACCTGTCCTAGGTAAGAGAACCCCACCTTCTAGCTCGAATTCATGGAGGAATTCACTTTCTAAGGTTGGTTTTGTGGTTAGCTTACTTAGTCTTCTTGTTCTAGCCGACCAAAGCAACGTTTCCTTGGAGAATTCACCCCTGACCAAGTTGTGGAAGCTCAAGGACGCCATTAAAGCTTGGAGCTTGAAGGCTTGGATCTTTAGGATCAACTTTGAGGCGGGTTTTATAACTCTAAACTTATGCTTTATATGTATGCTCAATTCTTGCAATTTACTTGGTAAATTCTCCTTCTACCACCCTTCTTCCTTGCACGTTTGCAAGAAAATCAGTGGAGAAACCGACCTTGCAAGAGGTTGAAGATGAGGGGCGTGATTCCCTATGTTACTTTTTCAAACGACCTTGGACCTTTCGGTCCAAACGGTTGCAAACCGTTTGGGTTCAAACGGTTTCAAACCGTTTGCTCTCAAACGGTCTTGCAAGACCGTTTGGATTGAAACGGTCTCAAGACCGTTTGAAAGAGTTGACCAAGGGACGACCATTTGAGGGTCTGTTCCTAACATATTGAATTTCATCTCTGCAAAGAATCAAAGTCTAATTCTTAACCAATTGAGAGTTGAAGGCACTTCAACATGAAACCCTAATCGGGTGAAAAAGTGCTGATTTGACATATAGATCTCGTTGAGTTTTGGGTTGAGGGACCCAAATGGTCTCAAGACCGTTTGGGGATTTCTCCAAACGGTCCTAAGATCGTTTGGGCACAACCCAAGACCGTTTGAAGGTCTAGGGTTAAGTTAATCTAATGGTTTGAGGGTCCAATTGTAGGAAATTGATGAATTGATGAAAATTGCTGATTTTGACCTAATTGGACTTCAACCTTAGTCAAAACGACTTGGATTTTGGTAAAACTTTGGGAAAACGGTCTCAAGACCGTTTGGATGAAGTTCAAACGACCTCAAGACCGTTTGGTCCAAGTTTGGGCCCAATTGGAGGTCAATTGATAGGTTCAACCTTGAATTGTTTCATATTGTTGAACATTGATGACCAATCGAATTGAAACCCTAATTGAGGAGGATTGAACCCTAATTGGATTGCAATTGAGGGTCAATTGGATGTCTAAGTGGTTAAGGCTAACCCTGACTAACTCAAATTATAAGTGGTTAGCATAGCTTTAACCATTTGAGGACTTCAACACATATATCCATGAACATTGGTAACCTTTGAACCACTTTGGAGGTCCAAACGGTTTGAGCCCTTTTTGGACCAAACGGTCTCAAGACCGTTTGGATCCAAACGGTCTCAAGACCGTTTGAGACCAAACGGTCTCAAGACCGTTTGGGGCCAAACGGTCTCAAGACCGTTTGGGCTCAAACGACCTCAGGATCGTTTGGTCCAATCGATCTCAAGTAAGTTTGATCAAACGGTCTCAAACCGATTGAAGCTCCAAACGGTTGGGAAGTCAACCCTTCCAAACGGTCTTCACCTCCAAACGGTCTCAAGACTGTTTGGATCCAAACGGTCTCAAGACCGTTTGGGGGTCAAACGGTCTCAAGACCGTTTGGGTGGTTGAAACCGTTTGAAGGTTGAAACCGTTTGGAGATTGGTGATGGTTTGTACTTAACCATTTGATGATGTAATTGGTTCAATGATGATTCAATCTAAACCCTAATGGTAACCTAGGTCATTAAGGGACTATGTGATTAGTGAGTTAACCCATGATGGTAATCATGTGGCAAATCACCAAAATACCCTTGAGGGGTCTAAAGGGGTAAAACCTTGTTCTAATCAAACCCTAATCACATGATGTTGATGTTTTGGATCATGTTAGTCAATGGAGACTTATCTCAACCTGATCTAGAGTGGTATTGTCACCATCTACCAGTGAAAGGAGAGAGAAAGTATTTCTAGAGAGAGAAAGTATCTTAGAGAGAGAAAATACCCTTTTTAGGAGGAAACTCTAGTGAGATACTTCATTTACACATGAATGTGCATGATTAGGGAATGACCCACCTATGTGAGGTCATGGAAACCCTATTTATAATATCTAATGGATCTTAATTCTAATTAAGAGCCTTAATGATGATGTTTCTCTTACAAAATGATGTAATGAGTACAATTCACCATGGAGTGAATAGTAAACCCTAATTTTAGGGTGATAACATGAAAAGATGAACAGTAAACCCTAATTGACAGGGTTGTTGAATTAAACCCTAGTTGAGGGTGAATCCATGTGAAACCCTAGTTGAGGGTGATTCCAAGTGAAACCCTAATTGGGAATGCATCCCTAATTATTGAATTGTTTATGATTATCTGTTGAACTAACCATGCAGGTTATTATGAGATAATGGTCATACCCAGGTATGAAATACCATGTTATATTCATTGAAAGCATGTCTTAAGCTTTATGAATAGTGAATCATCTTGATGCACTGCTAAGTGACATCTTTTGTGATTTATGGGTTGTAAGAGCCATAAACACCATCAAGGTCATGCTTGACAGATGACTTGTGATGTGATAATTGAGAACTGGTAATTGAAATGAGTTAGGCCTGCTACATTTTAGTATTCTCATATATAGCTGTGTTGTTGTATGATGATAAGAATACTGAATGTACCTAACTAATCAAGTGAAATGTAGAGCCCTGATCATAGATCCATCATTGTCAGAGTCTAAATGATGGTGAAACAGGTTTTCCTCAGGGAACTCCTGGATCACATACTTTTGAGTATGTGGGGTACATGGATGTGTAGAACCTTACATCCTAGTGTAGGTATTTGATGTAGATTCTTGTAGTCCGTCATACCTTCACTATAAAAGAAAAGGTGAGAGGATGATGTAGATTCTAGTAGTCCATCAGACCCCACCATAAAGTCCTAAAGGTGAGATGTATATCTACACTCCCTTAAAGACACAAACACCGCATCGATAAAAGATAAACAAGAAATCTTCCGATGATGAAGAGAGTACAGAACGCCACTGTAACTCTAAAAATAGCGAAGGTCCAATTTACCCTGGAGAGCTATAACAAAAGATATCCCGCCAGATATCTAACATTCGATCCTCTAACTGACTGAGGAAGATGAGGTCATAAGAATCCGGCTCTTTTAATGACCTATGTATGATACTGATGTGACTTCTTAGCGATCAGTTGGAGTATGAGTGGTAAGCCTCATCTCCACAGGGCATAACAATAATGTTTGAAAAACATAATCAACAGCGTAGTATATCTGTTAGAGTTATCTACAAGATATTTGATTGATGTTATCTTGAATAGCATAGATGTTCTCATATTTTAATATTGATTGAACTCTTGCTCATCATCAGAACTGCTAGTGAATATCTTGAAGGCTCTTATTGCTTTAGTTATTCCTTGCTTTGCTTATAAAGCCTAGTGGAGAGTTATAACTCTCGCTGGGGCAATTATGTATAATTGTCTCACCCCGTAGACTTCTACTTTTTAGGTGGTCGTCGAAGACGGAGGAACAAGAACACAGGTGACCAATCCCAGCAACAGCAGCATCAGGAGCAGGAAATATCTCAGGTGGAGATCTAGCCTGCTTCATGGTGTAGTTAGAGTCAAGTCCTATGTGTCCTCTGTACTCTCAGGTCCTGGAGTGTTTTGGAGTATGAATTCTTGAGAATTTTGGTATCATGTTGTATATAATTACTCAAAAAGTAATTGTCAGTGATGTAAACAGTTAAATCCTTTTTCTATGGAAAAGGTTTGTGGTTTCAGGCTCTTATCTCGAAAAGTTTTAATTTCCCGTGATTTTTGTCTTCCGCTGTTTACCGATTGCTTCCACACATGATTAAATCGGGATTAATTCATGGTTTGGAGATCGGAGCCCACACCTCCACCTACTGCTTCAGCTGCTACCTTTGCTACTAATGGTGGACATGTCCCTGGTGTGCTTCCTCCACTGGCCATGTCCATTGGTCCTGTTGCCACCCTGCTTTCTAGTCTTGGGACTTCTACTCCCTCCTTTGACCAAGCAAATACTTTACATGCTCTTGGAATGTCTAGGGATGATAAGAATACCAGATGGCCCAGTTGTGGTTTTGGTCCTCCTGCTGATGAGGAGATGCTTGACCAGCCTACCAAGGATGAGGCTGATGATGATGAGGCCACCGAGGTTGATGGCTTAGAGGATGGTTATGATGACGGCTTTGCCGATTCCTTTGGAGATGAAGGTGGTGTTGTTGTCTTTAATGCACCTTCAGACGGTGATGAGGACTACAAGCCCGAGGCCAACAATGATGATGTTGATCATGATCCAATTGACATAGATAACATAGATATATCTTAGATGTTTTAGTTATCTAGTCTTTAGGTGCTGATCATATCTATATTTTTAGACCATTTTGTACTAAGACATTTGGGCATTGTATATTAGGCATGCTATTTTATCATCTTGATGTTTTGTCATTGGTTTGTGGCACGTTCCGTGAGGACATTCCTAGTGTTGTAATCTTAATCCTATGTACATAACTCTTTGGTTGACTATATCTTATGAGTTCTTGGTATGGTAATTCCATATTTTGATTATGACATTGAATTAATTGTTCTCTTTGCTTTGTCTTTGTTTTGATGTGTGCTATGTGGTTGATAGTTTTATCTTGTGCTTATGGAGAAGACATGTATTTTTAGCTCTTATACCCCCCTACTTTTTTTATAATGTCAAAAGGGGGAGAATTAACCTCAGTCATATTGTTTTATTGCTTATATGATCCTTTTCTTGTCAATTATCTACATATCAAGTGACTTTCTAGAGGACCATATAGTATGTATATGTGCTATGTTTATGTGTAGAAAAGACTAACCATGCATGATTAAGCATGAATTGAGGGGAAGAAATTCACATTGTTCATTTATGTATCCCCTTGATATTCACAAGGTAAAAGGTTTAACTCTCACATCCTTTGTCAAAGGTAAAGGTTTAATTTTAATATCCTTTTCAATATGCTGAGGAATGGGTTGTCGTTATCAAAAGGGGGAGAATGTTGACCTAAGTGTTGCACATTGTCCATTATTAGATAATGACTTAACCATTCCATTCATATGTATCTAATATGTTTGTTTGAAATTGATTTTAGTCATTAGGTACATGAAAAGGATCAAATCGATCAAGCCCTAGTTTGTTTTAGTTCAAGTCAAAATCAATGCAAATGCGTGTTTTAGGAAAACACTCCAAATCACCTTAGATTATTTTTGTAATCATTTGTATTGATGATATGACTTGTAACTAAGATGAGAAAAAAAACTAGGGACACTTAATTTGAACGTTTAATCACTTTAAAGTCATTTTGTAAAATTCATTACAGGCTGCTCATCGGTCGAGTTACAAACTCAATCAATCCTTAATGGGTTTTGAGAATGACTTAGTGCAAGAGTGAAGGAGGAGTACAACATGGAAGATCCAAGGAGCTGAGTGGGTAAATCCCTCAAGGCAAAAGACTCAGCGCAAGAAGGGGATATCCTTGGTGAAGGTATCCAGCTGCTTGTAAGAGTGGGTAAGACCTTGGTGAGGTAGAAGACTAGCTCTTGGATAGGTAAGACCTTGTTTGTAAGGTTTTTGGCTCCCTTGGCCTTAAAGGAAAGTTGGGTATCCTTGTCCTGGAAAAATAACGTCATATGTTGTACATCTCTTGAAATTATAGCTTCAAGAACTTTTCTTATTATGTTCACACTTGGATTTTGGTTTCATGGAGATGTATTTTTCTTTTTTAATCACCAAACATTCAAGTTTTAGTGAATTATGGTGTAGTTCTTATCTCTTTTCATAGTATGATGGAGGTATTAGCATCATGATTTTCGGTTGTTATGCTCTTTAGATTGTTCCAAAATGATTACTTGATCAGAGTAATCAAAGAGAAATCAATTGAAGAGTTCCATACTTACCTTTCCATATTACCAAGATAAGCAGGTAAATTAAAACCAATCTCATATTACTATCATGTGTAGAAACATATTACAAAAAGGTCCATCAACATGTATCATATCACATACCATATTAGGTATATACATATGTCTAGTGGCATCAACCACAACATGTATACACAAGATATCATATTCACATATATGTGCCATCTATACAAATACAAGCATACTGCCAAAATAATATATCGATATGCATCATCTACAAAACACATCCCTTCTCAGACCTGAGAGTACAAGGATGAAACTAAGACTCTACTGCAACTACTACTAGTAGCTATCCAACCTTCTGGTTCTACTAATCTCTGAGTTTCTCTTCCGCAATAGCACAATCATGGCCACGCCGTTAGCGACCACCTAAAAAGATGTGGTAACCCATGATGTAACATCCCAAGATTTGAGGCCTCAGATAACATGATCTTAAAAGGAATGATTAGACTACCCATATCACCAAGGTGCACCTCCTTTTCCGGGATCCCATCACTAAGAACTCCTTAGTTAAGCGTGCTCAGCTTGGAGTAGTACTAGGATGGGTGACCTGTCGGGAAGTTGACCCTGGCTTGCGCGTGAGTGAGGAAAAAGTGCGCAGTTAAGGCTAGTGGTGGTTTGTGGGGCCAGTCTTCATTCTTGAAGCTCTACTAGATCCCTAGGGCAGTGGGCCCAGGCATTACAAATGGTATCAGAGCCATAACCCCTCCAGTAGGTGGGGCCCACATGGGTCTGTGGCATGCCAGTCTTTGAGCTGTGCGGTCCACGCATGTTGGAAAGGGCTATCTGAGTTGACGGAGTCGCCCATGCGCTGGTAGTGTCCAGGCATGTTGGAAAGGGCTATCCAAGTTGATGGAGCCACCCTTGCGTTGGTAGTCATGATCGGGAACTGGGTGTCCATGGGCCATTGTGGGTCTGCACTGAAATGGGGTCATATTATGAGGCCATATAGTTGAGCCTTGACGAGGACGTCAAGAGTCTAAGTGGGGGAGATTGTAACGTACCAGGATTTGAGGCCTCAGATAACATATAACTGAATATAAGGAGTAGACATGCTTAAGATGTAACATCCCTGACCTGGGTTATGAGTTAACCCTAGGTGTTTTGCCTAATTATGTAATTAAGATATTGGTGATTATCTTTTGGCATGTAATTAAACTTTTGAGGAACACATATTTCCATTTCTGCCCTAATTGAACAATGTTTTAGTATTGTTTTGTAATACATGGACCTATGTGAAAATTACCCAGCTAAAGGGGTTAACTTGCAAATTTCACATGTTGAGATGTTCCTCTGATGATTGAGACATCATGAGAATGATTATGGTAAAGTTTGAAGGATTTCCCAAGCTTGAGCACCAAGGTGCAGCTGTGGAAGCAATCCCTGTGCTTGAAACCCTGGTTTTGGGGTAAAATGCAATTTACCCAAAATTTGGAGTGCAACTTGTAAATTTCATCTTCTAAAATATCTTTTATAACTTTTGTCATCATTTAGAGTAGAAATGATGAATAGGGCACTTCATTTGAATAATCATATAATAAATGAACACCTTTGTGATTAAATAATCAAGGTGTAAGTATAATAGCCTTTTATATGTGTACTTTAGTAATAGGTTGATCTTCTTTGCCTTCAATTCTTGGCCTTAGAAGGAGATTGTCCTTAGAAATAAGGGGTAGGGACTAGCAAAGAAGAAAGGAAGGACTTAGATGAGAAATGGGATAAAGTAGAAGCTTTATGGAAAAATTTCACCCAAAATATATATACCACTTCTTTTGCAAGCAAAGGAATGTTTCTTTCATTCCCTCACTTATCCCCCTTGCTCAAACTGACTAAGGCAGAGCTCTGGAGCATAGGAGAACGACCAGGGAGTTCAAGGTAAGTTTTGATCATCCCTTTTGCTTGAATTGATGGAGGAAACTCGATTTCAAGGTTGAATTCATGGCTAGCTCACCTAGCTTTATCTTTCTAGCCATTCCTTTCCAACTTTTCCTTGGAGAATTCACCTTGGCCGACCTGTGGAGCTCAAAGACGCCATTAGAGACCTTAAGCTTGGAAGCTTGGAGCTCAAGGAACAACCTTTAGGTGGGTTTTATAACTCTAAACCTTATGCTTTGATTATACATCTTTTTCTATGCATATAGTTGCTAGTTCTTCTTCTTCCCTATCTTCCCTTGCATCCTTGCAAGCAAAATTGTGAATAACTGCTACTGTTCTTGAGGTAGAAGATAAGGGCGTTAATTCCTATGCTTATCCACGGATTTCCACTTTACCAAACGACCTCCACCAATTGCCCATACGGTTTACACAACCATTTGGTGGGCAAACGGTTTCAGGGTCGTATGAAGGCAACCGGCCTTCAAGACCGTTTGGTCGCGTTGACCAAGCGACGACCGTATGGGAATCTTGTTTATAATTATGTAGGTTAATCACTCACCAAATTTGATGGATTAATTCCAAACGAGTTATGAGTTGAAGGTTGATTAATAGGGCAAATCCTAATTGAAATCAGTGCTGAAATACCAATGAGTTAATTAGTGATTTTGGGTTGATTAGCCCAAACGGTCTCAAGACCATTTGGGGAATCATCCAAACGGTCTCAAGACCATTTGGGGATCACCCAAGACCGTTTATAGGTCTGGGGTCAAGTATGGTTGACCAATTGAAGGTCCAAAGGTACCAAATCATATTGCAATTAAGTATTGATGTGATGATTAACTCAATAGATCAAACCTTGATGAATTTTCACTAGAGTCCAAAGGATGGATGGGCAAACGGTCTCAAGACCGTTTGGTTTCAACCCAAGACCGTTTGGAGGTCTAGGATTAAGGTAATTTGATCAATTGAGGGCCCAATTACAGTGGGTTATTGAAATAATCAAATTGCTGATTTGTGACTTAATTAATGTTCAACCCCTATCAAATCAACTTATATTTTGATGAATTCTTGGGAAAACGGTCTCAAGACCATTTGGAGGTTATCCAAACGATCCCAAGACCGTTTGGGCCAAGTTTGAGCCCGATTGGAGGTCAATTGATGGGATCAACTTCGATTTGATTCACATTGTTGAGTGTTGATGGTTCTGCATGTTGAGACATTAGATATAGTAGCAGAGACATTAGATGTCCTGCATGTTGAACCTCACACTGACTGAGGAAGATGAGGTCATAAGAATCCGGCTCTTTTGATGACCTATGTATGATACCGATGCGACTTAATAGTGATCGGTTGGAGTATGAACGGTATACCTCATCTCCACAGGGCATAATGATGTTTGTAAAACATAATCAACCGCGTAGCATATCTGCTTAGGTTGAACTACGAGATACATTGGTTGAAGATACATTACTTAGTATACATGTTTTTCATATCCCTTAAATGTTGTTGTTCTAATTGATAACAATCTGCTGTTGATTACCTTAAAGCTTTTATTACCTATGTTGTTCTTGATTTGCTATAATAAAGCTTCTAGCGGAGAATTATAACTCTCGCTGGGACAATTATTTAAAATTGTCTCACCCCGTAGATTTCAACCTTTTTAGGTGGTCGTCGAGGACGAAGGAATCAGTCTGCAAGTGGACAGTATCAGCAGCAGCAGCACCAGGAGCAGCAGTAAATCTCAGGTGGAGATTCAGACTGCTGAGTTGTGTAGTTAGATAGTCAGTCCTCTGTGTTCTCTGTACTCTCAGGTCCTTGGAGTCTTTTGGTCTGAGATTTTGGTTCTGAGTTCTTGAGATTTTGTATCATGTTGTATATAATTACTCAAGGAGTAATTATCAAAGATGTAAACAGTTTATCTCCTTTTATGAAAGAAGTTTTTATGGATTCAAGCTCTTATCTCAAAAAGTTTTAATTTTCCGTGATTTTTGTCTTCCGCTATTAATCGAACCGCTTCCGCTACATTTAAATCATGTTTATATCGTGGTTTGGAGATCAGAGCCAACAATTAGTGGTATCAAAGCTCTAGGTTCGCTGAGTCTACAGAGACATGGGAATTAGGATGTCGAGTCTATCCTTAGTATTTCTTTCTTATCTAATAGAGTCTTCTGCTCCTCAGGAGAAGAAGATAATTAAGAATGTCTGAACCACACGAGGAGTTTGTGGCAGAAAGTAGTGTTGCTGCACCCCAAGGAGGTGCAAGGAACCTGGAGATAGAACAACCTGTACCTGAGCCACCCAGAGAGCCACCTCAGTTTGACCCAGCTGACATGGAAAACCCAGCTATTCAAACTATATTCGGGTAGTTTATGACTGCCATGACACACATCACCGACAGGATGCCCATGCCTGCACCTAGGGCACCTGCCCAGCCTGAAGGACAAGGTATCGGTAAGACGTTCGAGCGACTTCGTCGTGTCGGAGCAACCGAATACTTTGGAACAGCAGATCCTACAGATGCCGACCTGTGGTTGACCGAATTGGAAAAAGCTTTTAGAATCCTCAACATCCCAGAAGCTCAGAAGGTTAGACACGCTGTCTATCTTCTCAAGGGAAGTGTTAGTCACTGGTGGACCATGGAAGAGCAGAAGAGGCCTGGAGTGGAGATCTCGTGGGAAGATTTCCGTCGGGAATTTATCAATAGATATTTTCCAAAGACCTTCCTAGACGAGAAGATCTCTCAATTTGAGAGACTGAGGCAGGGTATGATGAACATTAGCGAGTATGAAGCTAAGTTCATGGAGTTACTGCGGTTTTGTCCGCACATGGCTGCCACAGAAGAAGAAAGAATCAGAAGGTTCGAGAAGGGTTTAAACGCCGACTTGACTACTCCCGTGTCTGCCCTAGAGAATCGGGAGATGTTTGCTACCTTCGTTGAGTCAGTCAGAAGGATAGAGAAATCCGTAGTCGAGAAGAGACAAACCCATAAAAGATATCCGCAGTTCCAGAGTTCTTCATCTAGAAACTTTAAGAAGCCTAGATTCTCTGCACCTACACCTCCACCACCCAGAACGAGTGCTCAGACACAGTGGTCACCGAGTAGAGGCAGGGGACGAAGCCTACCTCAATAAGAGACTCGTAGTTCAGCATCGATGTCAGTCACAGGACCACCCAGACCACAACAACTGGAGAGGAGCTGTTACAACTGTGGGAAGGTGGGGCATTTAATGAAGGACTGCCGATCTAGGCCTGTCAGTGTGACACAACCTCAGAGGCAGAGTCAACAGGGATTTCAGAGGAGGCAATCTCAAGCAGCAGCTCGAGGACGTGGACAAGCGTCTCAAGCTGGATCATCAGCACCACCTCAACACCAGGCGACAGCAAGGTTCTATGCTATGAACCCACCTAATGCAGTGGTCAATCCACGAGTAGTGGAAGGTAAGATGGAACTTTTATATTCTAATATGTCTAAATCCTGTGTGGTATCTGTTCTAATTGACCCGGGTGCTACACACTCCTTTGTCACTCGGAGAGTGATTCGTAACTGCTATATGACAATTAGTCATAGGGCAGATAGCTTGTTTTTGGAGACTCCGTTGAGTGGGTCTGTTGTGTTGCAAGAGGTATGCTCTCCCTGCATCCTCTTCTTTTCTAACCATCGCATTCAAGTGGACCTTATACCACTTGATATGCAAGGATTTGATATAATCCTCGGGATGGATACCTTGGAAAAGTATCGAGTTGTCTTGGATTGTGAATCCAAGCTTGCTGTGTTTGCTGATAAAAACAACACGTGGATCTTTCAAGGAGAAAGGAAGATTCTGCCCACCTGTCTTGTGTCAGCTATGGTTGCTGATAAGCTGATGAGGCAAGGATGTTATGCATTCTTGGCCCATGTGGTAGATGTTACCAAAGAAGGTCTCAACCCTGCGGAAGTTCCTATAGTCAGGGAATTCAAGGACGTGTTTCCTGAAGAACTTCCAGGTATACCACCGCCTCGGGAAATTGATTTTGAAATCAATTTGATCCCAGACACGAAACCTATAGCCCAGACACCGTATAGGATGGCGCCAGCTGAGATGGCAGAACTCAAGAAACAACTTCAAGAGTTACTTGAGAAAGGTTTTATCCGACCGAGCACTTCACCTTGGGGTGCTCCGGTTTTGTTTGTTAGAAAGAAAGATGGGTCAATGCGGTTGTGCATTGATTATAGACAACTCAATAAAGTAACGATAAAGAATAAGTACCCTCTGCCGAGGATTGATGATCTCTTTGACCAGTTGCGTGGTACAACCATTTTCTCAAAGATAGACCTGAGGTCTGGATATCATCAACTCCGTATTAAGGATAGTGACATATCCAAGTCTGCCTTTAGGACAAGATATGGTCACTATGAGTTCAAAGTTATGTCGTTTGGACTAACCAATGCACCAGCTGCATTCATGGAACTCATGAATACAGTTTTTCGACCTTTCCTCGATCAGTGTGTTGTCGTCTTCATAGATGACATTCTGATTTTTAGCAAGAATGCTCAGCAGCATGAGCAGCATCTTTGCCAAGCTTTGACCTTGCTAAGAGAACACAAGCTGTATGCTAAGTTTAGCAAGTGTGAGTTCTGGATGCCGGAGGTATCTTTTCTTGGACATGTGATATCTGCCTTGGGAATTCCTGTTGACCCTACAAAGGTAGAATCTGTTCTACAGTGGGAACAACCGAAGACGCCGACGGAGATTCGAAGTTTCCTAGGGTTAGCAGGCTATTATCGAAGGTTCATTAAGAACTTTAGTTCCATATCCTTACCCTTGACAAAGTTGACCCGGAAAGAAGTTCCTTTTGACTGGAGCGATAAGTGCCAGCAATCTTTTCAACTGTTGAAGGAGAGGTTGACAAGTGCACCAGTACTTGTGTTACCTGAGCAAGGCAAAGGATACATAGTTTTCTGTGATGCCTCCAAGAATGGACTCGGAAGTGTGTTGATGCAGAATAAACAAGTAATTTCTTTTGCTTCCCGACAACTTAAGAAACACGAAGAGAATTATTTGACACACGATCTAGAGTTAGCTGCTGTGGTTCATGCCCTGAAGATCTGGAGACATTATCTTTATGGAGAGACGTTTCAGATTTTCACTGACCATAAGAACCTTAAGTACATCTTCTCTCAGCATGAGCTTAATATGAGACAACGCCGCTGGATGGAATTAATCAAGGACTACGATTGTACGATTGATTACCATTCGGGGAAGGTTAATGTGGTTGTTGATGCCTTGAGTAGGAAATCAACAACATCAACCATGGAAAGGGCACAACTAAACTCTTTAGTATGCTCTAAGAGAGATATGCTTATCTCTTTAAGGCAAGACAATGTACAGTTGAAGGTGTCATTGTTAGCCAGGTTGTTGGCTGAGATGCATATTAAACCTACCCTTAGAGAGCAGATTAAGGAAGCACAGCAAGGTGATACTGTAGTTCAGTAGATTAGATCGGAGTATGGTAGTGAGAAACGAGATGGTTACCATGACTCAGATGATCAAATAGCCTGCTATCATGGGAGGATGATAGTGCCGGATGTGGACAACTTGAGGAAGTTAGTCCTGGAAGAAGCTCATTCTTTGATGTATGCCATGCATCCAGGAAGCACCAAGATGTATCGAAACTTGAAAGATATGTATTGGTGGCCTGGAATGAAGATGGATGTTGCAGAGTTTGTTCTGAGGTGTCCTGTGTGTCAGCAAGTTAAAGCTGAACACCAGAAGCCTGCAGGAACAATGCAACCTTTACCCATACCACAGTGGAAGTGGGACCATGTTACCATGGACTTTGTTGTTGGCCTACCCAGGACAAGCAAAGGACATGATTCCATTTGGGTAGTTGTTGATAGGTTGACTAAGACAGCGCATTTCTTACCTGTCAAAACAACCTATTCTGTGGAGAGGTTATCACAGTTGTATGTTCAAGAGATAGTGCGTTTGCACAGAGTTCCTGTCACTATAGTTTTTGACAAAGGTCCCTAGTTTACAAGTCGTTTTTGGGAGCAGTTACACAGATCCTTAGGCACCAAGCTAAGGTTTAGTACGGCCTTTCATCCACATACTGATGGATAGTCGGAAAGGACCATACAGACCTTGGAAGACCTGTTGAGAGCATGTGTTCTCCAATTTACCGGAAGTTGGGATCTACACCTAAGCTTGATAGAGTTTGCTTATAACAATAGCTATCAGCATAGTATTGATATGGCACCTTATGAAGCCTTGTATGGTAGACGTTGTAGATCACCCTTGTGTTGGTATGAGACTGGTGAGCATCAGTTGTTAGGACCTGATCTTGTGCAGCAAACTACAGAAAAGATTAAGGTAATACAACAACAGATTAAGACTGCACAGGATAGGCAGAAATCTTATGCTGACAAGTGTCGTAGACCCTTAGAGTTCCAGGTCGGAGACAGAGTGTATCTCAAAGTCTCGCCTTGGAAAGGAGTTCTTCATTTTGGAAGAAAAGGGAAGTTAGCTCCTAGATTTATGGGGCCTTATCCAATCATTGAACGGATTGGAAAGGTAGCATATAAACTAGAGCTGCCACCAGAGTTACAGAGGTTACACCATGTGTTTCACATTTCTATGCTGAGGAAATGTCACCCAGATACCGAGTCAGTTCTACAACCTATGGAAGTAGAATTGAATGAAGATATAACTTATGAGGAAGGACCAGTGTCAATCCTTGATAGTAGAACTAAAAAGTTAAAGAAGAAAGATATAAGCCTTGTGAAAGTCCTCTGGAACCACCATGGTGTTGAAGAAACCACTTGGGAACTAGAGGAGGAGATGAGAAGGAAATACCCTGCTCTTTTCTCTTAATACGTTCTATCAATTTTGGGGACGAAATCCTTGTAAGGGGTGGATAATTTGTAACATCCCTGACCTGGGTTATGAGTTAATCCTAGGTGTTTTGCCTAATTATGTAATTAAGATACTGGTGATTATCTTTTGGCATGTAATTAAACTTTTGAGGAACACATATTTCCATTTCTGCCCTAATTGAACAATGTTTTAGTATTGTTTTGTAATACAGGGACCTATGTGCAAATTACCCAGCTAAAGGGGTTAACTTGCAAATTTCACATGTTGGGATGTTCCTCTGATGATTTAGACATCATGAGAATGATTATGGTAAAGTTTTAAGGATTTCCCAAGCTTGAGCACCAAGGTGCAGCTGTGGAAGCAATCCCTGTGCTTGAAACCCTGGTTTTGGGGTAAAATGCAATTTACCCAAAATTTGGAGTGCAACTTGTAAATTTCATCTTCTTAAATATCTTTTATAACTTTTGTCATCATTTAGAGTAGAAATGATGAAGAGGGCACTTCATTTGAATAATCATATAATAAATGAACACCTTTGTGATTAAATAATCAAGGTGTAAGTATAATAGCCTTTTATATGTGTACTTTAGTAATGGGTTGATCTTCTTTGCCTTCAATTCTTGGCCTTAGAAGGAGATTTTCCTTAGAAATAAGGGGTAGGGACGAGCAAAGAAGAAAGGAAGGACTTAGATGAGAAATGGGATAAAGTAGAAGCTTTATGGAAAAATTTCACCCAAAATATATATACCACTTCCTTTGCAAGCAAAGGAACGTTTCTTTCATTCCCTCACTTATCCCCCTTGCTCAAACTAAGGCAGAGCTCTAGAGAATAGGAGAACGACCAGGGATTTCAAGGTAAGTTTGGATCATCCCTTTTGCTTGAATTCATGGAGGAAACTCGATTTCAAGGTTGAATTCATGGCTAGCTCACCTAGCTTTATCTTTCTAGCCATTCCTTTCCAACTTTTCCTTGGAGAATTCACCTTGGCCGACCTGTGGAGCTCAAATACGCCATTAGAGACCTGAAGCTTGGAAGCTTGGAGCTCAAGGAACAACCTTTAGGTGGGTTTTATAACTCTAAACCTTATGCTTTGATTATACATCTTTTTCTATGCATATAGTTGCTAGTTCTTCTTCTTCCCTATCTTCCCTTGCATCCTTGCAAGCAAAATCATGAAGAACTGCTACTGTTCTTGAGGTAGAAGATAAGGGCATTAATTCCTATGCTTATCCACGGATTTCCACTTTACCAAACGACCTCCACCAATTGCCCATACGGTTTACACAACCATTTGGTGGGCAAACGGTTTCAGGGTCGTATGAAGGCAACCGGCCTTCAAGACCATTTGGTCGCGTTGACCAAGCGACGACCGTATGGGAATCTTTTTTATAATTATGTAGCTTAATCACTCACAAAATTTGATGGATTAATTCCAAACGAGTTATGAGTTGAAGGTTGATTAATAGGGAAAATCCTAATTGAAATCAGTGCTGAAATACCAATGAGTTAATTAGTGATTTTGGGTTGATTAGCCCAAACGGTCTCAAGACCGTTTGGGGAATCATCCAAACGGTCTCAAGACCGTTTGGGGATCACCCAAGACCGTTTAGAGGTATGGGGTCAAGTATAGTTGACCAATTGAAGGTCCAAAGGTACCAAATCATATTGCAATTAAGTATTGATGTGATGATTAACTCAATAGATCAAACCTTGATGAAATTTCACTAGAGTCCAAAGGATGGATGGGCAAACGGTCTCAAGACCGTTTGGAACTCATCCAAACGGTCTGAAGACCGTTTGGTGTCAACCCAAGACCGTTTGGAGGTCTAGGGTTAAGGTAATTTGATCAATTAAGGGCCCAATTACAGTGGGTTATTGAAATAATCAAATTGCTGATTTGTGACTTAATTAATGTTCAACCCCTATCAAATCAACTTATATTTTGATGAATTCTTGGGAAAACGGTCTCAAGACCGTTTGGAGGTTATCCAAACGATCCCAAGACCGTTTGGGCCAAGTTTGAGCCTGATTGGAGGTCAATTGATGGGATCAACTTCGATTTGATTCACATTGTTGAGTGTTGATGGTTGAATGTTTATAGACCTTAATTGAACCAACTCCAACCCTAATTGGATATCAATTGAGGGTCAATTGAGTGACCAATTGGTTAAGGATAACCCTAATTGTCTCAATTGATAAATGGCTAACAAGGATTTGGCCAATTGAAGGCTTCAACATAGAAAACCCCAATCGTTTATAACCTTTAATCCACTTTTGAGGTCCAAACAGTTTGAGCCCATTTGGACCAAACGGTCTCAAGACCGTTTGGGCTCAAATGATCTCAAGGTCGTTTGGACCAATCGATCTCAAGACCGTTTAAGATCAAACGGTTTCAAACCGTATAAGCTTCAAACGGTTTGAAAGTCAACTCTCCCCAAATGGTCAACACACCCAAATGGTCTCAAGACCGTTTGAGACCAAATGGTCTCAAGACCGTTTGGTGGTTGAAGGTTGAAACCGTTTGAAGGTTTTCAAGGTTGTTTATACTTAATCACTTGAAGGTGTAAATGGTTCAATGGTGATCTAATCTAAACCCTAATGGTAACTTAGGACATTAAGGGACTAAATGACTAATGAATTGACCCATGATGACGATCAATGGGTAATTTACCAAAATGTCCTTGAAGGGTTCAATTGAGTAATACCTTGTTCTAATCAAACCCTAATCACATGATAGTGGTGATTTGGCTTGTGATAGTCAATAAGGACTTAACCCAACCTAATCTAGAGTGATGTAATCATCACCTATGAGTAAGAGGAGAGAGAAAATCCCAATTATGGTTGAAATCCAAGTAATGTACCTTCAATATATATATGAATGTGCATGATTAGGGTATGATCCACCTATGTGAGATCATGGAAACCCTAATTATGATAATTAGTGAATCTTAATCTTATCTGAAGACTTTAATGATGATGTTTCTCACACATGGTGATGTTATGAGTTCAATCCACCATAATGTGAATGGTAAACCCTAAATTCTAGGGTAATGACACATAATGTGAATAGTAAACCCTAATTGAGGGTGATGCATTGAATTATACAATAACCCTAATTCCAAGTGATGTTCTTAAACATGAATCATCATGACTAAAGCATGAGAAAAGGAATCACCATTCCTAAACATAATGAAGGGGATTGAATAACCCTAATTGATATAAATCAGGGAACCTAGCCTTAATGGAGGTATGAAGGTTCAACCCTTGAATTGAAAGGTTAATTCTGCAATAGTAATTGTTGATCTGGAGATAAATTGTTTATTGTTGTCTATTGAATTAACCATACAGGTTTTATAAGAGAATGATCATAGCCAGGTAAGGGTTATGATATCATATTCACTGAAAGCATAATTATAGGCTTGTGAATAGTGACATATGTTATGCTCCTTAAGCATAAGAGAAACATATGAGATTAATGGGCTGCAAGAGCCATGAGTAACATCAAGGTCATGTTGATAAGATGACTTATGATGAGAGAATTAAGATTTGATATCCATTTGATCACAGGTATGAGACAGACTTGATACATTTAGTATTCTTCTTGTATATTATTGTTTTGATACTTACATGCTTGGAAACATGCTTGATGTTAAAAGAATACTGAAATGTACCTAACTAATCAAGTATAATCATATCATGTAGAGCCCTGATCATAGATCCATCATTGTCAGAAGCAAAATGATGGTGAAACAGGTTTTCCGAAGGGAACTCCTGGATCACATACTTTTGAGTATGTGGGGAAAATGGATGTGAATGCCCTTACATCCTAGTGTAGGAATTGATGTAGATGTATCTTAATCTATCAATCCTTCACTATGGGTTATGCCGGGGTGATGTAACACTAATCTCCCGAGGAAGTCTTTTATACCGCAATCGATGAGAGATAAACAAGAAATCTTTCGATGGCGAAGAGAGTACAGAATGCCACTGTGACTCTAATAGCGAAGTACCAGAATACCCTGGTAAGCTATAGTAGCAGAGACATTAGATGTCCTGCATGTTGAACCTCACACTGACTGAGGAATATGAGGTCATAAGAATCCGGCTCTTTTGATGACCTATGTATGATACCGATGCGACTTAATAGTGATCGGTTGGAGTATGAACGGTATACCTCATCTCCGCAGGGCATTGTGGGATCTGATCTCCAAACCACGATATAAACACGATTTAAACTTAGCGGAAGCGATTCGATTAGCAGCAGAATACCAAAAATCAGAGGAAATTAAAACTTTTTGAGATAAAGCATTGAAACCATAAAACTTCCTTCATAAAGGGAGATAAACTGTTTACATCTCAGATAATTACTTCTTGAGTAATTATATACAACATGATACAAAATCTCAAGAACTCATAACCAAAATCTCAGACCAAAAGACTCTAAGACCTGAGAGTACAGAGGACACATAGGACTGACTCTAACTACACCACATGGCAGGCTAAATCTCCACCTGAGATTTTACTGCTACTCCTGGTGCTGCTGCTGCTGGGACTGGTCACCTGTAGACCTGTTCCTCCGTCTTCGACGTCCACCTAAAAAGTTGAAGTCTACGGGGTGAGAAAATTTTACATAATTGTCCCAGCGAGAGTTATAACTCTCCGCCAGAAGCTTTATTATAGTACCTCAAAGAATAACTTAAGCAGTAAAAGATTCAAAGTATTCAACATCAGATTTAATAGTAAGCATGAATTCAACAGTTATGAAATATGAAGACATTTGCACTATACAGTGTAACATCAATCAATCAACTCGTAGTTATCTCTAACAGGTATGCTACGCTGTGGATTATGTTTTTCAAACATTACTTTTATGCCCTGTGGAGATGAGGTTTACCACTCATCCTCCAACCAATCACTGCTAAGTGCCTTAGTATCATACTAGGTCATTGAAAGAGCCAGATTCTCATGACCTTCACCTTCCTCAGTCAGTAAGAGGATTACTTGTAGGACATCTCGTGCCTCTACTATAATAGCTTACCAGGGTAATCTGGTCCTTCACTATTTTAGAGTTACAGTGGCGTTCTGTACTCTCTTCGTCATCAGGAGATTTCATGTTTATCTTCCACTGATACGGATATCTGTGCTTTCTTCGTCATCAGGAGGTTTCATGTTTACCATCCACTGATTCGGTATAGGATTGTAGTGAAGGATTGATGGATTACACATCTACATCAAACACCTACACTAGGATGTAAGGTTCTACACATCCATGTACCCCACATACTCAAAAGTATGTGATCCAGGAGTTCCCTTAGGAAAACCTGTTTCACCATCATTTGATCTCTGACAATGATGGATCTATGATCAGGGCTCTACATTACACTTGATTAGTTAGGTACATTCAGTATTCTTTTAACATCATACATTGTTCTTCAAACAATAACATTAGCATAACAGCTATGAAATGAGAATACTAAATGTAACAAGCCTAACTCTCATCAATCATCATATCTCAATACATTCATCACAAGTCATCTCTAAAGCATGACCTTGATGGTAATTATGGCTCTCACAGCCCATTTTAATCCATAAGTTGCCATTGACAATGCATCATGATATATCACTATTCATAAAGCTAAAGCATGCTTTCAATGAATATAGTTTCATAATCCATACCTGGATATGATCATCATCTTATGACAACCTGCATGGTTAATTCAACTGATAACATTAAACAATTCATTCTAGAAGTTACACTTTCAAACTCTTAGAAGAGTCAAGTTTCCCTAGTATTCATCAATCAGGGTTTACTATTCACAATACATGTCCTCACCCTAGAATTAGGGTTTACTATTCACCTCATGGCGAATTGAACTCATAACATCATAATGTATGAGAAACATCATCATTAAAGCTCCTAGAATAGATTAAGATTCACTAAACATCATAATTAGGGTTTCCATGATCTCACATAGGTGGATCATACCCTAATCATGCACATTCATGTGTATTGAAGGTACTTTACTTAAGTTTCCACTATAAAAGGGTACTTTCTCTCTCTTATGATACTTTCTCTCTCCTCTTACTAGTAGATGGTGATAACACCACTTTAGATCAGGTTGAGTTAAGTCCTCATTGACTAGCATAAGCCAAAACATCATTAACATGTGATTAGGGTTTTATTAGAAAAAGGTATTACTCAATTAAACCCCTCAAGGGTATTTTGGTAATTTACCTCATGATCACCATCATGGGTCAATTCATTAATCACTTAGTCCCTTAATGTTCTAAATTACCATTAGGGTTTAGATTAGATCACCATTGAACCAATTACAACTTCAAGTGATTATGTATAAATAACCTTGAAAACCTCCAAACGGTTTCAACCTTCAACCACCAAACGGTTTGAAACCGTTTGGGTGCGTTGACCGTTTGCTAGGTTTGACTCCAAGACCACATGACCTCAAGGTCGTTTGTCCAAACCGTTTGGGTGCGTTGACCGTTTGGAAAGGTTGACTTTCCAAACCGTTTGAGCTTATGCGGTTTGAAACCGTTTGATCAACTTGTCTTGAGATCGATTGGTCCAAACGACCTTGAGATCGTTTGAGCCCAAACGGTCTTGAGACCGTTTGGACCCAAATGGTCTTGAGACCGTTTGGCCTCAAACGGTCTTCAGACTGTTTGGATCCAAACGGTCTTGAGACCGTTTGGTCCAAATGGGCTCAAACTGTTTGGACCTCCAACATGGTTCAAAAGTTACAAATGTTTATGATTAAGTATGTTGAAGCCCTCAATTGGCCAAAGCCATGTTAACCACTTATAAATTGAGTCAATTAGGATGAGCCTCAATAAATTGGACACCAAATTAACCCTCAATTGAAAGCCAATTAGGGTTAAGTCCATCTCAATTAGAGCTTCAAATCGGATGGTCATCAATATTCAACAATGTGAATCAATTCAAGGTTGAACCTATCAATTGACCTCCAATTGGGCCCAAACTTGGCCCAAACGGTCTTGAGATCATTTGTATGACCTCCAAACGGTATTGAGACCGTTTGCCCAAGAATTCATCAAAATCTAAGTTGATTTGATAGGGGTTGAACCTTAATTAAGTCACAAATCAACAATTTGATTATTTCAATAACCCACTATAATTGGGCCCTCAATTGATCAAATTACCTTAACCCTAGACCTCCAAACGGTCTTGGGTTGACACCAAACGGTCTTGAGACCGTTTGGATGAGTTCCAAACGGTCTTGAGATCATTATCCCATCCATCCTTTGGACTCTATTGAAAATTCATCAAGGTTTGATCTATTGAGTTAATCATTACATCAATACTTAATTGCAATATGATTTGGTATCTTTGGGCCTTCAATTGGTCAACTATATTTGACCACAGACCTCTAAACGGTCTTGGCTGATCCCCAAATGGTCTTGAGACCGTTTGGATGATTCCTCAAACGGTCTTGAGACCGTTTGGGCTAATCAACCCAAAATCTCTAACTAACTCATTGGGATTTCATCACTGATTTCAATTAGGGTTTGCCCTATTGATTAGCCTTCAACTCATGACTCGTTTGGAATTAAGCCATAAAATTTGGTGAGTCATTAATCAACATCATTATGAACAGTAATCACAAATGGTCAATGCTTGGTCAACCATCTGAAACGGTCTTGAGACCGTTTTCCCAAAAAGGGCAAATTAAATAGATTGAAAATCAGAACTTAATTCAATTGGATTTGCTAATTGATTTGCTTATATCTCACGATACCTTTGGAGTTAACACCTAAATTTTTGTGGGTGATCAGCCTACATAATTAGGAACAGGATTCTTGCTTGGTCAACTGGACCAAACGGTCTTGAAGACCGTTTGCCTCCATGCGACCCTGAAACCGTTTTCCCACCAAACGGTTGTGCAAACCGCATGGGCAATTGGTTAGGACCGTTTAGTAAAGTGGAAATCCATAGATAAGCATAGGAATTAATGCTCTTATCTTCTACCTCAAGAACAGTAGCAGTTCTTCACGATTTTTCTTGCAAGGATGCAAGGGAAGATAGGGAAGAAGAAGAACTAGCAACTATATGCATAAAAAAAGATGTATAATCAAAGCATAAGGTTTAGAGTTATAAAACCCGCCTAAAGGTTGTTACTTGAGCTCCAAGCTTCCAAGCTTTAGGTCTTTAATGGCGTCTTTGAGCTCCACAGGTCGGAAAAGGTGAATTCTCCAAGGAAGAGTTGGAAAGGAATGGCTAGAAAGATAAAGCGAGGTGAGCTAGCCATGAATTCAACCTTGAAATCAAGTTTCCTTCATGAATTCAAGCAAAAGGGATGATCCAAACTTACCTTGAACTCCCTGGTCGTTCTCCTATGCTCCAGAGCTCTGCCTTAGTCTATTTGAGCAATAGGGATAAGTGAGGGAATGAAAGAAACGTTCCTTTTCTTGCAAAGGAAGTGGTATATATATATTGGGTGAAATTCCAACATAAGAATATATGGTTTCCTCATTTCTCATCTAAGTCCTTCCTTTCTTCATTGCACGTCCCCACATCTTATTCCTAAGGACGAACTCCTTCTAAGATCAAGGATTGAAGGCAAAGAGGATCAACCCATCACTAAAGCATACACATAAAAGGGCTATTATACATACACCTTGATTATTCAATCACAAAGGTGTTCTTTATTATATGATTATTCAAATGAAGTGACCTTTTCATCATTTCTCTTCTAAATGATGCCAAGAGTCATAAAAGATATATTAGATGATGTATTTTACAAGTTTCACCCCTCAAATTGGGTAAATTGCACTTTACACCAATTTAGGGTTTTCAAGTACAGGGGTTGCTTCCACAGCTGCACCTTGGTGCTCAAGCTTGGGAAATCCCTCAAACTTCATCATAAACATCCTCATGATGTCTCAACATCAGAGGAACATCTCAACATGTGCAAATTGCAAGTTAATCCCTTAACTGGGTAATTTGCACATAGATCCCTGTATTACAAAACAATGCTACAACTTTATATATAAAGGAGAAAAATTGAAATATATGTTTCTGAGGAACTTAATTACATGCCCAAAGTTAATCGCAAGGATTTAATTACATATTTAGGCAAAACACCTAGGGTTAGTTCATAACCCAGGTCAGGGATGTTACAAGCATAATGATGTTTGTAAAACATAATCAACCGCGTAGCATATCTGCTTAGGTTGAACTACGAGATACATTGGTTGAAGATACATTACTTAGTATACATGTTTTTCATATCCCTTAAATGTTGTTGTTCTAATTGATAACAATTTGCTGTTGATTACCTTAAAGCTTTTATTGCCTATGTTGTTCTTGATTTGCTATAATAAAGCTTCTGGCGGAGAATTATAACTCTCGCTGGGACAATTATTTAAAATTGTCTCACCCCGTAGATTTCAACCTTTTTAGGTGGTCGTCGAGGACGAAGGAATCAGTCTGCAAGTGGACAGTATCAGCAGCAGCACCACCAGGAGCAACAGTAAATCTCAGGTGGAGATTCAGACTGCTGAGTTGTGTAGTTAGATAGTCAGTCCTATGTGTTCTCTGTACTCTCAGGTCCTTGGAGTCTTTTGGTCTGAGATTTTGGTTCTGAGTTCTTGAGATTTTGTATCATGTTGTATATAATTACTCAAGGAGTAATTATCAAAGATGTAAACAGTTTATCTCCTTTTATGAAAGAAGTTTTTATGGATTCAAGCTCTTATCTCGAAAAGTTTTAATTTTCCGTGATTTTTGTCTTCCGCTGTTAATCGAACCGCTTCCGCTACGTTTAAATCGTGTTTATATCGTGGTTTGGAGATCAGAGCCAACATAAGAAATCTAAGAGCTTGACCTCTCTAGGTAGTGGATTGGCTCTGTCCTAGTTTGGAGAGTGGAACCACTCTAAAAAAGCTTATTTAATTGGTTGCTTCATTCTCTCTCATCCTTGCTATGTATGTTTGAATTGCCATCAAATTCACTATTATTGAGCTTATTTGAAGTAATTTGAAGGTCTAACAAGTTTTGTGCAAGTGTATTTAGCTCTATTCACCCCCCTTCTAGAGCCCTCCGATCCAACAAGATTCTCACAGTAACCTATAATGTTGGTTTTCACAAAGAAACTACCACTACAAATCCTTGGGGAAAAAACTCAAGTTTCGGTTGAGGTATAATGTCGGTTTTAAAAAAAATTACACTAAAAAACCCCACAATCAAATTTTGTACCAAAAATTTACAATGAGGCATATCACATCAATTTTATAAAAACTGACTCTATATGGTTCTCATTGAATAGACCACTCCATTTTTCCTTTTATCCAAAACACTGAAGCATAACCTTGTATATATGAATTGAAGCTAAATTGTCGTGTAAAAATATGAGCATCACTTACTTCTAGCATCACATTAAAAAAAATCTCTATAGATCTTTCATGTAAAAATATGAGCATCACTTACCTCTAGTGTGGAATTTTCTAAATAACTAATGCCAAATCTATCATCACCTACTTCTAGTGTCACTTTTTGTAAAATCAACACTAAATTTGCCTTGTAAAAATATGGACGTCACTTACTTCTCTTGTTGATTTATTGTAAAAAAACATACTCTATAGCTTTGCCATGTAAACATGGGTGTCAATTAACTTTAGTATAGATTTTAATAAGCAACTGGAATATATCTCTACCCCCACCATTTCTAGACCCATGCAAACCCTATTTCACTCTAGAATGATAGCACATGAACCCGCTACCACTCACCCAACAATGAAGAGAACCTCTAACAACCTCGGCGGTGACCTCCATCAACCTAGACGACAACCTTTATCAACCTCAACGGTGGTCTTCATCAACCTCAGTGGTTGCCTCCATCAACCCCGCCAACAATCACATCGATGCTTCTCTAGTCGGCACCCATATGTTTTCTTTTCTATTTGTGGTATTCGTGTTCTTCTTTATCCCTTGGGCTATAGCACCTCAGCCTAATATTAGTCATCAAAGCCTCCATCAAACTCCTCTCTTCTCTTATGCACTCACAAAGGGATATAGTTCCTCCTTCAGCTCCCTTCTCTCATTTTTGCATTAAAAATACAATTTTCATGCCCTATATTTTGCCTAAAATGTCTTAGGACTGACATTTATGAATTATTTTTCTTGAATGACATACAAGCACATCTATGTGACTTTCTTATTCTTCTACTAGTGATATAAATGTTGTTATGATGTATTCATAATTGCACAAAGGCTGGCATTTTAAAATATGTTTAAATATGCCCTAATATTGATCTTTTTATGACCTTTCAAAGATATGTTGGTAAAAATGAAATATTCAACATCCCTTATTGTTTGAGAATCGTTTTACTATAAAGTAAGATTTTTTTCCTAACAATTATACTTATAAAATTTTGTTGTAAATATAATTGATACTTAAAGGTGGCTCATTTGTGAGTTAATGTGAATGGAAGAGAAATTAGATGTATGTGAATGTGAATTTCATGTTACATATATATAAATAGCTGATGCCTACTGAAATAGTACATATGTAATTTTGATATTTAAACAAAAAATCTCCAAGACCTACATGGTCGAATTTTATACAAATAACTGATGCTATATGTTTCTGCATAACTTTGAAAAAATGTTCACAACCTGTAGTGTCTGTTACTTGTAAAAGAACTAATAACATCCGTTTTTTTTCATATAATTGACACAACAATTTTTTACAAAAATCCAAAAAGTCTCGATGAAAAAAAAAGATTTTATTTGTCATTTTTTATCATAAAAAACTGACGCTATGTCGGCTTTTATAACATTATTTTTTCTAATAGAAAATAGTAGATATTGTGGATCTTCTAGATATGACTCCAAATTGTTTGTATGTTATATGTGTTGTAGATCGTAATATTTTCTTAAGATTCTTCTCCAAGGGATTCATAGCATTACTCATCAACTTCATACACTTATAATATGTGAAGCATAGGGTATCTACTTTGTTCTTGTATGTGAGGTTTATGGTACTATTTCTCCACCCATCCTGCATTTTCTTGGTGTACATGATCTTATTAAAGAAAGGCATTGACCACACAGATTCTCCACCCCGACTCTTCCATACATCAATAGGAATATGTATGGCCAATTAAATCAACCATGATAAAATTCTTCTCCTATATCAGTGTTCCCTACATGGTCATTTAAATCAATCACGATAAAGTTCTCCTCCTATATCAATATTCCTTACAACAACTCATCTATTGTATCCCGAAAAAACCTTCTTAGCCCCCTCGGTGAGACCAACTTACTCATAATATTTATAAGAAAATCTCACAAGAACAAGCTTGATAACAATGATAGTTGTAATCTTACCTGCATCACCCTTCAACATCTTATGAATATTAGTTCCCATGCTATTTCTATGTTTGTAAATGCATGTATAACATAGTATGTACCATGTGTTCCAATCTCCCTTGTATCTTTATCATGTCCACTTGATTTTTGCAAGCAAGCTATATTTATATGCTATTTATCAAATAATAAATACTTACGTATGTTTCATCATATTAATTTGGTTAGACATGTACTCCCCCACGATATAAAACCCTAATTTCCACTGTTAAACAGAATGACATTATTCATGGGAAATATAAGAAGACGATACTCAAAAATTAGTAAATGAATAGGGCTTGCAGCCACACATTGCGAGGGGCGCAGCAGCAGCTTTGCGCACGCCCAACCGCCGTACTGGTGTGACGGGTTCTCAACTCTCCCTAACCTGCTTGTCCCAACAACACACACAGAGCCCAGGCCGACAAAGCGGAACCCCAGCAGCAGTAAGAAGGGCACTCCGAAGATTAACAAAAAAGTAAGAAGGGCACTTGGAACTGTTTTGCTGGTATTGCGGCCCAAAGCCCAAGGGAATGGTAGCGCTAAGCGCATGTCCCCCACTCCTTTGCTTGCCTCCTGCTTGTCCTGGCATGATCAGGTAGCAGCTACTACTACGACTACTGAGGACTCCCTTCTCCTACCGGAGCAGGCAGTGATTGGACTGTTGAGCTCCAGGGCCCGAGACGGCCGACAGTATCATCGTGTCGCAACCCTGCTGCTACTGCTGCTTCGGCTCATCACGGCCCTGGACCTGGTGGCAGGATGGATTGGTGGTAAAGCGGGACGGAATAAAGGTGGCTGGCTCACGACGACGTCCTAGATATATCGTCACCTCGTCGCAAGCCTCGCCTCTTTTGTCCAGACCGATAGCGGCAGGCGGGTGGAGTACTATAGTTAGGCCGGTAAATGCCTCATGTGAAATACCGAAATTTGCTCCATGTCTGCATCCACATTAAAAAAACAAAATGTGTTGCACATCCAAAGGATAGCGTGAACTGCTTTTGACCAAATGGAAATATTTTTTTATTTATATTTCTGAATGTTAAGAGTTGAACGCGGGAATATGACGATTTCGCAGCGGAAAAATAAAAAACGAGAAACAATCACACAACCAAAACACATGATTTACGTGGTTCGGTCGAGATGACCTACGTCAACGGGAGGGGACAAGATTTCCACTATTTCAGAGAAAAGATTACAAAGGGACACCATGTGTACGGCGGCAGCCGTCAAAGAAGAATACATGATGATTGCCGAACCCTAACAAGGGTGTACATATATATAGATCCAGAAAGAGTAATCAGATCCGAAATCCAAGTCGTACCATACCGCGGCCCGTAAACGGGTCGAAGAAGATCCATTTAATTTTCCAAATCGGATATGCAGTCGGATCAGGATATTAATTCGAGTCATATAACACTGAACGCGTGATTTCCGCCACGATTTTAATTTCTAATAATTAAAAAAAACGCAATGAACATATGATATGACACTCGTGTAACCACACCAAATGTACTTTGTGGTGTTCAATTTAGTTAGGCACGGTCTACAATATATATTGGCTACATATAAAATAAATCGCAGCAGTGCACAATACGAGCCGTTCCAAGTAGTTTGAGAATCTCTAAATGTATAGCATTATATCACATTTATATAGAAAATGGCACACTAAATTATTTTTGTAAGTACCATAGATTGGAAGAAACAACATGAGAGCTTAGAGTTGAGATGTTGCTTATTCATCCTTTTCTTTTTGTTTGAGATTTCAAGGATAATTTTTTTTTTAAAGAGGTGGAGTGTTATAACATATCGAAATTTAGGTACATTCCTAACTTGGTCATTTTCCTAAGTTTTTCCTTTTCTTTCTATCTTTTTTGGCCTTGATGTTGAAGTTTGTGGAAATATTAGTGGTTTGGAGTATATTTGATCACTATTCATACCAATATATGAATTTGTGCACAAATACCTCAGTTAATGTTTCAATCAGGGTCTAAAATATAAATTTAACACTTAAGTGATATATTAATAAAATAATTTCATACTAGAACTCTCTATAGCTTTTTGGAACAAGAAAGAGAAAATGGAATAAATAGTAAAACTTTAAACATGATAATGTGACATTAGATAATTTAATGCGACAAATAGTGATAATAATGCGTAAAGAGAATAAAACTCATAAAAAGAAGACTCATTAGATAAAAATAATTTTAGATCTTGACTGGAGTGCCAAGTTTCATTTTATTTACATAATAATAAATATCTTAATTCAATTTGAAAAAGAAAATAGGAGTAAAGCCTAAAATATGAAATAAGTCATTAAGTGACTTCAAAAGTGGAAAAGACTCTCAGATTCGAGATCTACATGTTAAAACTTACCCATGTGTGAATTTTCATCTGATTTGGATAATTTTGAATGTTCTAGCAAAGTCAGAAGAGAAAAAGTATGTAAAAGTCCAAAATATCAAATACTATATAAAATAATTTCAAAAGAATAAATTAATGACAATTTTATGTATTATAAATTTAAGTTTACGTGAGGGTGAAGTTTACATTAATTGAGGGTTTCTAGATGTCTCTAATGCATTAGGAAAGAGAAAATGTGATGTGTCACATGTGACGCAAACTTTAGGTGATGCACGTGTTTATCATGACCTTTGGATCATGATCCAACGGCTCGTGAGTCAATATCTAGCTCGTGATTGAAAAGGAAACATGCATTGGGTACACACGATTTTAGATTTCCGATTTTCTCACTTGTTTCTTAATAGTTTTACACACTTCTTTCGCCAACATGTTTCAAATTAGATTCCACATCAACTGATCCCCTACTTGTGTCATTTTGGCAAGTATTTTGAAAATATCCAATTCTTGGGCAACAAGCTTCTCAGTCAACTTGCCTATTATTTCTTTCTCGCACCCCACCTATAAATATCACAACCCAAACCTTTGTCTTCCTTTGCTTAGATTTCCTCTTCTCTCCATTTCCTCACATGATACTGATTTGGCTATTGACAATCGAATTTTGGCTTCAGTCTTGCAGCTCTTCTCCCAGGATCTCGACGACTTCGGCAACCAAATTGACGAGTGTGGCGAGTTCGTCTAATATCCCTCTTTCTTCCTGTATCTTTGTTGTGTCAAATCGTCACCTCGTTTAGTTTTGCCTAATCTCACGTGCGCTTGCTAACATGGCTCTGTGGGTAGAGGGGAAGAAAGCTCCACTTTATGTCTATATTCTACCCTCCTGGTTTCCCCTTTCTCTACTTTTCACCGCCAAGGTAAAACAGTCATTTTTCCCCCTTATTTTCTTTGTTTGGTGTGGTCTCGCTGGCCTTTGACAGGGTGACTTGGATGCACCCGATTGGGCCAACTCAGTAGGGCCCAACACTCTCTCCCTCTCCATCTCTGGTGATTTCTTTTCTTATTTGGCAATTTAGAAAATTATGATTGGTTAAAACTTGCAAAAATCATAACTTTTTCTCTGTTTGTCAAAAAAAAACTATGAAAGTATGTTTTGAAATTGGAAAAATAAGATCTTTCTAATAAAAAATTCCATAGTATAATTCCAATATTTTTGAAAGCCCATTTTTGGGAAATCTAATAAATATAGAAAATCTAAAAATTGTAACTAATTCATATAAACTCCAAATAAGGCAAATAAATATATTTTCTTGATTATGAGAAGATAAGGATTCGTTTGGTTAGGGTTTCATGACCAAAATAAAAGGTTTATAAAAAAGTCTAAAATTAGGGGTTTCCTTCTACATATGTGAATTATGAACCCTAATATATGTGTGTGACTTGAACTTAGAAAAAAGTGATATTAGAAACAACTTAGTTGGTGAAAAGTGAGTACTAGGACTCTGAATTTAGGTATTTGCATCTTTTCTATTATCTAGGCACTGATATTATCAATAAATATTCTTTCCCATATGAAGCATGCGTAGAAATTCTTCTTTTTCATCATAATGAGATTCTTATTTTCTTCAATAATGCTTATGGGTCCTCTGACCCTAGATGATATATTTTGGATGTCCTCATCATGTTACTTCGCATGGACTAAACTTATACTTACCTTTCACTATTTACGTGCATGCTTAGACTATCCTTTTTTCTTGTAGTGGTACATTTGTACAATCATATTTACAGGGGTGTACTTTTCCACCCATTAATTACAAAGGTATACTTTTCCACCTAGGGTGTGCTATCTCCACCCATTATTTTTAGGTTGCGATCCAATGGTGTCTTGACCCTACTTGAAATAACTTTAGGCTATGTTTATTACATGTAGAATTTATTTTTGTTATTATTAATGAATTTTTTTAAAAGCAAGACTCCTTACTTGAAATTCTTTAATTAGACATGCCTCATATCTTTACCTGATGTTTCTCTTGAAACTTATTTCTCTTGATCATACCTTATTTTGATGCTATTCTTTTGAACTTTTTAAAGAAATGCCTAGTTATTATTTACTACACATACTCAATTTTTGTTGATGTCCCTCCTTTTATTTTCCCTTTCCTGGGTGTTGTCTTTCAACCCACCCAGAGGCAACATAGCCTCAGGTATTAGACATGGAGGATAGTACATGAAGACATAGACCTAGCTTATGGAGAAGACTCTTAATGGGAGGCAGAACTGATAGCTGGATATCCATCTACTTAGATCCTAGCGATTGTTGTATTTTCAATGTAAACCATATAAGGGAGATGATGATGTAATTTGATAAATTGAATATAGTCATGATTTTATTCCGTTGCTATATTTTGGTCTCTTTTTGTATATCATTATTTGAGAAAAAATATATCTATTCGAACGTGCTTGAAAGTATGTTTGGAATAGAGTTGATTTATTCCTCAAATTTAAGTAGGGAGTGGATCCCCTCTCAAGTCCCACTCCTTACAGGGGTAGTAGTGGATTTTGCACCAAGAAGTCATGTATCTCATAACAAATCAAGAACATATTTTCTTTGAGACAAGCACATTTCTGAGGAAGATAGGAAAACTTCGATACCCAGAAAATATCTTAATTTACCCAGATCTTTAGTAGCAAAGTATTTTTTTAAATGGTCCTTAGTGGCATGTATGCCTTCTTGATCATTCCCAGATAGAATAATATTATCAATGTATACAATTAAGACAACTAGGCCAGATACAATTTGCTTAATGAAATAGAATGTTTAGAATGAGAACATCGAAAGCTAAACTGTTGTAGGATAGTGTTAAGATTATCAAACAATGTACGTGGGCTCTATTTTAGTCTATAGATGGCTTTCCACAGTCGACATGTTTTTAAATTCTCCACCTGATTGGAAAAAATGGGTGGTTGTTCCATACAAACCTCCTCATGCAAATCACCATACAAAAAGCATTATTAACATCTAGTTGAAATAGAGGCCTATCATAATTAACTGTAACTATTATAAGAACACAAAAAAATTTGAGACATGATGCAGAAGAAAATGTCTCAAAATAGTCATTGCCATAAGTCTGTTGACGTGGAATATTATCACACTGAAAAATTCACTCGGGGTTGAAATCTCTGAGCTTTTACCAAAACCTTGTGCAATAATGCGACCCGCAAGCGGACGACGCTTATCGCAGTATAGTTGAGGATCGAATCCCAAGAGACAACATTTTAAAGAACTGTCGTTAGTCGAATCTAGCTCAAGAAAGACTAATATTTAGAACCAAGGGTTGATTTGATGTTAATTAAACTAAGTGCGGGAAAGTAAAGAGCAAAATTAAAGTTGGATCTAGATTAATGGTATGGAATCACTAGGATGGTGTCAGGTTTCACCACCACTACACATGCAAACACATCCAAACATCAAACATCTAGGAAAGATATAACTATCCAAATAGAGATGCTGCTAAACCCCCCATAGGGGCATTAGGTTTGCGTAAGCATCACCTTTGGCATCAAATATCTCGTCACCATCCGGTCCATATACTAACGGCTCCAAAGATACAAAATCCAAATGAAGCAGTGGTCCCCCTATACAGGCGTTAGGTACACAGAAGCATCACCGTAGGCTAGATGGCTCGTCCCCTCACTGATCATACACTTACGACCTCAAGGAATCCTATAAGAGTTCTTGTCAAGGAGTCAACTGTGCTAATCGAAAATCAAGAAGGTGATTAGTCTACAAGCAAACATCAACAATTAACAAAGAAGATATAAAATCCAACTAAGTTGTGGCCCTCCCTAAGGGATGTTTAGGCCACAAAAGTGTCACCGTAGGCTAAATGGATCATCCCCTCACAGATCATACACTTACGACCTCAAGGAATCCCATTCTATATCTAGTTTGGGAGTCAACCTCATTAATCGACATTCTACCCTACGTATAAAAGTTCTCACAACATAGGGAAAAACATGATGAAAGCAAGCAGGTAACCAATCTACAAACATCAACGATTAACAACGAAATGAAAAGTTATATACATTGCCATGAAAAGTTTGACAAAAGAACATGCTTGCATGGGCAGCAGGGCTAGTCTCCGCACCCCAGCGAAAAGGAACTACTCGCTCATGATGCGAGAAAATAGAAGAACAAGAGAGAGGGAAGGTTCCGCCATGAGCATGATGCAAAAGGTAGTCGTAGCTCGGTGAAAATGATGCGGTTTTCTGCGTCATGTTGGAGCAGATCTAGACGAGGAATGAGGGATGCCAAGACAGACCGGGAAATCTTTCTCACCCCTCCTTCCTTCTCTTCTCGGTCTCCTTGATCGCAGCAGGACCACAGGTGAAGTGATACTAGCATGGATGACAGATCTGGATGGAATCCTATGTTCGGGCAGCCTGGCGGCGTTCCGGATCCGATGCCCAAATGAGGACCATGTTGGTCTTATTTATAGGCTCAGATGGGGGCTTGATGTTTTGGTCCCTGTTGCAATTTTCACAATTTGATTTGGAGACCATTTAGATGACCAAACAGTCTTGTATTAGATTTCCTCCAAACGGTTCGATAAATATGAACAAACGGTTTGGTGCTATCATACAAATGGTTTGGAAGTATCTGCTTTAACAGTCAACTTTGATCGGTCTTAGTATCTTTCACTCAAACAGTCTTCAGTATATGATCATACGGTCTTTACTTCTTTATCAAACGATTTGGTTCCTTTATACTCAAACGGTCTTCAGGTACGGTTTGGTTGCTTTTGCCTCAAACGGTCTTGCATTCGCAGTTCCAAACGGTCTTCAGCCTGGTATCATCCAAATGGTTTTGGAACCCCCATTCGGTCTTGTGGCTTGCGATGCTCAAATAGTCTTCACAATCTACTCTTACAGTCTTGGCTTCAGAAAGAGCAAACGGTCTTTGGTTCCCTGTCTTCCTCATACCCAAATGATCTATGTGACCGATCAACGACCAAACAGTCTTGAGACCGGTGACCTCTGATCGGTGTCGAGACTGATCCCTGCCGCACGATCTTGAAACCGGTGAGGAGCAGGTTGAGTGGGGTCGTGAGAGGTGTTACAACTTGAGGAAAGCACCGAAGGGGTTAGGCAGAAGGAGATCGGACGGCCTTGAAGAGGTGTTGTAGAGGTGTCGTGATGATGCAGGTGTGTCTGCCTGCTGCGTGTTAGGGTTAACAAGTTGGATAGAGAAGTGGGCAGCAGAGGCGGCCGATCACTGCTAGTGTGAGGAGGTGGCAGCACAATCGGGGTTGCAGCAGTTGTGTGCTAGGGTTTGCAGGTCGGGTGGAAGGAGGGAGAAGAAGGCACCATCATTGTTAGGAGGGTGTCGCTGCTCTGTGGGGATGCAACCGGTCTTGAATGGAGTTGCCCATACAGTCTTGAACGGAGATGCCCATATGGTCTTGCAAAACTGTTTAGAGGAAAATGATAGCCTAAGACCGTTAGGCCAGATCGTTTGATTGAATGGATGGGGATCGTTGATCAGCGATCTGATGGTGAAGAAAAGCTCACAGTCTGAGACTGAATGGATGAACAACTAAAACTGATAGGTCAAAACCGTATGGATGAAACTGCATGGGTAAAGACCGTATGGATGAAACTGTATGGTCAAGACCGTATGGATGAAACTGCATGGTCAATACCATATGGATGAGTGAGGGTAGATCAAGGGTTGAGAAAGGTGGGTCCCACTCAAAAGGGTTTGATTTGAATGATGGTTGATGGAGATAAAGATGGTGTGAACCAAGGGGTAGTGATGATTGAAGGTGGATTAGGGTTAAATGGAGGTGGATGGCAACTGATTATTCAACCTCATCATGACCTACATAAATTCAACATAAACTCAGTTAATAATTTTGGAAATTGAACCAATTAAGCAATTTTGTATATTGTTATATTTAGTGAATGAAATTGGATTGATTGAGTCGAATTGGTCTAAGATGACAATCAAATTTCATGACGAATATGCATTCATCAAAACACCCCAAACTTAAACGTTGCTCATCCTCGAGTAGCACAAAATCTGAAATAGTCACCAAATGAATACTTTCAACTCGTGTGATTGCCTCATCTTTGCATCATGATTGTTTTCTTTCTGCTCAGTATGACTAAGTGTCTCAACCTCTTGAGATCACTAAACACATCTTACCATATCTTCATTCCTGAGTTTTCTTTCCAATATCACTTCCTCCTCACCTTTTCCAACAACAAGTATGTCAAAGAGTTTTGTAAGAGTCCAGAGATACCCGCAGAATAACAAGTGCACACCTGATCTGACACTGGTGTTTTTCATGATAGTGGAGACATTCATTGTGCCTTTAGGTAGAAAAGGGAGTGAAGGGTGGTATGGAAGGAAGAAATAAATCTCTCCTCTATTTGACTTGAGATTTTTTTATATTATTTGTAATTTCATTTATTGCATATTTTTTGTGCGAATCTCTCCTCTATTCGACTCGAGATTGCATTTTTTTGTATGCGCTTTGGCATCTTTTCTTGGTGGTACGCCCCTATTAATTTGCGAGGGGTATGGAAGAAGCAAATATAGAGGGAAGTGGCATTCCACCCGAACTTAGGGTTTGGCACTATTTTGGCTATTTTTGTTTCTTTTTGATGGATGGAGGGGTACGAAGGTGATAGAAGAAGTGTAGAAGAGAGTTCAGATCATAATGCAACTTGATTTACAATTTCATACACCGGGTTGTTCTCTTTATTGTACTCTGCACAAAAAATGACTTAATGAGGATTCGGTGGGGATTCCATGTTATTGTTCCACTAGTCAGTTAGGAAGCACGATGTGTTTGATCCCTATCAGTTCGAAATACACTTGCCATTTTTGCATAAAGATCATGATATTAGGATTCATAATCTTCACAAGATGATTTCAATCAAAAGGCTAGTTTTTAGAAGAAGGTCCTTTTGAGGATCTGCTTCGAATAAGGAGGGTATAATGATTCGAAATGCATATAGATTAAAATGAAAAGTGTCAAAACATCATCCGGTATCTGTTCAAATTTGTTTTGGAAACTTTAAAATTTTCGAAATTTTTATTTGAAAATTTTGATAATTTTGGTCAAAAATGCAACGGTGAAATCTTTAGTCAGGAAAGGATGGGTGTAGGTGGAAAGTGAAATATGTACCACCCACCCTCAACCCCAAACTTAGAAATTTGCTCGTCTCGAGCAAACTCTAAATCCGAGATGGAGGGGAAAATTTATGCCAATTAGACCACCAGATGTGGTTGCGTTCTAATCGGCATGCATCCTTCATCTAAAAATCTCAAAAATAAAGATCAATCAGAACTCATGATAGCATCTTGCGATGTAATATTTATTTGGTGTAAAATTATCTAAAAGTAGAAACAAAATTAAGAAAATTTTGTAGTTCAAAATTGAAACTAAATACAAATTTATTGATCGGGTTGCCTCCCGACAAGAGCCTTTGTTTTACGTCGATGGATCGACTTCATTCCTTCAACTTTATGGTGGATATGTTGGATTGGTGAGATCTAACATTGCTTCAGAGCCTGTGTCAGCAAAGGTGAAATATCTCTTCAATCGCTGACCATTTGCCACAAATTCGCCTGACTTTTCACTCCATAAAGAGAAAGCACCATGTGGGTAGATGCTCTTGACAATGTAAGGTCCATACCAACAAGAACAGAGTTTTCCTGGGAATAACCTCAGTCTTGAATTGAACAAAAGAACTTGGTCTCTGACTTGAATGTTCTTTCTTTTCAGATGACCATCGTGCCAAAGCTTTGTGCGTTCTTTATAGATTCGTGCATTCTCATAAGCTGTCATCCGGAGTTCTTCCAGCTCCTGGAGTTGCAAAATCCTGGCTTGGCATGCTTTCTTCATGTCAAAATTCAGTTGTTTTATTGCCCACCATGCTTTGTGTTCTAGTTCTACAGGAAGGTGGCAAGACTTTCCATAGATCAATCAAAATGGTGTAGTTCTGAGGGGAGTTTTAAAAGCTGTTCGGTAGGCCCAAAATGCGTCATTGAATTTCACTGACCAATCTTTTCGATTGCAGCCTACTGTCTTTTCCAAAATAGCCTTGAGTTGATGATTAGAAACCTCTAACTGTCCACTTGTTTGTGGGTGGTAGGGTGAGGCTACCTTGTGAGTTACACCATATTTCCTCAGCAATGCTTCAAAGCTTATTTCAAGAAATTGAGAACCTCCGTCAGATATCACAATGTGTGGGACTCCAAAATAGGGGAAAATAATATTTTTGAACATTTTGATGACATGTTTGGAATCGCTAGTGACAGTTGGTATGGCTTCTACCCATTTTGAGACATAATCCACCTCCACTAGGATGTAGGAAAATCCATGAGAAGATGGGAATGGACCCATGTAGTCCATACCCCATACATCAAATATCTTGACTTCTTGTCACAATTTCATTGGCATCTCATCTCTTTTTGTTATGTTACCCATTCTTTGACATTTATCACAATATAGAACAAAGTTATAGGAGTCTTTGGATATGGTTGGCCAAAAGAAGCCACATTGCAAAAATTTTATAGTAGTTTTCTTAGAACTCATATGGCCTCCAACCGGGCCTGAGTGGCATTGTTCTAAAATGAGTTTGTCTTCTTCTTCAGTGATACAATGTCTATAAAGACCATCAGCACAGAGCCTGAAGAGGTACGGCTCATCCCAGTGGTACTGCTTCACATCATGCATAAATCTCTTCAGTGCATTTTCGGTGCATTCAGGGTGGATGACACTAGCGGTGAGGTAATTTACATAGTCTGAGTACCAAGGTGTAGCTTCTAAAATTTTCATTAATTGGTCATGTGGAAGAGAATCATTATTGAGATCTTCTCAGTTTCCAAGGTGTGGATACGACTGAGGTGGTCTACCACAACATTTTCTGTACCCTTTTTATATTTTATCTCTAGATCAAATTCTTATAGTAGGAGGATCCATCTTATCAACTTGGGTTTTGCATCTTTCTTTGCCAGGAGGTAACAGATAGCTGCATGATCTGTGTAAACAATGAATTTTGAACCTATGAGGTAGGATCTGAATTTGTCAAAGGCATACATGACCGCAAGAAGTTCTTTCTCGGTAGTTGCATAATTCCTCTGAGCTTCATCAAGGGTTTTCGATGCATAATAGATCACATAATGTTTCTTCTCCATACACTGCCCTAGAATATCACCAGCATCATAATCACATGCATCACACATAATTTCAAATGGGTGATCCCAATCTAGAGCTCGGATGATGGGCGTTGTTGTAAGAGCATGTTTTAGGTTGTTGAAACTTTTGATGCATTCTTTATCAAAGTGGAAATTATCATCCTTTGGTAACAAGTTGGTCATAGGCTTGGTTATCTTGGAGAAATCTTTGATAAACCTTCTGTAAAAGCCTGCATGAACAAGGAACACACAAACCTCTCTTACATTGGTTGGGATTGAGAGTTTGGAGATCGCTTTGATCTTGACCTTGTCCACTTCAATCCCTCAATTACTGACCCTATGGCCAGGGACAATGCCTTCTTTTACCATAAAGTGATACTTCTCCCAATTTAGCACAAGATGTGCTTCTTCACACCATTTGAGAACAAGGGAGATGTGTTTTAGGCATGAGTCGAATAAATCTCCATACACAGAAAAGTCATCCATAAAAACTTCCATATGAGACCAGCGAATATGGTCGCCATGCAACACTGGAAGGTTGTAGGTGCATTACAGAGGCCGAAAGGCATTCTTCTAAATGTGTATATTCCGAATGGGTAGGTAAAAGTAGTTTTCTCTTAGTCATCTGGATGTATGGGTATTTGATAGAATCTAGAGTAACCATCGAGATAATAGAAATACTCTTGGTGAGCCAACCTTTCTAGGACTTGATCAAGAAATGGCATCAGAAAATGATCCTTTCGTGTCACTTTGTTCAACTTCTTATAATCAATGCACATCCTCCATTCGATCACTGTTCGAGTGGGGATGAGTTCATTATTTTCATTCTGTATCACAGTAGTTCCACCCTTCTTTGGGACAACATGTACTGGACTGAACCATGGAGAATCAGAGATCGGGTAGATGATTCCAGTAGTGAGAAATTTTATGACTTAACCGCGGACCACTTCCTTCATGTTAGGATTCATCTTCCTTTGGTGTTCAATAGTTGGCTTGTGGTCTTCCATCATAGGGATTTTATGCATACATAGTGCTCGACTGACCCCGGTGAGGTCACTCATCTTGTAGCCTATGGCTTTTCTTCTTTCTTTTAATTCTATCAAGAGTTTATCTTCTTGTTCCACTATTAGATCTGAATTTATAATGACTGGGCAGACCTTTAGTTCATCTAAAAACACGTATTTCAATCCTTCAGGTAAGGGCTTCATTTCTGGAGCTTGTGGTTTCTCACATGAGTCTTCAGTAATATCTACAGCTTTGAGTACCTCAAATTTATCTTCGGGATCGTCTTTGGCAGTGTTGAGTTGGAGATCACAATCTTCTATTTGTTCATCAATGGAGTCATTAGCAGATAGGGTTATTAGATCCACTTCTAAAGGATCGTCTTGTTCATAATCCTCTTGTGTAAGTAGTGTCATCTGCTCTATGCACTCAATCAAGTAGACTTCTTCTTGCATACTTGGTCTTTGCATACTTTCAAAAACTTTGAATTCGAGAGTTTCTTTGCCTAATATGAGCAACAGTGTTCCTACTTCAACATCAATTAGGGCTCTTACAGTGGAGAGGAATGGACATCTAAAGATGAGTGGGTATCTAGTATCTTCTTTTATATCCATGATGACAAAGTCACATGGAACATAGGAATCTGTCCCTACCTTGACATGTACATCCTCAATAATTCCTAAGGGTAGAGTTATAGTGTTATATGCAAGTTGTATGGTCATGACGGTTAGGAGCAGTTAAGAAAACCCTAGACTTTTGCAGAGTCTAAGTGGCATGATGGAAATGCTAGCACCAAGATTTGCCAATCCCTTCCTACATGAAGAATCACCGATATAGAAAGTGATTCCAAAAGATCCTGGATCTTTCTATTTCTTTGGCATCTTACTCTGGATAATGTCTGAAGTGGTTGTCGCTAACTTTACTATCTCATATTCCTCAATTATATATTTTCTTGTTAAAAGTGACTTTAAGTACTTTGTCCAGACTGGTATCTCAGCCATAACATCTAAAAAGGGAATATCAACATGAAGCTTTTTCATAGCTTCTTTGAACTTGTTAAAATGGGTATCAAGCTTTGTTTGCCTTAGACGAGTTGGAAAAGGTATATGAGGCTTGTATATAAGGATATTAGGTTCTGGTGTTGCTTCTTCTTCTTCTGTAGTAGGTTTTTCAGAACTTTCCTCATCTATCTTATCAGCAGTCACTGGTTCTTTTCGTTGAGACTCAGGTGTTTTAGAGTCTTAAACAATCATCGGTTCATCCTCATCTGTAATAACCGCATGTGTCTTGATAGGAGGATTAGAATAGTCTTTTCCAGACCTGGTGGTGACAGCCTTCAATTGTTCGGGATTCTTAGGGTTGTTCTCAGGTTGGCCGACAAAGGCTCCAACCGGTGGTTTCATGCTAGTTGCAAGTTGAGCTAGTTGAGATTCAATAGCCTTCTAATGGGCTTGCTGGTTAGCTATCATAGTCTGCTGTGACTGCAACATCTTCTCAATGGTTGTTAGTTTGTCATCTGGAGAGATGGTACTGACTTATTGTCCTTGTTGTTGATAAGGAACTTGGTTGAGATTCTGGAACTGAGGGTTGTTCTGATACTGGTTGTAGTTCCTGTTCTGAAAGTTACCCCTAAGGTTTCCTTGATTCCCAAAATTTTGTTGTTGGTTACACTCAAATCCTGGTGGGCCTCTTTGTTGATTAGTTGAACCAAGTTGTCGTGAGTTTTTCACTCCTAAAGGATTTCCATATTGAAAGCTTGGAATATTATCACACTGACAAATTCACTGGGGGTTGAAATCCTCGAGCTTTTACCAAAACCTTATGCAATAATACCACCCACAAGTGGACATCTCTTATCGTAATATAGTTGAGGATCGAATCTCAAGAGACAATGTTTTTAAGAACTGTCATTAGTCAAATCTAGCTCAAGAAAGACTAATATTTAGAACCAAGGGTTGATTAAACTAAGTGCAGGAAAGTAAAGAGCAGAATTAAAGTTGGATCTAGATTAATGGTATGGAATCATTGGGATGGTGCCGAGTTTCACCACCACTACACATGCAAACACATCCAAACATCAAACATCTAGGCAAGAAATAACTATCCAAATAGAGCTGCTGCTAAACCCCGCATACGAGCATTAGGTTTGCGTAAGAATCACCTTTAGCATCAGATGTCTCATCACCATCCGGTTCATATACTTACGGCTCCAAAGATATAAAATCCAAATGAAGCTATGGGCCCCCTATATAGGCATTAGGCACACAGACGCATCACCATAGGCTAGATGGCTCGTCCCCTCACATATCGTATACTTACAACCTAAAGGAATCCTATCAGAGTTCTCACCAAGGAGTCAACCATGCTAATCGACAATCAAGTAGGTGGTTAGTCTACAAGCAAACATCGACGATTAACAAAGAAGATACAAAATACAACTAAGGCTGTGACCCTCCCTAAGGGATGTTTAGGCCACAGAAGCATCACTGTAGGCTAGATGGCTCGTCCCCTCATGGATCATACACTTACGACCTCAAGGAATCCCATTCTATTTCTAGTTTGAGAGTCAACCTCATTAATTGACATTCTACCCTATGTATAGAAGTTCTCACAACATAGGGAAAAACATGATGAAAGCAAGCATGTAACCAATCTACAAACATCAACGATTAACAATGAAATGAAAAGTTATATACATTGTCATGGAAAGTTTGACAAAAGAACATGCTTGCATGGGCAGCTGGGCTAGTCCCCACACCCCAGCAAAAAGGAACTACTTGCTCATGATGTGAGAAATGAGAAGAATAAGAGAGAGGGAAGGTTCCGCCATGAGCATGATGCAGAAGGTAGTCGTAACTCGGTGAAAATGATGTGGTCTTCTACGTCGTGTCAGAGCATCTCTGGATAAGGAATGAGGGATGCCAAGACAGACCGGGCAGTCTTTCTCACTCCTCCTTCCTTCTCTTCTCAGTCTCCTTGATCGCAGCAAGAGTGGCAGGTGAAGTGATACTGGCGTGGATGACGGATCTGGATCAAACCCTGTGTTTGGGCATCTTGGTGACATCCCGGATCTGATGCCCAAATGAGGACCATGCTGGTCCTATTTATAGGCTCAGATGGGGGCTTGACGTTTTGGGCGCTGTTGCAATTTTCATAGTTTGATTTGGAGACCGTTTAGATGACCAAACAGTCTTATATTATATTTCCTCCAAATGGTTTGGAAAATATGACCAAACGGTTTGGTGCTATCATCCAAACGGTTTGGAAGTATCTGCTTTAACGGCCTGCTTTCATCTGTCTTGGTATCTTTCACTTAAACAGTCTTCAGTATATGATCATACGGTCTTTACTTCTTTATCAAATGGTTTGGTTACTTTATCCTCAAACGGTCTCCAGATACAGTTTGGTTGCTTTTGCCTCAAATGGTCTTGCATTCATAGTTCCAAATGATCTTTAGCCTGGCCTCGTCCAAATGGTTTTGGAACCCCCGATCGGTCTTGTGGCTTGCGACGCTCAAACGGTCTTCACGATCTGCTCTTACGGTCTTGGCTTCAGAAAGCGCAAACGGTCTTCGGCTCCCTGTCTTCCTCATGCCAAAACAATCTCTGTGACTGATCAACGACCAAATAGTCTTCAGACCGGTGACCTCCAATCGGTGTGGAGACCGATCCCTGCCGTACGGTCTTGAGACTAGTGAGGAGCATGTTGAGCGGGGCTGTGAGAGGTGTTGCAGGTTGAGGAAAGCATCGGAGGGGTTAGGAAAAAGGAGATCGGACGGTCTTGAAGAGGTGATGTAGAGGTGTTGTGATGATGTAGGTGCGTCTTCCTACTGCGAGTTAGGGTTAGCAGGTTGGATGGAGAAGTGGGAACCAGAGGCGGTCGATCACTGCTGGTGTGAGGAGGTGGCGGTGCGATCACGGTTGCAGCAGTTGTGTGCTAGGGTTTGCAGGTCGGGTGGAAGGAGTGAGAAGAAGGCGATGTCATTGTTAGGAGGGTGTTGCTGCTCTGTGGGGATCCAACCAGTCTTGAATGCAGTTGCCCATACGGTCTTGAACGGAGATGCCCATACGGTCTTACAAAACCATTTAGAGGAAAACAATAGACTAAGACTGTTAGGGTAGATCGTTTGATTGAATGGATGGGGACTGTTGATCAACGATCTGATGGTGAAGAAAAGCTCACAGTCTAAGACCGAATGGATGAACAACTAAGACTGATAGGTCGAAACCGTATGGATGAAACTGCATGGGTGAAGACCGTATGGATGAAACTGTATGGTCAAGACCATATGGATGAAACCACATGGTTAAGACCGTATGGATGAGTGAGGGTAGCTCAAGGGTTGAGAAAGGTGGATCCCACTCAAAAGGGTTTGATTTTAATGATGGTTGATGGAGATAAAGATGGAGTGAACCAAGGGGTAGTGATGATTGAAGGTGGATTAGGGTTAAATGGAAGTGGATGCCAGCTGATTGTTCAACCTCATCATGACCAGCATAAATTCAACATAAACTCAGTTAATAATTCTGGTAATTGAATCAATTAAGCAATTTTGTATATTGTGATATTTAGTGAATGAAATTGGATTGATTGAGTCGAATTGGTCCAAGATGGCGATCGAATTTCATGATGAATATGCAATCATCATCTGTGTGTATCCTTTGGGGACAAGTTGAGCTTTCAGTTGTTCAACAGTGCCATATGGTTGGTATTTGACAGTAAAAACCCAGTGGAAGCCAACAAGAGAATAAGAGGTAGGTTCATCAACTAAGTCCCATGTATGACAGTTAATAAGTGTCTGCATTTCAGTTTCCATAGCTTGACACCATGTATGGTGCGCTAAATCCTGAGCAACATTCTCAGGAACAAAAAATAGCATATAAAGTAGAGGTAAATTTTGCAAAATCCATCCCCAGGTTATTAGTAGTACAAACATTTCCAATAGGATCTTGAGTACAAGGCCAAGTCCCCTTTCGCAGGCTAATAGGGACATCTAAATCAGAAATTACCTGAGATGAAGACTGATCTGCCATTGAGGACTGAGGAATCGAAGTTGGAGGGGCCATAGAGGTAGTTACATTTCTTGGGTGGTTTAAAGGAAGCCATATATGGAGAAGATATGTTAGTGACAACCATCATAGGTAAAGGTGTATCAATCAAATCAAATGTCAACATTGAACCTGCTGAAGAAAAGTATGGAGATTCCTCAAAGAATACTACGTCAACACTAACAAACCATTTCTTTACAACAAGATCATATCACTTGTAACCATTCTAAGTCTTAGAATAACCCAAGAACACACATTTGGTAGAGCAAGGATCAAGTTTAGTTGAACCTGGCCAAAAGTTTTCGATAGAGCAGGTGCTCGCAATGATTTGAGGAGGTACATGAAAAAGAGGAGCATCAGTGGTGGGAAGATTGGGGGGGGGGGGAGTGTGTGGAAGAGGTAAGTGGAGGAAGGGTTGGTGGTGGTAGGTGTAGGGATGGGAGAGGGAGGGGAGGGGAGGTGGTGGTAGGTGGGGAAGGAGAAGGGAGAGAGCAGGCAATGGTGGTGACAAAGAGGGGGGTGGTGGCATCAGGAGGAAAAAGGGTGGAGGAGGGGAAAGGGCACTGACTAGGTTGGGGAAGGTATTAGGGTTAGTGTTAGGGTGGAATGGATAAGGGGGATCATGTTGCTTTGATACCATATCGAGTAGAAAGGGATATGTATATTGGATGATTTAACAAAATACAAAGGACTCTCTTTTATAAGATAAGAGAGTGAGCCTATTGTCAGAGATAAGCAATATGAGATAAAAGAAAAAGAGATAAGAGACAAATCAAGTCTAAAGCCCATACAAAGAAAACAACAATAAAATAAAGCAATAAAGCACATATATAATAGTAGATAAACTAATTTAACTGTGGATGACACTACTAGAACTTTTAATTAGTAACATGTATCTCATTATATAAAAAAGATAGTCCTTGTTGAACTTAGTCCAACATATCCCATCATATGTTCCCACAACCTAATCCTAGACTATGTCAGTCGATATGTACATTAACTCCTTCACAACACAATTCTCTGTAATACATTCAACAATACTCAAGGCATCTCAAGTATGGTTTATTGTTTTGTTAAAATGATCAATTACCTATCATACATCTGTTTAATTTTCTATTATGTCTATTGTATTTGAGATACTAACTTTCTATGCTATATATTGTTTGAACTAACTCAGTTGAGCACATATGAAAAGACCACATGACATATGCATTTATCATCTAAAATTCATAAATAAAAACAATCAAACATTTTTTTATAATTTACTACCATGAAGTTAAGACAAACATGTGTATATCAATGCATGCCTCTAAATATTATTGTCCTGAAATTTTCTAAATTTTGCATACAAATAACATTCAGCTAATAACATCTCCAATTCATCATAAGTTCAATATTTCATTAAAATCACACAACTATAGAAATGGATTAAGAAAATTGTTTCAAAAATAATAAAATAGTAAATTTTGGCATGTTTACATTCTTCATGTTTTTACCTAATTTTGGACAATCATAGTGGACCGGTCACTTTTTGCTCATCTCAATCTGGATTCCTATGCAGATCATGAATCTTAGCCAACTCAACCTAAATCTAGAATAGAAAACTCCAAATCCGCTTCTTATAGCTGGAACAATAGGCTTCTTGTTCGTAGATTGCCTAATGGATCAAGGATAAGAATGAACAAAAGGATAAAGAACTCAAATAATCATGCAATACTGACATTTTCCATGGAAGAGGCAGAGAAAGGAATTAGAATCAACTTAAAACGACCTGCATTGATTGCTTCATGCTTAGGTTTTAGTTCTTTAGCTGTTCATTGCGTTGTCGCCTATCTCTCTCTCTCCCAAAATTGCCTCCTTGACCGCCTCCACCTAAATTTAGGGACATAGGTAGCAATTTGCTACTATTACAAACTACTATTCATATCCATCAGATTTCATTAAGTAGATCTCAATATATTAATATTTTCATGATTGTTTATGTTGGTAGTATTGATAGAAACTACATCGACCACTGGCCAAAGCTTTGGACCAAATCGGTGTTCAATGCGCCCAATAACTTGAAAAAATGACATTTATTGTATGCATTGCAACTAGTCCACATCATTCATCATGTTTATTTTTTCTTGCATAAAGAATATAATAAAAAATTTTAACATCAAATCTTACTTTATTGTTTATATATATAATTTATCTCCTTAGATAGTATCTCAAATGGATTTCTATCACCTTTTACAAACATGTGCTCTACGGGTCAAAAAACCCTAACTTGGAAATTAATCAAATAAAATTGATTAGATAGCTAAAATTTAGTCACCAACGACATTAGAAGAAATATGTTACTATTCATTCATGTTTTTGTTAGACCATGGTTCAAACACTCAAGAACTCTAGATTTTAGGGCATCCAAACATACATAAATAAATATAAATTTCTTTAGAAGCTGAATTACATTCATTTCCATGCTCACTTCATCAAGAAATCATCATAAAATTAATCAAATTTGTAAATGTTTATGTATTAAATTTAATAAAATGGTATGTTGTGACTTTATGTCCATAGAAGATAAATAAAGCATGAACAAAGAACTTTTCTAGTTAAGTAAAAATGACTTAGATATTACACCTTGTACATGCAGAGAAGATAAAAGTTTAGAAGAAATTCCTCTTCAGTGTTCAATGAACCAAATGCCTCAAGAACATAACACCAATATTGAAAACAAGGCTTCAAGAACATGACACCAACATTGAAAACAAGGGTTTTCATCACCTCTTGGATCCCACCTTCGAATAAAATGCGGAAAGAGAAGAGAAGATGATGGGTAGGTGATAATATGTTTAAATCTATAAGTTGGAAAAAAGAGCACTATTTATCATGATTGTTAACATATATTAATATTGAATTGAAGAACATGACTATGTCTTTCCTCTTTTAATGGGAATGCACCTAAATATCCCTAGAATTATCACTCCAGGGAATGCAAGTATATTTCTAGAAGTGAAAAACATGTAGAATATGAGCTATCTCTTAATTTGTAGCAAATAAATCAATCAACAGAGTGGTCAAATACCAAATTGACTTTTCTTTAGCAATGTGCCCTACAGTGGATTAGAAGTCAACCAACTTCCAATTAAGTCGGTTGATTTATCAGGATTGACTTCATCTAGTTCGACTATCGAGATGGGTCATCTTGGTCTAAAGAAATTTCTTAAGTTTGTGGAATCTTAATTATGTTGGGTTGGGTTGCTACTACATATGAATCAATAAGGGGTTTTAGTCCCATCCTCAACTTAAATTTCTTCCCTAAGGCTAGGATAAGACCTTAAGTAAAAGAATTAGTTGTATTGTTTTTGGTACCGAGTACTGTAGTCCACAACTACTACCCCATTAGACACTAATTCCCTTATAGACTTAAAATTTGACTTGGATGTCTCTACGCTATTTTTTTATTGTACTTGGAACTCTTTATCTTGGATTTGAACTGAAATTATAGAAATAGACTTCTTTAACATAGGTAAACTATACATAAGTTTGTGTTTAGCCATTCAACTTCCACTCCAATTTCATCTAAAGAACACAACTCAACCTCAAAAGTAGATTGAGTCAATATGATCAGTTTGTTAGACCTCCAAGAAACATCACCTCCTCCCAATAGGAAACATATCCTGAGACACTATTACTCTTAGAGTTCATGGAAATCCAACTTGCATCACTATATCCTTTGACTATAGAAGAATATATGCCATAATGCAGACCAAGGGAACACATTCCCTTGATATACATCAATACTCTATTCAGAGCTTTCCATTGGGTCTTGACGGGACAACGGGTGTATCTACTTAACTTGATCACAACAAATGTTATGTCTGGTCGTGTGCAGTTCATAAGATACATCAAACTTCTGATGATTTGAGAGTATTGTAATTGAGACACCATAACTTTGATATCATTCTTGAACAAGGATTTGGATGAATAATATGGAGTTTTAATAAGTTTATGTGATGCATACACAAACCTCTCAAGTATCTTCTCAACATAGCGAGACTGAGATATATTTATATCATCAATAGATCTTATAGTTTTAAGCCCTAAAATCACATTAGCGGCATCCATATCCTTCATCTTGAACTTGCTATGCAAGAATGAATTTTTCTCATATATTACTTCCATATTAGAACCATAAAGCAAAATATCATCCACATACAAGCATAATAGAACAAATCCATCTTTGATATTTTTTTAGTAAATACACTTAGCAAAATCATTACAAATAAAAAATAGTGTTATCTTAGAATCAAACTTCTCACGTCATTGCTTAGCAGGTTGTTTAAGCCATACAATGACTTAACAAGCTTACACACTTTGGACTCTTCCCATGACCCAGAAATCCCTTAGGTTGATCCATGTAACTCCTCTTGAAGATCACCATATACGAAAGTTGTTACGACCCTCTTCAAGGTTTTCTGGTAATCCTTGAGATTTAAGATAACCTCAATATTTGTTGTGATTTTACTAGTAATATATTACCTTGTGCTTTATCTTAACTTTGACAATCTCAAATACTTTTTTGTGATAACTCATAATCATGAATTAAGCATACCTCAAAGATCCGAGTTGAAGTTGATATAGAATTAACTCATACATCTATGTAAGAGGAGAATTAATGAGGAAATAATTGATAAATGAATTTTCATTTGATAATATGTAATACTGATACTATATAGTTGTAAAGAATTCAATTACAAATCCAACACAAAAATAATAACCCAAATTGGAGTTTATATGAATAAGTTATGGCCTTTATGGCCTTTTGTGTACAATTTCTCGGTGGCCGCTGAGAATTGCCTTTTTCAGCAACTGACAAGAATGGGCTTTCTCAATGATCATTGAGGCCAAGTGACCATTGGTCGCCAAAGGCCCAGTGATTGCCGAGGCTCAGTGACCAATTGGTCTCCGAAGACCCATTGATCACCGAGACTCGCCACACAAGATAGACAATCATAAAATGATTGTAACTTGGGCTATACATATATATTTTTAATGAAACAAAGTGTGTTAGAACTGTGACTTGATCCTCTATCCTCTCAAAACCTTTAGTCAAAAAAGATGACTTGGAGGGTGATTTGTTAGACAATGTTTGGGGAAGAACATGAAGAACGGTGGGAATTGAAGAGTTTGCCATAGATTCAACTTGGTAAGTGGTTTTTAATCGTCAAACCTTATTTCTCTTAGTGTTACCTTTCTCATAACTCCATGGTACATTAACGAAAGGTTTTAGTTGACCATCATTCTTCATCTCCTACCTCCAACATATCTTCTTTTGAGCTGGTAAACTTATTGAATGCTTGTTTGCATAATAATTTTGAGGTATCAAGCTTGGATCAGACGAGAAAAGGATAGATTTTGACTTTATCTAGTCCAAAGATGATATTAGCAAGCTAAAACATGTACTATGAGTGTATAATCATGTTCTAACCCAAATTTAAAGCATATAATTTAAATAATGGTTGTCTAGCATTCAATTCTTGCTTTATGACAACTATGATGGATTTGATAAATCTGTGTAGTGATTTTTAGTAGTAGAATGCATTATTAATCATATTTTAGTGATGTAATAATATGTCAAAAGTTTCCATGTGAGTTGTTATGAATTGACAAGTGATGAAATGGTGTAAATTGAGGCATCAGGGAAGATAGGTTGCCCTAATTCATGTTTATAGAGTTGAACCTTGGTCTATGATATTTATGAAAATTCCTAGATGATTTATGTGTTTAATACGAGATGCATCATTGAAGAAAATTGGGTAATCATTAGTTACGACAATTAAGTCTATTAAATCAGCTAATTATCACTAGACGTTTGATGCCATGGACACTGTAGAATCCTCATAGGATGAGGCCTATTCTGTGAGGAGGAAAGTATTTCCCAACTGGAGGTAGTCTAGATCGAGGTAAGCCAGATAGTACCAGTAGGGTATGGGGGTCTTGACCGATAGGGCAGAATCCTTATGAATGGTGTAGTACCCAACACCAACTAGGGATTTTACTGGTACATGTGTTACAAGTGTAGTGATCAGTGGTCAGTAGATCCACTAATGCACAATAAGACAAAGTTCTTTGACTTTTTGCCTAATTACCCAAGTTTAGAGGAGTCCAGATATCCGAACGCTCCCTTTAGCCATCGAGAGCCAAATGTGGTGATGCCAACTACATACATGGTATTGAGATTAAAGATTTTGGAACATGCTTCTAAGTCTTGTACAGTGAGATCGCAGCTTGTTGTGATGATTTCACATGTTGTGGTACACCTCATGTGGGTCCAATAGCATAATAAATGAACAAAAATTATGTGTGTGGATTTAGTGTAACTTTCACTGCATTCATATCAATTCAATTTCCATGATGAGTGATTTACAGTTTTTAAATTGTCATGCTTCTATGTTTTCATTATATTAATTGTAAACATCATTAATATATTGGTTACTTGTTGATTTTCTACTCACTGAGCTAGTAGATCACCAACCTACTAAATAAATTTTTAGGTCAAGGATTAGATTTTCTAGAGGAGACGGAAGCTAGATTTTATCAATAATAGATCATAGGTCCTAAAGAAGTAGTTAGAATAGATAGATTGTCTCTTATCCTTCCTCTGGATCCTGGGAATGAGTGAGTGAGAATAGAGAGCAGTTTGTAATGAAATGTACATGATGTATATTAAGTGTGAAAATCTTTCTTCTATGTAATAGTAGAATATTATCGTATCCTTAGTTGTTATGTTTAGTCAAGACATTACCAGTTTACTAAATGATGTACTATATATCTAAGATAAGAAAAAGTTAATCCAATTTTTTTGTAAGTGGTTAAAAGTTGATGGTTAGTAGTAATTCTTATTTGGCGGGCCCTAACCCTAGTTAGTGGGTTTAGGTCGCATCAATTCTTTGATATTAGAGCATAGGTTGAACCTAAATGTGTTTAGGTTTGGGTTAGGGGTGATAAGAGACCAATAGAACTAGGACATTTTCCTCTTTGAACTACAATTTTCTAATAGATGTACTCTGTCATAGATATGCAGATGGAAGGAACAGGACGTGGACTTGGTGTGGAACAAGCTGAGAATCATCATGGCCCTAACCCTAGATTGATGCTCAAGGTGGAGAATATAGGTATGAAGCGACAAGGGTGTACCACATTTTTTTGGAGACAACAGAAAATATTAGATTGACAGGAGGTCTTCATCTTCTAGTAAGGATCTGATAATATCCTATGAGCTGGTAAAGAATGTTGGTGGGAATGAACTTTCTAGAACAACATTCCCAACTATGGTAGATGTGTGGCTCTGACAGTTGGAAAATCCTTATGCCTAATGGAGTTATCATAGGATAAGCAAGTCAATCATGCATTCTATCTACTCAAGGGTGATGCTGAGTTGTGGTGGCGTAGAGTAGTAGATAAGAGGAAAAATACAATGATATATGAAGGGACTTTGTGAGTGAGTTTCATCTTAAGTATTTTCCTCCTACCTTTCTAAGTGACAAGATCAAATAGCTAGAGAATATTAGACGAGGTTGTATGACAATTGGTGAGTATGAAGCATACTTTACAAGGTTGACAAATTTCTTCCCGCATCTTGTACCAGATGACACAGAGATGTGCATGATATTTCAACAAGGATTAAGATCATAGATTAGACACAATATATCAAATATTTGTCAGAGGGATAGAGAAAACTTTGAATAATTTATGGAAGCAGTAAGACAGGTAGAAGAGTCAGTTAATGCTGATAAAAAGTCTAAGAGAAAGAAAAGATGTGGAGACTTCAGTAGAGGAGGACATAGTAGTGGCAGATACAAAAGAGGTGGTCATTTCTTTTCCAAGATAGGATGATGACTTGGTTGTTTTGGGAGGCAAGGATACAGTTTTTCACTGAATGGAGGAAGGCCTAGTTCTAGTAGATGGAATACACTGACCAGGTGGGCCCCTCCATGTATGTCTCAGGATCATCAACATTAGTGGCAGGCCCGCTAAGACATGATGCAACCATGTATGACAATTGCAGATGGACACATTCTGGTCAAGGTTGGGGAACTAATACTCCAATATGTTTTCACTATGGAGATATGGGGAATATAAAAAGGGACTGCCTAAAGCTTCAATATATTTTAGAACAAAGTTCACAATTATAGTTTCAAACTCCTCATAGGTAGGCTCCAGTTAAAGGGGCAAGTTCTTTAATGGATCCAGGTTCTAGGGAGGGAGAACCTAGTACTAGTAGTGGACAACAAGGATGTGACACCCTTTGTCACACAAAGCGAGATTACTCAAAAATTAAACCACGATGAACCATAAATCGTGGATTAACAAAAATCACAGGAAATTAAAACTAATTTGCAACAAGCACCAGGAGCTAAGAATCATTACACAAGAGCCAACACTTGCATTTCATAACATATGTTCAAGGTGCAACATCATCATATTCCAATCAACCTGCTACATAAGATAACCGTTCCACATGTATATACATACCACCACAGGCACACAATCCAGAAACCACATATCAATCAGTATGTCTAAGAAACACATCGAGAAAACCCTCAAGGACCTGAGTGTACATGGATGACACATAAGACTCTATTATGAGATACTATCCATATGCCATATTTTACCAGTTGTAGTTTTCTCCTCGTATTACATCCTTAGCCACATGATCTTTAACCAGCATGCACGTCCACCTAAAAAGATATTTAACCAATGGGGTGAGACACACAGTCCTAGCGAGAGATATAACTCTCTGCCAACTCTATTATTATCACAGATAACTAAGAAGATAAATTAACAAACTGAGATAATTGAACAATATTAACCAAATGACATATAACTCATGGATGAAGTAACTAGAGCAGTAACATGCACGTGCCAATGAGCAATAGAACAATTAATAATTTAAAAGGAATATGAAGAACATATATGCTTGTTATAAACTAAACAGTATAAAAGCAAGGCAAGGCTTCATCCAATGTTTCTATGTTTGATCCTATACATGTACATTACACGGTTGATTACATATTTATTATACCCTAAGGATTTGAGTCGTACCACTCAAATCCAACTAACTACTGCTCAGTCAAAATCGGTGCCCCATATAAGGTCTAGTGGAAGAGCTGGAATATATGTCCTCACCTTCCTCGGTCAGTACGAGTGAACATGTAGTGACACCACAAGTCAACTACTTCCAATGACATATAGTCTAGTTGTGCAAACCTAGCCCACCTTGGTATAAGTCACGACGCTAGTGAAATTGAGCTATGACATGTAGGTGTGCTCTATTACAAGGTATGGCCCGTAGCCAATCCCGTGTCACATATCACTGAGCTACGACCCAAAGTCGCACTCTATTCCAGGGTATGGCCCATAGACAATCCTGTGTCACATCTTGAGGCATGAACTGATGCTCACGCATGGCCACAATCACCCTCCATTTCTTTTATCATGTACCAATTTGTCCCTGCATACTCAATAGTATGCACTCTAAGTTTCGTGTAGGAGTTACTCATTTCACCATCTAGCAAATGCTGACACTAAATGGATCTATGGCATAGGTCAAGCTACATGATTAGATTCCACTTAATTAATTAGATCAATTAAAATGTCTTTCAACATCAATCAAGTTACAACGTACAAACTACAACCAAATCCTTCAAAAGAAAGTGACATAGTATTACAATAGCAGCTATCATCGTTTAAACTACGAACTGATTCCCATCATTTTGTAACATTGTATCATTACCATCCACAAGGCTACTGTATCACTGTCAGCTACCAGGATATCATCATCATCATATTATTTTAGGGATATCAATCCCTCATTCCTAAACCAAAGGATATCACCTCAAATAGGCACTAAGCCCTTACCAGGTCCTAAGACCCATCACATCACACTTGTGATTTGTGGTTATCTCATCATGCCTCATTGAGCATATAAGCATTAATCATGCAACATCACTCATGCCACATCACATGTACTTGCCATAAAAACCATTAACCATTATGTTTATAGAGAGAATATGTTAAAACATATTAAACACCTTTAACTAAAGCAAGCAAAGCACCATAAGATCTCTAATCTAGGATTAGGCTTCATGTTGATTCCACATAAGGTTCTCAAGCATTATTATATCTCAAACCTCTGACTTTTACTACCTCCCATCAATTGGAGTGTATAAGGCTGAGAATAAGACATTGTAACTAAGTATGCACATTCACATATCCATACTTCCTGTGTTCCCTTATCAAGGTTCATAGCCTAAGCATAATATTATTTAACCATCTTCATGGTACTCAGAAGTTATAACACCTAATTAACCCACTAGGTTAAAGCCATGTAATTTAAGAGGGGAAACAATATCATGCTCTCCATTCATAATTATTCAATATTATGACCTACCCTTAGAATTAGGGTCAATACTCTTTACATGTAGCTGATCATAGTTTTACATCATAGTCACATCACCAAACCCTAATCACACCATTTCCTACCTTCTTGAAATTGATTTAGATTTGAACACATTAGTTAGATATGAATCAATCATCATACCATCAGTACCAAGTATCACCCTTTCATAAGTGCATATGTGCATCATCTTCATTAAGTTATGTGTAGGTGACAAAGTGCATTATATTAACATATCAACAATTGCACCAATTTTACAATTCATCATTAGGGTACCCATATATTATTACTTCTTACAAGTCATTAACCACATAGAGTATTAAAGAGATTCAAACCATAGACTACATAACTAGAGGGTTTCACTTCAAACTATCCACAAGGCACCTATAAAGTAATTAGATTTGTTTATGCAATTTCTACACAAAGGTTGTCACCATGTACTCTAGCAAGGCTTATTACCACCCTCATGTATATTCACATAGTTGTATCATTAACCTTACTCCACAAGTTAAGATTATATGAAAAGGAAATATAGTAGACACTTTCCATGGATTATAATCTTTCATTAAGATGAGCTTCATATTATTCCATGATTAAGGTTGTCATATGGATACTCAACTATTGAACCCTACATACATTACTTCCAAAAATGTTGGAGAGTTCAAGACTAAGTTCTTTAGGTAAGGATGGACCACTCATAGTATCATCACCTTATGGTGCAATAGCTTTAGGAGAAGCAATTAAGATTAATCATACATTATCCAAAACAACACCCTTCTATATCATGTATTGCCCATATATGTACATCATTGAGTGTCCAAGCATGCCCTTCAATCCTCATCATGTAATATCAGTTTCATGTCATCCACCAAAGGTATCAATTTAGACTCTCTTGTGGTGTATCAATTTGGACTACCATGGGGTGTATCAGTTTAGTCCATCTTGTCCAAGCATGTCGAGTTGACTACACATAAGGGGTAACGTTTTAGATATACTTGAGGTGTCGGATTATCCACACATGGGATATATTGGTTTAGCTCCTTGAAAGTGTGATGGGAAACCACTTTTGAAGGTGTGACAGGAATCACCTCTTGAATGTGTGTCGGGCATCACCACCCTAAGGTGTGATGGGCATCACCACCCTAAGGTGTGACGAGCAACACATGCTATGTCAGGCATCACATAGTGTAATAGTTTACTTAGGGTTAGGGTTATGGTTAGGTCATGATGACCATTTGCTCAATCATGGGCATCATGACTAGCACTCAAGCAGACTAGTTCACACAAGATTTCCTCATGGTCATGATGGGCTAACAAGGCATAATGGCTTAATCCCATATAGGGCATGTCGGGTAGCAACCATCAAGCTTATTGGTTTGGCAACACATAGATTTAAGCACCTATATAGCATGATAGGTTAACTCCTCATCAAGGCATGTTGTCCTAACCATTCATATTGGTTTGGGAACCTTCTAAGGCATGATGGTTTAACATTTACCCAAACCTATCAGCCTAAGTACTCCCAAGTCATGACGATTTGTGGAATGTTGTGTTAGTTTAAGCATCATGAGCCATGACAACCATTCATCACCTAAGTTTCAACTTAGTCATATTCAACCTTAGGAAACTCAATCACTAGTCCATGTACTTAACAATGCAGGAAAGAACAAGATATGGCTAGCAACTTATATGGAATTCCTTCATCAATCAGTCCTCAAAACCATCACTAGCTACTAACATATAAGAAGTACACGATCTAGAGATGAAGAGAAACTTAAGCATATAAAGAGTGATAATAAAAAGGATATTAATAATTATATAACCCACCTCAAGAAGGTCTCCATCAAGAGTTCAAGCTCCCATGGTCAAAGCTCCAAAGCACACGTTCCTCAACTTGAAGATGATCCATCAAGAGTCCCAACTCAACCTCAACATCACCTCAAGAAAGAAGAAGAAGAAGACGCCATGGTTATGATAGCTCAAGAAGAAGGAAATAAGGAGAGAGAACCATGTTCTAGTCAACCTTTATCCAAGATATGATCCATGGCCAAGATAGGAGGAAGAAGGAGATGAAGAAGAGGACTCAAAGAAATGGCCATCAAAGAGACATAACTCACCAAGATGGAAGGTGAACAAGAAATCACCATGAGAAAGGAACTCGACATCCCAAGATCCATGGGGCTTCCTCTTGCTCCTTAAGCTTCCAAGTCCATCCACCAAGAAGATAGGAACAAGTTTGGATGAAAGAGTTTACTTGTGTGAAGGAGGAGGGGGTTATATACTTGAGGGAAGAAAGAGAGATCAAAGAAGAGGTGTCATCATCTTAGGAGCTTAGGTGATACTTGTCCACGAGAAAGGGGCCACATGCAACAACATGCAATGCATGGTGATAAGATCTAGGCTAGATTGCATTCTCTTTGTCTTCTACCAAGGTCATGGCTGATATGCCAAAGCTCTACACCCTTCACAAGCCGATATGGAAAAACCCAACGTACTCACAAACTTATAGAGCATACTCCACACACCCACAAACTGATAGGAACAACCCCCATACTCAAAAACTGATAGAGAAAAACCTTAAAAAATTCACAAACTGATAGGGAACAACCCTACACACCCACAAGTTGATAGGCAGCCTCTCCAAGGTTCTCTAACCTAAGATAGCCCATCTAAGTGCAAGGCACATCTGACACATGTGCTCCATATATCACCAAAGATGTTACCACACAACCAAGATCCAAATAAGGTGTCCACCTCTTCCTCTCTCCTATAGATGATGCCAAGAGAGGGAAGGAATACTATTGAGATGTTAAATTGCATATTAACCCTTCACTTTTGGTAAAGTGCAATCTACACCAAAATTAGCACATAAAGCACAAGCATCATCCACACACACTCAACTTGGAACTTAGGCTTTCCACAAGGTGCCCCATAGAATCATTCTCTCTCTTATGATGATAAATATTTAAGGGCACATTCATCATGTGACATATTGCAAAGTAACCCCTTATCTTGGGTAAATTGCACTTTGGTCCAAAACGGGCAACCATTGCTCAACCAGCATTCAAACAGAACCAAACTTGAAAAATAAGCATGTCACATGATAAAAAAAAACCTCAGAGTATTAGATTAAAGTTAAAGTGACTTACTTAAGCAAAAAAGTAGGGTTAGCCCAAAACCCAAGTCAGGGTCCTTACAAGTAATAAACCCCTAATAAGGATTTCTCCCCCAAAATCCAAAGGTGAAAGGAGATGGACACTACTAATGCATCATACCTTAAAACTTCCAAACTGTTCCTTGATGTCAGGGTGATATCACAAGACTTGACCAACATATTGTTCATGCATCCAAGATCAACACAAGATCTGCTGCACACGACACATACTCAACTTTTCATGTTCCATTACCGGTTGTAGAGTCAACCCTTTGTCAGGTGATACTTTCTTGGTCAAAGAAGCACTATACATACTTATCCAACTCAGGTGTCAAATCTCTCTTATGCATCACCTCCTCAACTTATAACATCGTATGATAAGATTCTTGATTTTGGGAGCTTACCATACCCTCCTCAAATCTCAGCATGTTTCTTCCAAGGAAAGACTAAAAATATGTTCTTTCATCCACTTAGAACTACAAATCCTATCATGCTTCTGTTGCGTTACTCTGATCTATTGACTCAACACTAGTCTTACTTTTTCCAACTATCATGCCAACACACTCACTCTCAGCTATACATTTTCTTATCATAAGAAGAGGCCAATTATCCAAGAAAAGCTATCTCAAAGGTAACTCAAGATATTATGTCACCTTAACTGACCTAGATAGGGAGTGGAATCCCTTCTTATCCATATATAGCCAAAGCACAACCTTCTTGGAACCTTTATTACTTGCAAGCGTGATAGGAGCACTGAAAGGAAATGTACTCAATCTGATGAACCTTTCCCAAGCAGATCTTGCAACTGTCTCTTCAGCTTACGCATCCTTGTCGATGTTATGTTTATGCAGAGCATAAACCCCTAACATGTGATATCCATATTATAGGTTAGGTACTTGCAACCAAATTGATTCAAAGTCCATCCTTTTAGGGAGTCAAACACCTAATCATCTTGTCAAGAGACATGTTCTCACTCTTCCATACAATTGGCACTACTTGGATACTAGGATTCCTTACCTTGGTATCCATCACATGTGTTAGAAACACATCACATCCCTATCACATCTATCTTATGTTGTTTTACCTACACCAAAACATGTCAAAAGGATCTTCCTTTCATCTTAATACATCTCCGATCACAAATATCCCTAACTTGGAACAAAAACCTAAGACCAATTGATACTTACCAGAGTGTCCATCTTAAGATCTTTTCTAAACCATGCACATCAAGTGACAAAAGACCCACTTGACTGCCACATCCTAAAAAGGACAAAACATAAGGGAACATATTCCTCTTATCACTATATCATTACCCAGAGTTTGCTGATCAAAGTGAAGGGATTATTACCTTCTTTGATTATTTCATGAGTTTTCAGCTGCTCATATTTCATTGTAACTTATTTCATCTTGGTTTCCATTAGCATAGGAACTACAAAGATGTCTACATGCCATTACTCTTTCCTTGATGATTGTTCTCCATGTTCATGGACATTTCCTTGTTTTACCACATTTTTCATCTTTACATTATGAAAAGGATCATTATTATTTACATATTATTTATTGAACATGGATCATGTCCCTTGTTTCCTTTTACATATCATGAGAATTTCACTTTATATCTTTTCATATTCATGGGTTGGTATGAGATTAACTCATGTTCCATCTTATTTATTTATCATTCATTCTTATTTGTCTTCTCACTTCATCCTTGTTTCAGGAATTCTCTCCATCTTATGCAAATTTTACACCTTGACTTGCTTTATTAGTACAAGTTCATCTATCTTTTCTTCATGCATCTCTTGAAATTATGGATTCAAGAACTTTTCTTATTATGTTCACACTTAGATTTTGGTTTCATGAAGCTGTATTTTTCTTTTTTAATCACCAAACATTCAAGTTTTAGTGAATTATGGTGTAGTTCTTTTCTCTTTTCATAGTATGATGGAGGTATTAGCATCATGATTTCTGATTGTTATGCTCTTAGATTGTTCCAAAATGATTATTTGATCAAAGTAATCAAAGAGAAATCAATCTAAGAGTTCCATACTTACCTTTCCATATTACCAAGATAAGCAGGTAAATTAAAACCAATATCATATTACTATCATGCGTAGAAACATATTACAAAAAGGTCCATCAACATGTATCATATCACATACCATATTAGGTATATACATATGTCCAGTGGCATCAACCACAACCTGTATACAAAAGATATCATATTCACATATATGTTCCATCTATACAAACACAGGCATACTGCCAAAATAATATATCGATATGCATCATCTACAAAACACATCCCTTCTCAGACCTGAGAGTACACAGATGACACTAGGACTCTACTGCAACTACTACTACTAGCTATCCAACCTTCTGGTTCTACTGATCTCTGAGTTGCTCTTCCACAATAGCACAATCATTCCCACACTGTTAGCGACCACATAAAAAGATGTGGTAACCCATGAGGTGAGACCAACATCCTAATGAGAGATATAACTCTCAACCAACAGTTGTAGTTACCATAGATATATCATTATTAAACATGATGATCAGATTCAGTGAAATAAATTATTTGAATTGATTACACTTGTCAAGCAATTACAACATATTAAATTATTCCAACAAGTTAGGAAAATTTTGCAAACGTAATCATATAAGCATAGAAACTTATGCGACTAGAAGTAATATGAACAACATGTAAGTCTATCACCTACTAGACAGTACAAGGAGCGAGGCAAGGGTTAACATCCAATGTGAAGCATGTTCAACCCTAAACAATTATACTACATGACTGTATCACATCTTTTAAGCCCAAAGGAGTTTGAGGTATACCACTCAGACTCTAGCTGTCCATTGCTATGTCAAAAATAGTGATATATAAGATTTATAGGAGATTCAAATTCCTCAAATCTCATATGCCCTCAGTAAGTATGAGTCTGCCACAGTGACATATAGAGTTAAAATACAAAACACCTAGTCTGCCTTGGTATATAGGTCACGATACTAGACACCAGGGTATACGAGACCCTACAATTGAGGTACAACCGTCGTTGTCCTCAAACACATCACATATATAAATATCCAAGACATGACCACATCATTCTCACTCTGAGGCATGACCGTAGCCACCCTACATACACCTTGGGATCATGTTGGGTTTTATGGCCTCAGAGTAGGCAGCAGAAAAAAAATATTGGCCATTAATCCATAACAGGAGATTGCATCAATGACTATGTAATGGGAATGGTGTTTTTAGCGAGATATACCTAGTCCTGGGGCTTGCCTAGAGAAAATACCTCGCAGCCATGTGCGGTATTCAACGTCATCTCTTGGACAGTGTCTATTCAACTCCTGGTTGGTAAGACTGTGAGCCACCTAGTTCGCCAAGTGAACTGGTCGGTTGGCTCACACCATCCGATCGGATCATAAGGGTGAACCGGTCGGTTGGTAGTCCTGACATTTCCAATGCAGTCTCCAATCGACCTAATACTCTAACCAGCTAGTTCAACACTTGAACTTGATAGTTCTGAGTCTAGTCAATCAATTGTATGTTTAATTGAATACCTAAACACCTTTAGTATAAATCTAAACATCATTCATGAACAATCTCCTCTTCCAGGGCTATCCTTTGTGTGTGACCTTACAGGTTCCAAGTTATGTTGGAAGTGAATGTTCATAACAACTTATGACATCACAAGCAACGAGCGGAATCTAGTAACTCATCATTGCTACCCAAATAACTCAGAAAGTTGGAGAACAACTTCAACCTACAATCTGTGATTAGTGTTACAATGATCGTATAGTTCCTTTGTCACTGACATCCATATTGAACTCAAGGCATGGAACGTCATCCTCTTCAACATTCAGTCCACATTCCTTGACCTAGAGCATACTATTTGAGATGCATGTGAACTCACATATCATATATTGAATCACATGAGTATGGCCATACAATTCTCAGTCTCGCTTATCAAGGGGCCCTAGATATCATACTCCTTGTAGGAGGGACAAATCCCGTATCTATCACTCACAGTCAAGTCCCCATGTGTCAAAGTCACCCAATCATCACCATTATAACAACCCATGTTTCATGACTGCGTTTGATGATGTCAAAGTATACCCATGAGTGTAGTGATTTTAGGTCTAAGAACCACAATCACCACCATCACTACGAGAGATGATTGTGACTACCATTCCATGGTATCCATGTATCACTCTCAAGGTGGGTCTGTCTGATATACTATTCTATAACATATATCTGTGTGTTTGACTTGATATCATATATCATGACTAATGAGACTCTGTCATTAGTCAACAAACACTCTAGTCTTATGTATTAGTGTTGTCTATTTTTCTTCCACAATATTATCCGACTAGGGACATAACAAAAATGTATGTACTCTTAACATACATATGGTCTCATTATTCAGGTCCTTAACCTGAAGGCATATGTCATCGAGTCACATCATTCTTTAGACATCTATCATGCATGTGTCATCATCGCATGAGTGAGACAAACATAATATATGGAATTACCTTTATCATTATCAAATCAAGTATCATATGCCTCATTGCAATCATCATATGATTGGCTATCTGGGCATACTATACCAACATACTCTCACTTGCACTTAGAGCCAATCACCCATGAATCATATTCCAAGTGATCTTAACATGTCCATCATGTTTTTGATACATAAGTGCTTTTGCAGCGGGTAAGCAACATTTTCTTCAAGTCAGTATATTGCATGTTTCACATCCCCTCACTGTACGACAACTCATATGAGATGGAAGTGTTGTAGTATGCTATCTGAAATTCCTTTGCCTAACCAGTAGATCCATTGTTGTTACAATATTACTACTGAGTCACCAATGGTTGTAACCTCCCATAAGTTCATCCATATGAACTTCTAGATGCATACATTATCCTTTACAGTGTTCATAATACTAAGGTACTTGACTTCTTATTGTAGAATTAATCAATTATTTTATGTTGGAACATTTCCAACTAACAATTCTTATTCCAAGGTCAAACACAATTTTGTCATCACAGAAGCTTACATCAGTGTAACTCTTTACACCCACTCTTCCTTATTACCATAACTAAAGAACTAATCCTTTTAGTATTTTACAAGTACACAAAGCTGTCCTTCATGGTATTCCAGTAACTCGTACTAGAGTTCGACATATATCCATTCATCATGTCCAATACATACGAGATAACTGGATGTTTATATCATCTTGTCATACAAGATGATGATTATCTTCTTGTCATATCCAATACATTTTGGCTAAATTGGACATTATTAAACCCTTTGTTTTGATGATGAAAAACATTTCATTCTTGTGGATCTAACTTGTTATTTGAGTGTTTCAGGGATAAACAAATAAGGAAATGGATAGTTGAAGATCTATACAAATTGGAAGATCAACATGCTTAGATTGATTATCATATTCATGATTTTACTCATTGTAAAAACTTGTAATGTACAAGTACATAGATATCATGTAAATCAAGTGTTTGAACTTCCCTATCTACTCACAACACTTAGATAGATCCTCCCCTAAGATAGAATCACAATTACACATTGATACACACACACTTAGTAGATGATTCAACACATTGAAACAGGGACAATCTTGGTCGAAAAACTTCTCGACCGAGACACTCTTGGTCGACAAAATCCTCAACTAAGAATCACCCCAGTCTAACTCACGGACACTGATTGTTGATCTACTCAAGTAACACTAGAATAGTCCTCGATCGACAACATTCTCGACCGAGATAAACCTTCAAGTATGTTCTATAGATGTTAGACTGAGTTGGAAAAGTAGTTGGGAGTTGGAAATAAAAGTTGCAACACATTTACCTCAAACTCCCATTCGATCGAAGAAATGGTCAACCGAGACACACTCGGTCGACAAACTCCTTGACCGAGAGAAGTTCTGGACTGCACTTTTCAGCACCGAACAACTAGCCATTACAACACAATTTATGGATACCTAATGGCTAGTTGAGCACTAAGAACACCCTAGAAACTGTCTAGAACGTCCCTAAGAACTTGTAACCTATTCCTATAAATAGGAGAGGCCTTAGGACACCCAAAACATAACTTGTGCATACAATCACACTTGAGATTCATTCTTAGTGAGCAACAAGCAAAGCTACACTTGTAATTTGTTTCTTTGAGCTCTACATTAGTGTCCTATAGCCTAGTATCTCCTAGACACCACACTACCATGTTCATCTATAGTTTATAGAAGATTCATACGCTTGATATAGGATCAAAGTGTTGTACTCATTGGTAACATTATTTTCTTTCTTCCAATCTTGTTCTCTTCTATTGTATTTTGTTCTCCTTGATTACTCCTAGTTTGGAGGCTGTTGAAAGGAGGTTAATGGAGCTACTTCAAGGGGCAAAGGTTGCTCCCAGTGACTTGGAGTTACTTTAGAAGGCTGCCTCAAGGATTGAAGCTACTTCAGGTGAAGGCTACTTCAAGGGTGGACTTGGAGTTACTTCAGGATGCTACTTCTAGGATGATTGAAGCTACTTCAGGTGAAGGCTACTTCAAGGGTGGACTTGGAGTTACTTCAGAAGGCTGCTTCTTGGAGGATTGAGGCTACTTTAAGTGAAGGATACTTCAAAGGTGTAGGAAAGCAATTGTATTTTATGTAACATCCTCGCGAGGTAATAAAATAAGTTGCTTTCAAAATCACAGTTGGAGACAATCAGGTAGTAGACTGACTACCTTAGATTTCTAAGGTAGGAACCACTCTACATCCTTGTGTATTCCTTGTTTCCTCCTACTTCTTGTTTAATTGTTTAATTAACTTTAAAAACTCCAGAAAGCTCTATTCACCACCCCTCTAGATCTTTCAATTAGTATCAAAGCAGGTCTTCAAGGAGATTTAACAGGTCTTGAAGAGATGGGGGATGGTATTTTTAGCAACCTCAACATGAGTCGGCCATCAACAAGTGATCAAGATTGTAGATGGTACTTTGAATGCGAAGTAAAAGGCCACTCAACATTCAATTGTCCAAAGAGGAAGAAAGGAGAAAAGTTCCAAAAAGATAAAAGGGAATAATCAAGAGAGAACAAAGAAGAAAATGTAAGTTGTTTCATTGCAACAATCAATAAAGAAGAAAATGAGGTAAGCCTACTTAATTTATCTAAAGAAGAGTTAGTTGCTAGAATTGAAGAATTGCATGATAAATATATTGATTGTAAAAAGAAACTAAAAAGAGTTATAAAAACTAATGAAGAATTATATGCTCAATTAAATGATCTTGCTTTTGAAAAGGAAAGTATTATTTCTGAAAATTCTACCTTGAAATCATCTTTTAATGATTGCAATATGAAGTTGCTTACTCTATAAACAAACTACAATTTTCTTTCTCAAGAAAAGGTTGAGCTACTTACAAAATTGAATGATCTTCAAACTCAAACTATCTTATGTACTCATTTGGATTATGAAGCTATTGTCAAAGAAAGAGATAGTTTGTTATCTAATCTAGATCAAGCAAAGTTAGACATTAAAAGGAGAATGGATGAAATTACTAAGTTACAAAAAGATATTAGTAGCTTGAAAAATAAAGATATCCTTGATAAAATTCTAAAAGGCTCTTTTGGGCAAGTTGGAAGGAGAGGACTAGGTTATGTGCCCAAAGATAAATCCTATCAAAAACCTAGAACAAAAAGGACACAAGTACCCAAGACTAAAGTCATGTATGTGCCTAAAGACAATCTAGCTAAGAAGAGAAATGAAATTGATTCTATATGATGTCATTACTGTTTACGTCTTGGACATTATTCATTCTCTTGCTCGTACAAGAAGAAGGATGTTAATCTAGTTTGGGTTTCAAAACTCCAACTTTAGAAATATTGAACATGATTAGTTGATATTTTACCTAAAACTTCATTTTAATACTCAAAATGTCTTATCTCAACTAAAGTGAGCTTTAATTTGCATATTTCTGTAATTGTATTGGAAGTAATTGATGTTTTACTTGAAATTAATTGATGAAATAAAAACATTCTCGGTCGAATAAATCCTTGACCGAGATACTCTTTGGTTGAGAAAATAATTGACCAAGAGAGTTTCTATCATAACTCACATTTTTTGGACAAACAGTAACATAATCGGTCGCGAAAGTTGTCGACAAAGAACATTTCGGTCGAGAAAATAGTAGACCAAGGAAGTTACTGTCTTGAGCCTATAAAATCTTGAAAAACATCTGGCTAATAAATACTTCGAACGAACCTCACTCGGTCAAGAAAATTGTCGACTGAGGATGTTTCTGACGAGACTATTTGATAAAATTGAATATTTTACTTGAGTAATAAACTCTACATTATACATTGCCTAAATATTTGAAAGTTTTTAAGAATTATATATGTGCATCAAAACTTTATACCTTTGCTAGATTAAAACCGTCCCAACTAGCATAAAAGTGAAGAAATTTTCACATTCATGAGGAATAAATTGGTCTTATTAGAAGAAAGTCCTAATGGGAAATCTATTGGGATAAGAGATCTTGTTCAACATTAACATAATTGAAAACACAAGAATCGATCATACAAGGAACTTGGTTAAAAATATAATCATCACCATTTTGTGAGAAAATTTAAAGTTTGAGCACTCTAAGAATTAAAGACAAGATATCTTCTCAAAATCTTGCTCACATGAATTAAGTTCTAAGAAGAAAAATCTCAAGTCACAAAAAGTTTTATCTTAAGATTATTAAACATTCACAAGTTCATATATGATCTGAATAAAGAACTAATAATGATCATACACAACAAGATCAAATCATATTCTAGAAGAAGTGGTTCATTGGATAACTTATGAAAATGCATGTATTGGATATCTACAGAAATGCCTCTCGGTTGAAAAAGAGTTCGACCGAGGGGCTCCCCGGTCGAAGTCATGGTTGACCGAAAATAAGCCTGACAAATGCTTATTTATGAAATCAAATCATTCACTTGCACTCAACCTTAGTGTATTTTCTCATCATGTTAAAAACAAATTAATTCATTGCTTTACTTATTCAATTGAACTTGAAAGCGAGATATGACCTTAGTATCCTTAAAGTAATCTTAGTTATAAGGGAGCCTACAATGTTCTTGAATACACTGCTCTTAATTGAATTCTCTATACTAATTAAGGCTTAACATCCCTTGTATTGGTTAGAGATGCATTCAATGATTCTACTATGAGATTAAAAGAATCTCATATCATTTCAGGGCTTAACATCCCTTGTAAATAATTGATAAATATATTCATTGATCCTACTATGAGCCTAAAGGAATCTCATATCATTTCAGGGCTTAACATCCCTTGTAAATGGTTGAGAAACTATAAATATATATTCATGAGCCTAAAGGATTCTCATGTCATTTCAGGGCTTAACATCCCTTGCAAATGATTGAGAAATAAATCATGATTTTTGAATTGTGGCTAAATTTTACATTCTTGTTATAGTATTCAATTAAGGGGGAGTATCTCATTCAGGGGGAGCACATTAATTATATGGCTATTTTTTTGAAATGATAAAGGGGGAGAAATAATATAAATCAAAATGTATGAGTTTCACAATCTCTTGGCTTCACATAAATTGTTGCTATATTCCTTAAAGAGTTGGATGCTATGTTCCATACCTCTTTGGGAATAACTAGCACACTCAAAACAAGAGAATGTCTTCATAAGGTAAATCTCAGGTATGAAACTCATGGTATTTAAATTATCTTGATTTATATTTCAGAAATGTTTATCATCTTCAAAAAGGGGGAGATTGTTGGCTAAATTGGACATTATTAAACCCTTTGTTTTGATGATGACAGACATTTCATTCTTGTGGATCTAACTTGTTATTTGAGTGTTTTAGGGATAAACAAATAAGGAAGTGGATAGTTGAAGATCTATACAAATTGGAAGATCAACATGCTTAGATTGATTATCATATTCATGATTGTACTCAATGTAAGAACTTGTAATGTACAAGTACATATATATCATGTAAATCAAGCATTAGAACTTCCCTATCCACTCACAACACTTAGATAGATCCTCCCCTAAGATAGAATCACATTTACACATTGATACACACACACTTAGTAGATGATTCAACACATTGAAACATGGACAATCTCGGTCAAAAAACACTTCTTGACTGAGACACTCTCAGTCGACAAAATCCTCAACCGAGAATCACCCCAGTCTAAGTCACGAACACTGATTGTTGATCTACTCAAGTAACACTAGAATAGTCCTCGATCGACAACATTCTCGATCGAGATAAACCTTTGAGTAGGTTCTATAGACATTAGACTGAGTTGGAAAAGTAGTTGGGAGTTGGAAATGAACGTTGAAACACATTTACCTCAAACTCCCACTCAGTCTAAGAAATGGTCGACCGAGACACACTCGGTCGACAAACTCCTCGACCGAGAGAAGTTCTGGACTGCACTTTTTAGCACCGAACAACTAGTCATTGCAATACAATTTATGGATACCTAACGGCTAGTTGAGAACTAAGAACACCCTAAAAAGTGTCTAGAACGTCCCTAAGTACTTGTAACCTATTCCTATAAATAGGAGAGGCCTTAGGATACCCAAAGCATCACTTGTGCATATAATCACACTTGAGATTCATTCTTAGTGAGCAACAAGCAAAGCTACACTTGCAATTTGTTTCTTTGAGCTCTACATTAGTCTCCTATAGCCTAGTATTTCCTAGCCACCACACTACCACGTTCATCTATAGTGGATAGAAGATCAATACGCTTGATATAGGATCAAAGTGTTGTACTCATTGGTAACATTGTTTTCTTTCTTCCAATCTTGTTGTCTTCAATTGTATTTTAATCTCCTTGACTACTCCTAGGTTGGAGGCTATTGAAAGGAGGTTCGTGGAGCTACTTCAAGGTGGTGAAGGTTGCTCCCAATGACTTGGAGTTACTTCAGAAGGCTACCTCAAGGATTGAAGCTACTTCAGGTGAAGGCTACTTCAAGGGTGGACTTGGATTTACTTTAGAAGGTTGCTTCTAGAATGATTGAGACTACTTTAGGTGAAGGATACTTCAAAGGTGTAGGAAAACAATTGTATTTTATATAACATCCTCACCAGGTAATAAAATAAGTTGCTTTTAAAATCGTGGTTGGAGACAATCGGGTAGTGGACTGACTACCTTAGATTTCTAAGGTAGGAACCACTCTACATCCTTGTGTCTTCCTTGTTTCCTCCTACTTCTTGTTTAATTGTTTAATTAACTTTAAAAACTCCAAAATGCTCTATTTACCTCCCCTCTAGATCTTTCAATACATACAAGATGATGAGTTCGTATATTCTTGTCATGTCCAATACATACAAGATAATTAGTTCATATTTGCTTGTCATGTCCAATACATACAAGATAATGAGATGAGTTCATACATGATAGATCCAATTGCAAATGCATATGGAATCTATCCATGTGTTTCTTATTCTTCATAAGAATTGGGACACTTGGCTCTTGAGAGACTAACTCCATGGAACATGGACATGTTTTCTCTCATCATGCTGAACCCTTTCAGCATCTTGCCAATGTATGTTCTCTTTCTTAGGACAAGAAATCCTCTTGATCTATCTCTATAGATCTTGATTCCTATCACATAGGATGCTTCTCTAAAAACATTTTAGAATGCACTTTGTTTCCAGATTTTGTAGTATAAGGATGATACTCCCCATAAATATGTGGAATATATATATGCTCCCACTAAATTCTTGTTATCACATATTATATCTTCATTTTGACTCAAGTCAAACTCTTTGACTATCTTGTCAAGTTGAAGATCCAGTTTTGAGGTGATTGCTTCAGTCCAAAGATTGATCTATTCAACTTTATAGACTTTATTTACATTATTAGGTTTATAAAACCTTTAAGCTGTGTTACGTACACATCCTGCACAATATTCCATTTAAGGAATGTAGTTTTAACATCAATATGCCAAATGTCATACTCATATTAAGATACAATGGCAAGCATTATTCAGATGGATTTATCCATGGTAACTTCTAAAAAGATTTCTCCATGTTCAACACCTTAAACTTGCTAGAAGCTTTTTCAACCAACTTACCCTCCATGTCAGCCTTATTCTGAAAGACCCAAAAGTACCCTATGGGTTTTTCCCCTTCAGGTGGATCAACTAAGGCCATACTTTGTTGATGTACATGGAGTCCATCTTGGATTTCATGGCTTCAAGCCATATCTCAGTTTCTGGCTCTCATTAAATTCTAGGTAGACTGTTGACTCATCATATGATCAACTCACCACCTTCTTGCCCATAAGATAACATATATCATTCAAGCTCTAGGCATGTTCTACCATACCATGAGTTCTATGTGTTACTTAAGGAACTTGAGATTCCACAACATTTTGTGATTCTCTTTATTCTTAGTGTTAAGCATGTGTCTAAAAGGAAATTTGAAGATTTAGCTAGTAATCACACTCTGACTTATCAAGGTGTGATTCTTTCTTTTTGATATACTTTTCATGATACACTATTATTGTGTTTCAGGATCATAATACATTATCATGATCTTCAAGAAGGTTCTCAAACTCTTAGTTCAAAGTATTTCCAAATCAATCATATCGAGATTCAATATTTATACCAAGATAATTATGTACTTCATCCTGATCTTCTTGAACACTTCAAGAGATTCATGTTTGTATTTCACTAAATATGAACTATCATATCTACTGAGGTCATCAGTAAATACATTGAACTACTAGTGATAAACTTTAGCATTTATTCTAAAAAGTCTACATACATCAATATGTATAATCCTTAATAGAATAATCATCCTCCCACTACATCTAGTGAAGAACCTTTGTTATATTGCACAATGAATGAGATTAGCATGTCTCTATCGGTTCAAGAACCAAAATGAGTCTAGATATCCATCATATGGATTCTAGAAATACAATTCCCATTGATGTTCTCTATATGACTATGCTATAGGCATTCAAGTTTGAGCTATCATGTCATTCATTACATGTGTCACACACATTTGTCTCTTTAACTATCAGGTATAGTTAGTGAGACATAGGCATTGCCATTAAAGATCATATCTTTAAAATGAAACATCAATCCATAACTCTCTTGCCCATACAATATGTATGGTGTTTTTCATTGATGTTAGGTATATAATAGCAATTCACTAATTCTATTACATGCCCATGAGTGTCATAATGTAACTGTATTGGTAGCAACTCTTGCTTCACATAGTTTCTAGCTTACTTCCTCTCAGGTCCTGAAGTAGAGATCTCTATCTCTATCATCTTCTCGAGATCCTCTATAAAGAGGTTATTTCCCTTTCTTAATTACCCCTCTCCATATCTTGAGAGATGAAGACTTGGACCTAAGCTTGGCTTCAGAACACTTCTTGACCTTGCTTTAGTCTATGGACTTCACTCTACTGATCATTATCACATGTTTTGTCCTTTCTTCATTCATGCTTTGGCATCAACATGCCAAGCACTTTAGACGGTGGTTTGGCCAAGTTTCTCAACATTTGATAAACTGGCTATATGATTCACACAATGATTTATAGAATCACATGTGTGTTCAACTCTTGACCTATAAAAAATCATAGTTAATCTATATGAACAATCATATTGAGCATATGATATTATGCCTTATTTCCATCTGTCTAATTATAGTCAAACATCACTTTGAAGACATTATACCTTTCAAACTTTACATGATTCTTAAGATGTATAACCATCTCAAGAATGTCCATGCTTCATGTTGTTTATGCAACTCATAGTTCATATAGCTCAACATAAGGTTCTTGATGTCTTAGGCATCATTGGCATACTTCAAGTAAGCATCCAATTTTAGCCTTAGGCACATTTAGAGTGGTTCAACTGGCTCTGGTCTTTCAAGGACTTTAGAGTTTACAATCACCATTGAGAACACTTCTCAAAGTCCCAAACCATATTTGAAGTTTATCCCATTCATGAATTGATCACAACGACAATGTATTTGTGTTTTTCATTTGAATTCTATGAAAGAATTTTACAATTTTTTCAAAACATATTTGATTTGATAATTTTGATGATATTAATTAGGCCTTTAATTAATTATCGCTCCCACTATTTTGTTCAAATTGATAACCCTCGTGTATCAATTTGGAAGATTGCAGTATACAATCTTTTAGTGGCCAAGATCCATATTTCATCAAATTATGAGTCATCTTTGACTGATCGCCCAAAACTTGACTATTTAGGTAGGCCATCATGCCAATTGGATCATATGCAACTCTTAGATAGATGACATGTGCAACTCTTTGCCATAATCATCTTCATGCCTCTGGGCTTCTTCTCTCCAAGTCACCAGTTAAGTCGGACCCAAAAGCCGACATGATATGCACCATGCTTTGTGCAAATCTACATATCTGCCATCACACTTCCATGAGATAGATGGCGTACCCTGCTTTGTGCAAATCCATGCTTGGTCGATCAAGCTTTTCATGTGTGCCACTTATGGAAGGCATCAAAGACTTTAATATTGTATTTGAGGGATTTGATATAAGTACATATACATATCCAATCTCCACATTATTATAGTACGTATCATATATATATTATAACCACAATGAGAAAACATGCAATATCAATGAAAGTGATGATTATGGCCATCCTATTGTAATTCCTTGGAGCCACAAGGAATTACGATCATCTAAGGTCTACATCATATGCAACCTATTGTTGATGAAGGTCTTTGATTGAACCATTCTGGGTTGATCGGCTCATCCTATGACACGATCGGCTCGCCTCCTAGTTGGTTGGTTTCTTAGTCTAGTGTTCGATGTTTGGACACATCCAACAAGTGGTTGGGCCATTAGCCAGTTGGTCCAGCTCCTTCACAATCCTCCTCCATCCCCTAGGCAATCAGCTCGTCTGATGTTGAACGTATTCTTCTTCAATGTAATAGAAAATAAACTATCATAATTTTACATAATCTTTGGGAAACCTCGAGTTACATTCAAGGGGAACAAAGGTAGAAGAGAAAGGATGTCGAGTTATCTCAAGTTACATGTGGAATATTAGGTAGAGGCTTGGTATGCAAACAAAGATACAAACAACCATAACCAACCAAGAACACATAGGGTTTATAGGCCATAACCATGCTATACATCCACCATCAAAACCGTTTTAGGGTAACACATATCAATTGCATATATACCATATCATATATGTATATTAGTTTGCGGTCGCATGTGGTATTTAGTCGTATATGCACATTAGTCATTTTAATATTCACATCGTATGCAATAAATAAATGACGATAAAACTAAAATCGATCATATCAATTTATCCCAAAGCATAGTGTGTTGATGTGGCTCTGATACCACTGTTGGGTTTTATGGCCTCAGAGTAGGCAACGGAAATAAAAATTTTACTAGCCATTAACCCATAATAGGAGAACGCATCAACAACTATGTAATGGGAAGGATGGTTGTAGTGAGAAATACCTGGTCCTGAGGCTTGCCCAGTGAAAATACCTCACAACCATGTGCGGTCTTCAATGCCATGTCTTAGACGGTGTCTGTGCAAATCCTAATCTTCACCATAGACTCTGGCCTCCACCACAGACTGTGGCTGACGTGTCCTCCTAAGTGACAGACATCTCCCGCCTCTACAGATGGTCCACACAGACCACCTGGAACTCCTATCATTCTAGAAGAACTGGTAGGAAGGAGACGACCCTCCTATTGGTGTACTAGCCCCAACCTTCTCTCTTGAACTTAGAGTGATTTTCTATAGTTGTCTTTCCCTCACTATGCCTCCCTAGTCGGTTAGCACTTGCTCGGGCACTCTCAGTAACCAGAACCAGAGAGGACAACAAAATTTGTAGAGCAGCTAATGTTCTCATTAGTATGTTCTGAGAAGCCCCCAGTGCCCCTCTATTTATAGTAGAGGGCAGGGATAAGGTTCCCATTATGTTCGGGAGTAGAAGGATCCAAAAATTCCATAAACTGATTGCACTGCGGTTGGCAAACCGATCGATTCACAACTGAACCGATCATTTAGGCAGGTGAGCCAATTGGTTCATAACTAAACCGATCAATTTGGTAGGTGAGTCGATCAGTTCACCCATTTAACTGGTCATTTAACTTCCCAGACTTGCCCACAATTGACTTTCCTTATTCATTTCCAATTAATTCAAAGATTAATCCTTATTCCAATCAAATTGAACAAGTGAAACATGAAATTTTTTCCTCCAACTGGGAAAATCCCAATTTCCTTGGTTGGTAAGACTGTGAGCCACCCGGTTCACCAAGTGAACCAGTCGGTTGACTCACACCAACTGATCATCTCACAAGGGTGAACCGATCGGTTGGCAGTCCTGACATTGCCAATGCAGTCTCCAATCAACCTAACACTCTAACCAGCTAGTTCAACACTAGAACTTAATTGTTCTGAGTCCAGTTAGTCAATTGTATGTTTAATTGAGTACCTAAACACCTTTAGTCTCAATCTAATTATCATTCATGGAAAATCTCCTCTTCCAAGGGTATCCTATGTGTGTGACTGAGCATGTTCCAATTTACGTTGGCAGTGAATGTCCATAACAACTTATGACATCACAAGCAATGAGAGGAGTCTAGTAACTCATCATTACTACCCAAGTAACTCAGAAAGTTGGAGAACAACTTCAACCTACAATCTGTGATTAGTGTTACAATGATTGTATAGTTCCTTTGTCACTAACATCCAGATTGAACTCGAGGCATGGAACATCATCCTCTTCAACATTCAATCCATGTTCCTTGACCTAGAGAAGACTATTTGAGATGCATGTGAATCCACATATAATATATTGAATCACATGAATCTATCCATACAATTCTTAGTCTCGCTTATCAAGGGGCATTAGATATCATACTCCTTGTAGGAGGGACAAATCCCATATCTATCACTCACAATCAAGTCCCCATGTGTCAAAGTCACCCAATCATCATCGTTATAACAACCCATGTTTCAGGATTGCGTTTGATGATGTCAAAGTGTACCCATGAGTGCAGTGATTTTAGGTCTAAGAACCAAAATCACCACCATCACTATGAGAGATGATTGTGACTACCATTCCATGGTATCCATGTATCACTCTCAAGGTGGGTCTGTCTGATATTCTGTTCTCTAACATTTATCTATGTGCTTGACTTGATACCATATATCATGACTAATGAGACTCTATCATCAGTCAACACAAACTTTAGTCTTATGTATGACTGTTGTCTATTTTACTTCCATAATATTATCCGACTAGGGACATAACAAGAATGTATGTACTCTTAACATACATATGGTATCATTGTTCAGGTCCTTCACCTGAAGACATATGTCATTGAGTCACATCATTTTTTATACATATATCATGTATGTGTCATCATCTCACGAGTGAGACCAACATAATAGATAGAATTACCTTTATCTTTATCAAATCAAGTATCATATGCCTCATTGCAATCATAATACTCTCTCGGCATACTATACCAACAGACTCCCACTTGCACTTAGAGCCAATCACCCACAAATCATATTCTAAGTGATCTTAACATGTCCATCATGTTTCTATTGCACAAGTGATTTTGCAGGGGGTAAGCAACATTTGCTTCAAATCGATATATTGCATGTTTCACATCCCGTCACTATACGAAAACTCATATGAGATGTAAGTGTTGTAGTATGCTATCTGAAATTCCTTTGCCTAACCAATAGATACATTGTTGTCACAATATTACTACCGAGTCACCAATGGCCAGAACCTCCCATAAGTTCATCCATATGAACTTCTAGATGCATACAATATCCTTTACAATCTTTGTAACACTAAGGTACTTGACTTCTTATTGTAGAATTAATCAATTGTTTTATGTTGGAACATTTCCAACTAACAATTCTTATTCCAAGGTCAAACACAATTTTGTCATCACAGAAGCTTGCATCGGTGTAACTCTTTACACCTACTCTTCCTTATTACCATAACTACAAAACTAATCCTTTTAGTACTTCACAAGTACACAAAGATGTCCTTCATGGTATTCCAGTAACTCTTACTGGAGTTCGAAAGATATCCATTCATCATGTCCAATACATATGAGATAACCGGATGTTTATATCATCTTGTCATACAAAATGATGATTCTCTTCTTGTCATGTCCAATACATACAAGATGATGAGTTCGTATAATCTTGTCATGTCCACTACATACAAGATAATTAGTTCATATTTTCTTGTCATGTCCAATACATACAAGATAATTAGTTCATATTTTCTTGTCATGTTCAATACATACAAGATAACAAGATGAGTTCATATGTGATAGATCCAATTGCAAATGCATATGTCATTTATCCATGTGTTCCTTATTCTTCATAAGAATTGGGACACTTGGCTCTTGAGATACTAACTCCATGGAACATGAACATGTTTTCTCCCATCATGCTGAACCCTTTCAACATCTTGCCGATGTATGTTATCTGTCTTAGGACAAGAAACCCTCTTGATCTATCTCTATAGATCTTGATTCTTATCACATAGGATGCTTCTCTAAAAACATTTTAGAATGAACTTTGTTGCCAGATTTTGTAGTATAAGGATGATACTCCCCATCAATATGTGGAATATATATATATATGCTCCCACTAAATTCTTGTAATCACACATTACATCTTCATTCTGACTGAAGTCAAACTCTTTGACTATCTTGTCAAGTTGAAGATCCAGTTTTGAGGTGCTTGCTTCAATCCAAAGATTGATCTATGCAGCTTTATGGAATTTATTTTTATTATTGGATTCATAAAACCTTTAGGTTGTGTTACATACACATCATGCACAATATTCCATTTAAGGAATGTAGTTTTAACATCAATATGCCAAATCTCATAGTCATATTAAGCTACAATGGCAAGCATTATCCAAATGGATTTATCCATGGTAACTGCTGAAAAGATTTCACCATGTTCAACACCTTGAACATGCTAGAAACTCTTTTTAACCAACTTACCCTCCATGTCAGTCTTCTTCTGAAAGACCCAAAAGTACCTTATGGGTTTGACCCCTTTAGGTGGATCAACCAAGGTCATACTTTTTTGATGTACATGGAGTCCATCTTAGATTTCATGGCTTCAAGGCATATCTCAGTTTCTGGCTCTCATTAACTTCTAGGTAGACTATTGACTCATCATATGATCAACTCACTGCCTTCTTGCCCATAAGATATCATATATCATTCAAGATCTAGGCGTGTTCTACCAGAACCATGAGTTCTATGTGTTACTTAAGGAACTTTGAGATTCCACAACATTTTGTGATTGTCTTTATTCCCAGTGTAAAGCATGTGCCCAAAAGGAAATTTGAAGATTTATCTAGTAGTCACACTCTGACTTATCAAGGCGTGATTCCTTCTTTCTGATACACTTTTCATGATACACTATCATTGTGTTTCAGGTGGAGTCTATCATGATACATTATCACGATCTTCAAGAAGGTTCTCAAACTCTTAGTTTGAAGTATCTCCAAATCGATCACTTTGAGATTTAATACTTATGCCAAGATAATTATGTACTTCATTCTGATCTTTTTGAACACTTCAAGAGATTCATGTTTGTATTTCACTAAATATGAACTATCACATCTACTGAGGTCATCAGTAAATACATTGAAGTACTAGTGATTACCTTTAGAATTTATTCTAAAAGGTCTATATACATCACTATGTATAATCCTTAATAGAATAATTATCCTCCCACTACATCTAGTGAAGAACCTTTGTCATACTGCACAATGAATGAGATTAGCATGTCTCTATCGGTTCAAGAACCAAAATGAGTCTAGATATCCATCATATGGATTCCAGAAATGTAATTCCCATTTATGCTCTCTAGATCACTATTCTATAGGCATTCACGTTTGAGCTATCATGTCATTCATTATGTGTCACACACATTTGTCTCTTTAACTATCAAGTATAGTTAGTGAGACATAGGCATTGCCATCAAAGATCATATCTTTAAAATGAAACATCAATCCATAACACTCTTGCCCATACAAGATGTATGATGTTTTTCATTGATGGCAGGTATATAATAGCAATTCACTAATTCTATTACATGCCCATGAATGTCATAATGTAACTATAATGGTAACAACTCTTACTCCGCACAGTTTCAAGCTTACTTCCTCTCAGGTCCTGAAGTAGAGATCTCTATCTCTATCATCTTCCTGAGATCCTCTATAAAGAGATTATTTCCCTTTTCTACTTACCCCTCTCCATATCTTGAGTGATGAAGACTTGGACCTAAGCTTGGCTTCAGAACATTTCTTTACCTTACTTTAGTCTATAGACTTCACTCAGCTGATCATTATCATAGGTTTTGTCCTTTCTTCATTCATGCTTTGGCATCAACATGCCAAGCACTTCAGACTGTGGTTTGGCCAAGTTTCTCAACATTTGATAAACTGGCTATATGATTCACACAATGATTTGTAGAATCATATGTTTAGTCAACTCTTGAACTATAAGAAATCACAATTAATCTATATGCACAATCATATTGAGCATATGAGATTATACTTGATTTCCATCTGTTAGATTATACTCAAACATCACTTTGAAGACACTATACCTTTCACACTTTACATGATTCTTAATATGTATAACCATCTCAAGAATGTCCATGCTTCAAGATGTTTATGCAACTCATAGTTCATATAGCTCAACATAAGGTTCTTGATGTCCAAGGCATCATTGGCATACTTCAAGTAAGCATCCAATTTTAGCCTTAGGTGCATTTGGAGTGGTTCAAATGGCTCTCGTCTTTCAAGGAATTTAGAGTTTACACTCACCATTGAGAACACTTCTCAAAGTCCCAAACTAGATTTGAAGTTTATCCCATTTATGAATTGATCGCAACGATAATGTATTTGTGTTTGTCATTTGGATTCTACGAAAGAATTTTACAATTTTGTCAAAACATTTTTGATTTATTTGATTTGATAATTTTGACGATATAAATTAGGCCTTTGATTAATTATTTCTCCCACTATTTTGTTCAAATTGATAACCCTCGTGTATCAATTCAGAAGATTGCAACGTACAATCTTCTAGTGGCCAAGATCCATATTTCATCAAATTATGAGTAAGCTTTAACTGATCGCCCAAAACTTGACTATTTAGGTAGTCTATCATGCCAATTTCATCATATGCAACTCTTAGATAGATGATATCCACAACTCTTTGCCATAATCATCTTCATGCCTCTGGGCTTGGGCTCTCCAAGTCACCGGTTAAGTCTGACCCAAAAGTCGACACGATATGCACCATGCTTTGTGCAAATCTACATATCTACCATCACACTTGCACAAGTTGGACGACATACCATGCTTTGTACAAATCTACCCTTGGTTGATCAAGCTTTTTGTGCGTGCCGCTTATGGAAGGAATCTAAGACTTTAATATTGTATTTAAGGGATTTTATATAAATACATATACATACCCAATCACCACAGTATTATAGTTATACCTGCTATAACCACAACGAGAAAACATGTAATATCGATAAAAGCGATGATTATGGCCATCCTATTGTAATTCCTTGGAGTCACAAGGAATTACGGTCATCTAAGGTTACATCATATGCAACCTGTTGTTGATGAAGGTATGTGCTTGAACCATTCCAAGTTGTTCGGCTCATCCTATGATACGATCATCTCACCTCCTGGTCAGTTGGTTGGTCGGTCTGGCCTCCGATGTTTAGACACCTCCAACAAGCGGTTGGGCCATCAGCCGGTTGGTCCATCTCCTTTGCAATCCTCCTCGTTCCTCTAGGCAATTGGCTCGTCTGGTGTTGAATGTATTCTTCTTCGATGTAACAGAAAATAAACTATCCTACTTTTGCATAATCTTTGGGAAACCTCAAGTTACATTCGAGGGGAGCAAAGGTAGAAGAGAAATGATCTTGAGTTATCTTGAGTTACATGTGGAATAGAAGGTAGAGGCTCGGTATGCAAACCGATATGTAAACAACCATAACCAACCAAGCACACATAGGGTTTATAGGCCATAACCACACTACACATCCACCATCAAAACCGTTTTAGGGTGACGTGTATCAATTACATATATACCATATCAAATATGTATATTAGATTGTGGTCGCATGTGGTATTTAGTCAGACATGCACATTAGTCATTTTAAATATTCACATCATATGCAATAAATAAATGACAATAAAACCAAAATCTGATCATATCAATTTATCACAAAACATAGTGTGTTGACGTGGCTCTGATACCACTGTTGGGTTTTATGGCCTCAGAGTAGGCAGTGGAAACAAACATTTTACTGGCCATCAACCCATTACCGGAGACCACATCAACAACTATATAATGGGAAGGATGGTTTTAGCGAGATATACATGGTCATGGGGCTTTCCCAACGACAATACCTCACAGCCATGTGCAGTCTTCAATGCCATGTCTTGGACAGTGTTTGTGCAACTCCTAATCTTCACCATGGACTCTGGCCTGCACCATAGATTGTAGCTGACGTGTCCTCCTGAGAGGAAGACATCTCCCACCTCAACAGATAGTCCACACAGACCACCTGAAACTCCTAATGTTCTAGAAGAACTAGAAGGAAGGAGACAAACCTCCTGTTGGTGTACTAGAACCAACCTACTCTCCCAAACTCAGAAAACTTTTCTACAGTTGTCTTTCCCTCGCTATGCCTCCCTAGTCAGGTAGCACTTGCTCAAGCTCTCTCAGTTACCAGAACCAGAGAGGACAATAAATTTTGCAGAGCAACTGATGTTTTGAGTTGTATGTTCTGAGAAGCCCCCAGTGCCCCTCTATTTATAGTAGAGGGTAGGGTCAGGGTTCCCATTATGTTCGGGAGTAGAAGGATCTAGAAATTCTACAAATTGATTGCACTATAGTAGGTGAACCGATCGGTTCACAACTGAACCAATCATTTGGGCAGGTGAGCTGATTGGTTCATAACTGAACTGATCGTTTGGGTAGGTGAGCCGATCAGTTCACCCAGTGAACTGGTCATTTCACTTCCCATACTTTCCCACAATTGACTTTCTTTATTCATTTCCAATTAATTCAAAGATTAATCCTTATTCTAATCAAATTGAACAAGTGAAACATGAAAGTTTTTCCTCCAACCGGGCAAATTCCAATTTCCTCGATTGGTAAGAATGTGATCCACCTAGTTCACCAAGTGAACTAGTCGGCTAGCTCACACCAGTCGATCAGCTCACAAGGGTGAAACAGTCAGTTGGCAGTCCTGACATTGCCAATGCAGTCCCCAATCGATCTGACACTCTAACCAGCTAGTTCAATACTTAAACTTGATAGTTCTGAGTCCAGTCAGTCAATTGTATGTTTAATTGAGTACCTAAACACCTTTAGTATCAATTAAAACATTATTCATGGAAAATATCCTCTTCCAGGGGTATCCTATGTGTGTGACCCTACATGTTCCAATTTACGTTGGTAGTGAATGTTCATAACAACTTATGCCATCACAAGCAATGAGCAGAATCTAATAACTCATCATTGCTACCCAAGTAACTTAGAAAGTTGGAGAACAACTTCAACCTACAATCTGTGATTAGTGTTACAATGATTGTATAGTTCCTTTATGACTGATATCCAGATTGAACTCGAGGCATGTAACATCATCCTCTTCAGCATTCAATCCATGTTCCTTGACCTAGAGCAGACTGTCTGAGATGCATGTGAATTCACATATTATATATTGAATCACATGAGTATGGCCATACAATTCTTAGTCTCACTTATCAAGGGGCCCTGGATATCATACTCCTTGTAGAAGGGATAAATCCCATATCTATCACACAGTCAAGTTCCCATGTGTCAAAGTCACCCAATCATCACCGTTATAACAACCCATGTTTCAGGACTGCATTTGATGATGTCAAAGTGTATCCATGAGTGCAGTGATTTTAGGTCTAAGAACCACAATCACCACCATCAGTATGAGAGATGATTGTGACTACCATTCTATGGTATCCATGTATCACTCTCAAGGTGGGTCTGTCTGATATACTATTCTCTAACATATATCTATGTGCTTGACTTGATATCATATATCATGACCAATGAGACTCTATCATTAGTCAACACACACTCTAGTCTTATGTATTACTATTGTCTATTTTGCTTCCACAGTATTATCCGACTAGGGACATAACAAGAATGTATGTACTCTTAACATACATATAATCTCATTGTTTAAGTCCTTAACCTGAAGACATATGTCATCAAGTCACATCATTCTTTAGACATCTATCATGTATGTGTCATCATCTCATGAGTGAGACAAACATAATAGATGGAATTACCTTTATCATTATCAAATCAAGTATCATATGCCTCATTGCAATCATCATATGATTGGTTCTCTAGGCATACTATACCAACAGACTCCCACTTGCACTTAGAGCCAATCACCCACGAATCATATTCCAAGTGATCTTAACATGTCCATCATGTTTCTACTGCACAAGTTCTTTTATAGCGGGTAAGAATATTTGCTTCAAGTCGGTATATTTAATGTTTCACATCCCCTCACTGTACGACAACTAGTATGAGATGAAAGTGTTGTAGTATGCTATCTGAAATTCCTTTTCCTAACTAGTAGATCCACTGTTGTCACAATATTACTATTGAGTCACCAATGGTCAAAACCTCCCATAAGTTCATCCATATGAACTTCTAGACGCATACAATATCCTTTATAGTGTTTGAAACACTAAGGTACTTGACTTCTTATTGTAGAATTAATCAATTGTTTTATGATGGAACATTTCCAACTAACAATTCTTATTCCAAGGTCAAACACAAATTTGTCATCACGGAAGCTTGCATCAGTGTAACTCTTTACACCCACTCTTCCTTATTACCATAAATAAAGAACTAATCCTTTTAGTACTTCACAAGTACACAAAGATGTCCTTCATGGTATTCCAGTAACTCTTACTGGAGTTTGATAGATATCCATTCGTCATGTCCAATACATACAAGATAATTGGATGTTTATACCATCTTGTCATACAAGATGATGATTATCTTCTTGTCATGTCCAATACATACAAGATGATGAGTTCATATATTCGTTTCATGTCCAATACATACAAGATAATTAGTTCATATTTTATTATCATGTCCAATACATATAAGATAACGAGATGAGTTCATACGTGATAGATCCAATTGCAAATGCATATGGCATCTATCCATGTGTTTTTTATTCTTCATAAGAATTGGGACACTTGGCTCTTGAGAGACTAACTCCATGGAACATGGACATATTTTCTCTCATCATGCTGAACCCTTTCAACATCTTGTCGATGTATGTTCTCTTTCTTAGGACAAGAAACCCTCTTGATCTATCTCTATAGATCTTGATTCCTATCACATAGGATGCTTCTCTAAAAACCATTTTAGAATGCACTTTGTTGCCAATTTTTTTAGTATAAGGATGATACTCCCCATCAATATGTGGAATATATATATGCTCCCACTAAATTCTTGTAATCACACATTACATCTTCATTCTGACTCAAGTCAAAATCTTTGACTATCTTATCAAGTTGAAGATATAGTTTTGAGGTGCTTGCTTCAATCCAAAGATTGATCTATGCTTCTTTATAGACTTTATTTACATTATTGGATTTATAAAACCTTTAGGCTGTGTTACATACACATCCTGCACAATATTCCATTTAAGGAATGTAGTTTAACATCAATATGACAAATCTCATAGTCATATTAAGCTACGATGGCAAGCATTATCCAGATGGATTTATCCATGGTAATTGCTGAAAAGATTTTACCATGTTCAACACCTTGAAATTGTTAGAAACTCTTTTCAACCAACTTACCCTCCATGTCAGCCTTCTTCTAAAAGACCCAAAAGTACTGTGATAACCCTAATTTTTGGTTGTTAATATTTAGACTAGTACTTGAGTACATAATTGGATTAAAAAATATAATTGTGGAAGTTGAGGTCATTAATGAATTACATGTTGCCAAACTTTACTCTTTTAGAAATTCGGTACCTAAACGTGATATATTGATGTCACACAAGCCTATTCCCTTTCTTAACCATGACTTATAGTTGCTAGTTTGGCGCCAGTTGTTGAATGTGGATCAGTAAACAAACGCTGCTCTTGATAACCGTGTAGTTACCATCTGATGATATTCATATCATCTTATACCTCCTCTTTACTTGGGGCTGAAGACCAAGTCACGCCTGTATCTACTAGCACGAGTATGGGGGAGTCATAGTTTTGATCTGCAATCCTCAGAGCAGAGTAATGTCTATTATATCGTAGCTAACTGCTCAGGAGGGAGAACAAACAATTGTCATCTACTCCTCCCTGTTTCCATTGGCAACAACAAACTACAGATGACCGAGGGGTTGAGGAGCCAAAAGGCAATGCTTTGGGATTTAAGAAGCACGATATGGCATGGGAGAGAAAGCCAATAGGACCAGAAGAGTGTGGCTTGTCTGTGAACCTTCAGGCATCTTGGTTGAGTCCGTGAAGATCCCCTGTTGGTGTGTGACATTGAATGAGTACAGCGGAGTGTGGAGAAGGAACGCCCAGACTCTTTTCCTTCAGCACTGGCATCCTTCACCGATGCGGCCACCATCTGGGCCATTGAGTTTTGCCTCCGCCAACAACGTTACTATCCTGAAGGTGTAGATGTACACTTACACAATGGAGCCAGATGGTTGAAGCAAAGATACGACATAATGGTGGATGAAGAGGGGGTGGAGGAGATGGCTTCCTCGCTAGATCTTCAGTGTGCAACGACACTTGCACATAGCTAAGGAATAAATTTGCAAACCGGAGGTGGCATGAGGAGATGAGAACGTGAACCTCTAAAGGAGAAAGGAGAGAGAGACTAAGTGGATGACATGCCTTGTACTCGTCTAGGTTCTTACTGAGGAGCCAATCCCTCATGACGACGCACATAGAGTAGAGCTCACCGGCAGAGGAAGATGCAGAGGCACGCTTGCTGAGAATAGGCCTCACACAGCAGGCGGTGACAACCCACCTTAATGGAGGCTCTGTTACAGTCCTCACGCAAGAAACGGACGACGTCGCAGGCATCAGACTACGGCGGCGGCGCTACAGCTGAGAACCCAACCCTCACGCACGAGCCTGGAGCGGGAGAAGGAAAAGCCTATGGCGGGAATTCCTTTTCGTGGTCTAGTAAATCGGCCATGGGCACAAACACAGACCGAGGATGAGGGTAGCGGAGCCTATTCCTCATTGGAGCTCTGCTCCACGGTGGCAGCGTTGGGCGGAAGCAAGCCCACGCTCGTGGGCACAACCTAAGATCGCGAGAAGACGCCAGGCGGTAGGGAGAGGAGACAGTGACGGTTCGGTTCACTCAGACCAAAACTAAGTCGACTAAATCCCAGAATAGACCACCAGTTCAACTGAGAAGATAGGCGCCCCACTGCGTAGCCACGTGGTAGTCCCCGATTGGCCATAAAAAGGTAAATCTTCAATAATGTTCAGATCTTACAAAATTCATAGAAAATAGCTCGTTTATCAGACAAATACATATAATATACCAAAATTCTCAGAAAATTGAGTAGAACACAGTAGAATGATAATATCAGGCTTTTGATGCATTAATATCAGTGATATCATGTAAGGTGTCCAATGCTTGTTTAATGGATAATAAATATCAAACGATGTACTAAAATTTTGATAACATGTCAGTAAGTCTATAATCATGTTTATAATGTATATGATGCCATTTATGGTCATGTTGATGTACGAAATCATGTAATTTGCTCCATATGGCTAATTAGGGCTAATAACACTAAAGATAATGCAATGAATACATTCATGCCCAATAAATGATGAAATTCACTTAACATTCTCATATCTGTAATTGGAATATAATATATAAATTTGAGATCAGTTGTATCCCTAGAATTCATGTTATATGAAGATGACCCTTAATACATGGGTTGTAGCCCTAAATTGAACAATATATATAAACTAGGGTTAATATGTGCACAAAAAAGGATATGGAACCTAATATTCAGATAATGAATCATAATCTGGAAAATGACATCAGTAAGATAAATAATGACAATAATGCAAGTAAACGTTGGAATATCCTAATGAGACAATATAAACCCTAATGAACACGACTAGGGTTAAGATGATCAGAATCTGATGCTAGTATATGATTTTGTTATTTACCAGGTGATGACCAGATATCTAGATGAGAAAGAATGATTAGAAATCTCTGAACTCAGGTACGTGGGTTTTATTAAGTATAAGACTAGTTTTCTGGTTGCATATGATATGTAATATCTTGAATGCTCGTATTTGGATATGATTGCTTGGTTGAACTAGTATGAGTTATACTTCGCCAAATCTAATAGAACATAAATGAGTATGATGGGTTGTAGCTACTAGAGCACATAGCCTGGTGTGGATGTATGTTGCCTAACATGGATGTATGATTCCTTGGCCCATGTTAGATGTATGATGATACTATATTGCCCACACTAGATGTAAGTCAGGTGCAAGTATGTGTAGTACAACCACATCAAATTGAATGCAATAAAAGGAATGTTTACCTGATTATCGCTTTAAATAATGTTTTCTTTTACTCTTTCTTTCTCAAGTTATTTCAATTATGCAAACATATTAGTATGTATCTTTCTACCCACGTACACAACACCTTGTGTGTTGATTCGTTGTTTCACGTATGTTTTAGGTTCAGAGCTAGCATGGGAGGAAAAAGATGGGAGTGAGCAGTTGTTCAGGTTGTACCTATTGTGTAGATCCTGATTAGCATACATGTCCATAGACTTATAAATCTTCTTTTAATATGTAAATGTAATTCATGTTGTAAAAAGTAATCTTGTATTAATATATACATGTTGAATGTTGAGATTGTTCATGGTGTATGCATTATAATTGAATGTTCATGTATGCACATATTACTTCCGCATCGCTCTCTGATATGATTGGATGATGTTCTCGGATTATGACCTCTCATTCCCAATAGGGTTTGGAGAAGACAAAATCCGGGGACGTCACAATTGGTATCAGAGCATGAACAATAGCTACACCTAACAATTGCTCACCATGAAACATTAAACCTAAATCTCACCTTTCACTTTAAACCTTAGAAACTTAGTAAGTTGTTCTATAGGAATAAGGTTTGACTTAGCCTCTAGGTTAGAACCTAGATGTTCGATAATTAGGTTTAGACAAGTGTCTGAAACCCTTTCCATATAGATCTCATATGTATTGGGTAGCTACACTAGTCTACACCTTGTTCTCACCATTTCACTAGGTGACATGGCACTAGACTATCTACTGTGTGTGGGACACTCATTTTGCTGATTTGGTTTTGTTTTCCAATCAGCTCAAGCCTCGATAGTTTTCTCTGCCGTCTGCTTTCTCAGAGAAAAAAAACTATATAGTATTTTATTATATATATGTAAATATAAAAATGTGTCCCTCACACTGTAGAGTAGTTAGTGTTCATGCAACCTAAGTGAAAGGGAGTGACATTAGTTTAGAAGAGAAAGTAGTCTAGATTAGATGTCTAGAGCCTTATCAAGATATGTGATACATAGATTAGATGATAGAATGATAGTTGAAATAAGCATGTGAAATCTTATCCAAGTTTGATCTCTGATGGTATAAGTTTCCTTATAAAGGTTTAAGTTGTATACTTGTTGAATCCAATTTTGTAGAATTTATGCAAAATCTTGATGATGAAAGTACATTCCCTCTTCCTACTTAAGTTAAACTAAGTTAAGATAGAGATGAGTGTGCATGAGCCTCAAGCTCGTATACAAGGAGGATGTCTAGTGGTAGGATGAGATATGTGGTGAACTCTAGAGGGAGTAAGACCCACAGGGAGAAGGTCATAGGACCTAGCCTCCAATATATGAGATACGTGTTTGAAAAAAAAATGTCCTACACTAGATTACTCTTGAGTGTTGAGTTGAGTCCTTATGCATGATTCAAATCTATATGTGAGAATTGGGTAAAAGAAAAAGATGGGTAGATGACTCATATGATAAAGTCAATCCTTTGGCTGAGTTAGGTCCTAGCTAGAGTGACATATTTTGTGAATCTCATCATTAGTTGCAAGTGAGGTAATATATGAACTCTAGTTATGAGTATGATGCTATGTGCAAAAGATACTCAAAAATACAATTCTCCCTTCTTCTTCTCTTTCTTAATATATGATGATAGAAACCTCACTTGAGCTATATAGATGATTTATATATGAGGAGTCACTCATATAAGCTTGACCTATTCTATATTCCCCCCCCCATATCATACATGTAGTACCCAAGATTGAAATCATGATAAGTTTGACTTTAAAATATTCTTTTCCCCTTCATATGAAACATGAAAGATATGATGCTGAGATCATGGGATAAACTTAGTATATTTTTTTCCCTTCACATAATACATGCAAGACATAAAATTTTTGAACTCATGAACTTGATATAAAGATATTTCTGGATCATAAGATATATGATCAGAAATATAGTTGTAACTTTGATCCTTCTCTATGTAAGCTTCTAAGTTGAGTATGAATATCACACCATAGGGTGAAACCCTAATGGTCAAACATGTTATGTAAACCCTTCTTAAGTAGAAAAAAAATTCTAAGATCAAGGATGAAGATAAATCTCCTCTAATGCTGAAATCATTGTAAGATGTTAATGATGTTAGATTTGAATGATCTGAATACCATGGCATATAAACAAATTCCTCTTGAACTTTAAAAGTATGAACAAAACCCATATCCTTAGGGGTGATGTAATCCTAAGATATCATAATGTCATGTTATGGCTAAGACATTAAGTGATGCTTATATATATATATATATATATATATATATATATATATATATATATATATATATATATATATATATATATATATATATATATATATATATAAGGTGGGGTGGACACACCCAAGAATCTCTAGACCCTAAGCTGACAACTTAGAGTGCATGCAACTATGGTGGTCTTAGAACCTGAGAAAAGATGATGTATATGAAGTTGAACTCCTAAATAGCCTCTTAAGGATGAGATTAGTTGAATTTCGAGGACGAAATTCCAAATAAGGTGGGGTGAATGTGATAACCCTGATTTTTGGTTGTTAATATTTAGACTAGTACTTGAGTACATAATTGGATTAAAAAAATATAATTGTGGAAGTTGAGGTCATTAATGAATTACATGTTGCGAAACTTTACTCTTTTAGATATTCAGTACCTAAACGTGATATATTGATGTCACAAAAGCCTATTCCCTTTCTTAACCATGACTTATAGTTGCTAGTTTGGCGCCGATTTTTGAATGTGGATCAGTAAACAAACGCTGATCTTGATAACTGTGTAGTTACCATCTGATTATATTCATATCATCTTATACCTCCTCTTTACTTGGGGCCGATGACCAAGTCATGCTTGTATCTACTAGCACGAGTATGGGGGAGTCATAGTTTTGATCCACAATCCTCGGAGCAGAGTAATGTCTATTATATCGTAGCTAACTGCTCAGGAGGGAGAACAAACAATTGTCATCTACTCCTCCCCATTTCCATTGACAACAACAAACTACAGATGACCGAGGGGTTGAGGATCCAAAAGGCAATGCTTTGGGATTTAAGAAGCACGATCTGGCATGGGAGAGAAAGCCAGTAGGACCAGAAGAGTGTGGCTTGTCTATGAACCTTCAGGCATCTTGGTTGAGTCTGTGAAGATCCCCTGTTGGTGTGTGACATTGAATGAGTACAACGGAGTGTGGAGAAGGAACACACAGACTCTTTTCCTTCAGCACTTCCATCCTTCACCGATGCGGCCACCATCTGGGCCATTGAGTTCTGCCATCACCAACAGCGTTACTATCCTGAAGGTGTAGATGTACACTTACACAACGGAGCTAGATGGTTGAAGCAGAGATACGACATAATGGTGGATGAAGAGGGGGTGGAGGAGATGGCTTCCTCGCTAGATCTTCAGTGTGCAACGACACTTGCACATAGCAGAGGAATAAATATGCAAACCGGAGGTGGCATGAGGAGATGAGAATGTGAACCTGCAAAGGAGAAAGGAGAGAGAGACTAAGTGGACGACATGCCTTGTGCTCGTCTAGGTTCTTGCTGAGGAGCCAATCCCTCATGACGACGCACATAGAGTAGAGCTCGCCGGCAGGGGAAGATGCAGTGGCACACTCGTTGAGAATAGGCCTCGCGCAGCAGGCGGCGACAACCCACCTTATTGGATGCTCTGTTACGGTCCTCACGCAAGAAATGAACGATGCCACAGGCATCAGGCTACGGCGGCGGCGCTACAGCTGAGAACCCGGCCCTCACGCACGAGCCTGGAGTGGGAGAAGGAAAAGCCTATGGCAGGACTTTCTTATTGTGGTCCAGTAAACCGGCCATGGGCACAAACACAGACTGAGGAAGAGGGTAGCGAAGCCTATTCCTCATTGTAGCTCTGCTCCACGGTGGCAGCGTTGGGCGGAAGCAAGCCCACGCTCGCGTGCGCAACCTAAGATCGCGAGAAGACGCCAGGCGGTAGGGAGAGGAGACAGTGATGGTTCGGTTCACTCAGACCAGAACTAAGTCGACTAAATCCCAAAACAGACCACCGGTTCAACCGAGAAGATAAGCGCCCCACTGCGTAGCCACGCGGTAGTCCCCGTTTGTCCATAAAAAGGTAAATCTTCAATAATGTTTAGATCTTACAAAATTCATAAAAAATAGCTCGTTTATCAGAAAAATACATATAATATGCCAAAATTCTCAGAAAATTGAGTAGTACACAATAGAATGATAATATCAGGATTTTTATGCAATAATATTAGTGATATCATGTATGGTGTGCAATGCTTGTTTAATGGATAATAAATATCAAATGATGTACTAAAATTTTGATAACATGTCAATAAGTCTATAATCATGTTTATAATGTATATGATGCCAGTTATGGTCATGTTGATGTATGAAATCATGTAATTTGCTCCACATGGCTAATTAGGGCTAATAACAATAAAGATAATGCAACTAATACATGCATGCCCAATAAATGATGAAATTCACAGAACATTCTCATATCTATAACTGAAATATAATATATAAATCTGAGATCATTTGTATGCCTAGAATTCATGTTATATGAAGATGACCCTTAATACATGGGTTGTAGCCCTAAATTGAATAATGTATATAAACTAGGGTTAATATGTGCACAAAAAAGGATATGGAACCTAATATTTAGATAATGAATCATAATCTGGAAAATGACATCAGTAAGATAAATATAAGACAATAATGCAAGTAAATGTTGGAATATCCTAATGAGACAATTTAAACCCTAATGAACATGACTAGGGTTAAAATGATCAGAATCTGATGCTAGTCTATGATTTTGTTATTAACTAGGTGATGACCAGATATCTAGATGAGAAAGAATGATTAGAAATCTCTGAACTTAGGTACGTGGGTTTTATTAAGTATAAGACTAGTTTTCTGGTTGCACATGATATGTAATATCTTGAATGTTCGTATTTGGATATGATTGCTTGGTTGAACTAGTATGAGTTATGCTTTGCCAAATATAATAGAACATAAATGCGTATGATGGGTTGTAGCTACTAGAGCACATAGCCTGGTGTGGATGTATGTTGCCTAACATGGATGTATGATTCCTTGGCCCATGTTAGATGTATGATGATACTATATTTCCCACACTAGATGTAAGTCAGGTGCAAATATGTGTAGTACAACCGCATCAAAGTGAATGCAATAAAAGGAATGTTTACCTGATTATCTCTTTAAATAATGTTTTCTTTTACTCTTTCTTTCTCAAGTTATTTCAATTATGTAAACATATTAGTATGTATCTTTCTACCCACGTACACAAAACCTTGTGTGTTGATTCGTTGTTTCATGTATGTTTTAGGTTCAGAGCTAGCATGGGAGGAAAAAGAGGGGAGTGAGCAGTTGTTCAGATTGTACCTATTGTACAGATCCTGATTAGCATACATATCCATAGACTTGTAAATCTTCTTTTAATATGTAAATGTAATTCATATTGTAAAAAGTAATCTTGTATTAATATATACATGTTGAATGTAGAGATTGTTCATGGTGTATGCATTATAATTGAATGTTCATGTATGCACATATTATTTCCACATCGCTCTCTGATATGATTGGATGATGTTCTCAGATTATGACCTCTCATTCCCAATAGGGTTTGGAGAAGCCAAAATCCGGGGATGTCACAAGTACCCTATGGGTTTACCCCTTAAGATGGATCAACCAAGGTCACACTTTGTTGATGTACATGGAGTCTGTTATTGCGTCAGAGTGCACTTACAATCACTAAGATAATTATCCTAGAGTTTAATCCTTTTTCAACCTTTTGATTAAGGCTGGTATAGAAAGGGTCAATCCCACATGAAAACTCTATTAAGATTGTTAAATCTAAACCCAATTGTTTTTTAAGAACTTTGTTATTTATTTTTGGTATTTACAGATTTGGAACATAAATTAAAAGTCGAGTTTGGGGGTTGATGATTAGCACTTACGATAGAATTGCAGGAATGAAAAAATGCACTTAACAAGAATATACATTTGCCCTATCACAAGGAAAATCAAGATTGTTGTTAGCACAAGGAAACTATTATGAATAAAAAAACTAGGAATTAAAGGGAGCAAACAAGCGGTGATTGGAATCAAGAGATGGGAATTGAGGATTTAGGGGTTTTCACCACCTTATACTAGGCATAAACAAACTAATCCTTAAAAATAATGGATTTGATGAAGGTAAGTGAATTAATGAAAATCCACTAAAGATGAACTCCACATGAGCCCATTTGTCCTAGTGCTCATGTTTCTTAGTTCATCAACCTAAAAGAAGAAGATCCACAGTCATTTTAAAACTCCTATGCGATTGAGTTTGTTGTTCTAAATCCGAACTTCCACGGTCATAATCAAGTTGATTAACTTTTGATCAAACCAATTTATTACTTTAATAGATCAATTAGTTATTAAACCCAAAATCCATCTAGGATCATTTTAAGGAAAAGTCGATAAATCCATGACTAAGGGGTTTATCCCCTTGCCTCGATAGAGAACTACTCACTCATGATTGTGGAGAAAAGGGAGACAGAGGGAAGAAGAGTTCTAGCCATAGTCTAGTCTTACTAAAGGAGAGTTCCTTAGGCTAGAGATAATGAAATGGTCAACACTGAGTCCCTTGCTCCAGTCCACGGAAGAGAAGAAGAAGAAGAAATAAACTAGATCTAAACGAGCAAAGTAAGAAAAATAATTGAAAGGAACACTTTTCTTACAAAAACTAAACTTTATTGATGAATAGAACACAATAACATAAGAACACAAGAAAGATTGCTCATAAATCCCGTACAAAGATGATACAAAAAGATGATGGGAAAGATGGAGAATCCCCCCTCCTTTTATAGGAGGAGGGGGAAGGCTGCCCAAAAAAGAGGGGGAAAAAGAGAGGGAGACATCCTTTTGAATTCTCTAGATCTGGTAAATAGAAATTTGATTGGCTTTAATTGTCTTGACCATGTAACTCTCTTCAATGTAGATTCCCTCAGTAGTGATTTCGAATGCATTTCGCTCCTGAAAAAAGCTTTAAAGCGGTCCAAATAATGGGATATTCTTTTAGGAAATTAAATTTCCTTTCCAATGAATACTTTTTTACTCCATTTGGACTTTAGATGTAAGAGTTATGACACTTTTGGTGACGGGTATACATTGCTGCAAATTGTGCAATTATACTCCAAGAATATTTATTCCATTTCCTACAAAAACTCAAAAAATATAATTAAAATTTAACTTAAAGAGAAAAATACAATATAATGTAATTAATTATAAAAATAAAAAATAATTACCAAACCAATCCTAAAAAGATATCTAAAATATGTAAATAAAAATGATGAAAACACATTTATCAAAATATCCCGAATTTGAATCTTTGCTTGTCCTCAAGCAAATTAGATTACAAATAAAGTCCAATTTATACTTCTAAAATTCTATCCTCACCTTAATAACATCACTATAGTCCTCACCTCTAAATTTTGGCGAAGTGACCCAATCTCCTAAAACCACATAACATAAAATTTTATATTCCCTATCAAAACAAATGTCAAATCTAGATTCTAAAATAAGAATTTGTAGAAGAATAGGCTTCATATTTCTTTTGCTTTGACACTTGAAATTTTTATTATTTCTTTGGAAAATTGTTGCACAAGAACAGGTGAATTTGGGGGGTGTGAAAACAAAAAAGGAAGTGATAAAAAAATATTGATCCCTCCTCTATTTGACTCAGGATCTGAATTTATGGAGTTGTGGCTACATTGGTCACAATTTTTTTCATGTGCACTTTTGGCATCTTTTGATGGTATGCCCCTTTGTGGGGTATGGGGTTTTCATTTTGGGAAGCATGCCACCCCGAACTTGATTTTTTTCCGGTGGTGATTCTTTTCTTCTCTTTTTTAGAAGAAAAAAAGAGGGAATGAAGAAATTTTCTTGTGCTTATAACTTCGAACATTTGTCTTTCATATATATTTATCAGAGAGTGTCATTGCTCTAGTTAGAGTATTCCTATAAATCTCATCATACAAATTTTATAACAAGATAATCCATTTCTTAGTTATAGGGAAATATTATACTTGGTTCTAATCGATTCCTTATGACTTGCCAACTATTTCAAGGAGTGATGTTATTTAGGGGTCCTAGGTTACACAGTGGTTTCAGACATGGAAATTTGAATAAATTTTATAAAAGGTTTTACTAAATTCAAGGGTGTAAAATGATAAACATTTATTCAAACTGGCCGACTAGATAAAGGCCTTTTTACAACTAAGTAAAAAAATTGGCCGACTAGATAAAGGCCATAAACTAAAGAAACTACATCAAAAATGATGAAAAGGGAAAATAAAGCTAATAAGGGAAGATAGAGGGTGGATCACGTACCACCCACCCCCACCATGGACTTAGAATTTTGTTCATTCCAAGCAAAACCCACCTGAGATGGAGGGATGAAGATCATGGCGGTGGCCAATAGTAAGGCGGTGGAGGAGCGAAGGAGGAGGCATGGTTGTGGTAGTGACTTGGTTGATTCCCTTAGAACCACCCCATCGTCTTTTCTTATGTATCTTGAAATATATCATGGATGGCTTGTTGTACATCAGTATACCAAGGACAAAAATTAAAACCAAGATGGTTAGGTCCCCATGGTTTGACATGTGGTGAAGAGTAGTCACATGGAATCTCATTTGTATAAGGATAATTATTATAAGGAGTATTGTTTTGACTGAATTGTTGTTGTTCAATTGTATTTTGTCCACTAATGTCAATGGGGGTTGGGACGAAGGGATGATAGTTGGAGTATCCATCCATGACATTGTGAGGGGGTAGCGAGTGTATTCTTTTGTATCAAGAACCACAACGTCACAAGGGATATAGAAATTTCCGACCTTGACTGGCACATCATCAATAATACTAAGAGGCTTGGTAATGGAAGAGTCTTCTAGTTGAATACACATCAAAGTGGGTCTAGCATCAGTAAGACCGAACATTCTATACATGATCAAAGGGATGATGGACACACTAGCTCTAAGATCAGCTAGGCCCGAATGACTGGTAGAGTCATCAATAGAACAAGTGATCCTGAAAGATCCTGGGTCTTTGCATTTCTTAGGCGTTTTACTTCGGATGATGTCTGATGTAGTTCTAGCTAATTTTACCATTTCAGATTCTTCCGTAGTGCTCTAACAGTTTAGTAGGGCTTTGAAGAATTTTTTTTCCATTTGGGTAGATCAGTCATAGCATCCAAAAGAGGGATGTTGATGCATAACTTTCTCATAATTTCCTTGAATTTGTTGAACCTAGAATCTAATTGGGTATACTTCAGCTGACCGACAAAAGGTACACATGGCTTATATACATGACTCTCTTCTTGTGGAGAAGGTGATCTCAGTGCATGAGGGACAATAACAGCCTCTTCGTCACCCCCTTGGTCAAAATCTATGAGGGGAGAACTTCCTTCTTCTTTAGTGATAAGGCTGGATATGGTACTAACAGCCTTAAGTTGTTCTATATGCCTGGGGTTGAATTCAGGCTGCCCAGCAAAGGTGCCAACATGAGGTTTCTGTTGGGCAAATAGGCGATCAAATTGAGTGTCAGTTTCCCTTTGATTAGCTTGTTGAGATATGATGATTTGTTCTAGGGTGCCTATCCTTTCATCATTTGAGGGAGGAGGAGTGAGAATATTTTGCGGAGGTTGAGGAGGTGGTGGTTGATTTATATTTTGGGGCGGGAGATTCAAATTTTGTAATTACTGTCCTCGGTATGGTGGTCAGTTTTGGTTGTTGCTTCTATGATTGCCTTTGTTCCCAAAATTTCTTTGATTGTTGTATGGGAAGCCAGGTGGTGGTTAGTTATTGGATTGAGGATAGGGAGGCCTCAGTTGGGATTGGAGTTGGTTGGAATTTTCAGCACTGGTTGCATTCCCATATTGGAAGCCAGGATGGTTCCTAGTTTGATTGGGATTGTAATAGACTTGACCCGGTATGGTATGAATTGAGTTGAGGTCCTCTAATTGTTGTCCCAATTCCGGTTGCATGGGGGTTGTGTGATCGTATCCTTGGAAGATGCCACAAAGAGAATCTACTAATTTTATATGTTGAGGTAGATCTCTATAGGCCCCTAAGGATGAATCTAAATGATCTTATTTTAGAGCAATTAACTTAAGGCTTTCTTCTATGCTTTAGATATCGAGATCAACTTCAGCTTTAGCTACCTTAAGGACTGTACCTGCTCCCTGTCTAGCCCTTGTTTTAGAAGCATGTTTGACAACTTCCCATGCACTAGTTAGGATTTGATGCATGAAATTTTCTCCATATGAGGAATCAAGAAAGAACTTGGTGTCATTGTCAACACCACGATAATATATTTCAATAAGTTGGGCTTGGGAGATGTCATGATGGGAGCATTTTCTAAGCAAATCTTTGAACCTTTCCCAATCTTCACCTAAAGATTCACCTGGTGACATAGAGAAGTGGGTGATTTGCCCCCTAATTTCATAAGTCAGAGAAGGGGGGGTAGAATTTTCCAAGAAATTTGTTTTATAGGACTTCCCAGGTTGTAACTTGGTCCTCACTTTTCATGGTGTTGTACCAGCTGCTAGCTTGGCCGGTGAGGGAGTATTTGAACAATCTAAGACAGATTGCATCTCCTGAAATACTTGGAAGTTTTTTCAAAGAACAAAGTTCAATGAACTTTGGAGGTGGTCCTGATAACTTTCTCCATTGTTGCCAGAAAAAGGGTTCGCTTGGATATGGTGATCCATTGGGTACGAATTTCAAATTGAGGTGTAAGGATGTCAGGAGGAATGATCAGATGTTGTGTATAGGCAATTTTGGGAACATAAAAATCTTTTAGTTGTTTTCACCTTTCGGCTTCCCTCCTATCGGCCTCTAAGGTTTCTTGTTCAGCCATGTAGGCTGCTCGCAAGGCAGCTTCTCTTTCTGCTTGCTTGGCTTGAATGAGCTATCGTTGAGATGTAAAAGCTTGGTTGATCCTAAGGGTGACTTCTTCTTCGTCCATTCTAATTCGATTTTGATGGTATAGATGGTGAAAGGATCTATCTATTTCCAGATCAAACAATTGAAATTCAGCGTTCGAGCATCGCATGCACAAATAAACAGTTAATTGTGTGCAGAAAAAATGGACTGCCGGAATGGAAACTCGGCAGAAGGAGGAGTAGCACTTCTGGAATGTTACTCGGAAGGCATAAACAAATCGAAAAAAGTTTTTCAAAAGTTTTGGGATTCAAAAAAATAATCTATTGTCCCCGACAACAGTGCCAAATTGTTAATGCGTCGGAGTGCACTTACAATCACTAACATAATTATCCTATAGTTTAATCTTTTTTCAACCTTTCTATTAAGGCTAGTATAGAAAGGGTCGATCCCATAAGACAACTTTATTAAGATTGTTAAATCTAAACCCAATTGTTTTTGAAGAACTTTGTTATTTATTATTGGTTATTTCATATTTGGAACAGAAATTAAAAGTTGAGTTTGGGGGTTGATGATTAACACTTAAGAAAGAATTGCAGGAATAAAAAAATGCACTTTACAAGAATATAAATTTGCCATGTCACAAGGAAAATCAAGATTGTTGTTAGCACAAGAAAACTATTATGAATGAAAAGAATGGGAATTAAAGGAAGCAAACAAGCGATGATTGGAATCAAGAGATGGGAATCGAGGCTATAGGGGTTTTCACCACCTTAGCCTAGGTAAAAATCAACTAATCCTTAAAAACAACGGATTCGATGAAGGCAAGTGAATTAATGAAAATCCACTAAATATGAACTCCACATGAGCCTATTGGTCATGGTTCTCATGTTTCTTAGTTCATCAACCTAAAAGAAGAAGATCCACGATCGTTTCAAAACTCCTATGCAATTGGATTTGTTGTTCTAAATCCGAACTTCCATGGTCATATCCATCTGGGTTAACTTTTGATCAAACCAATTAATTACTTTGATATATCAATTAGTTATCAAACCCAAAAGCCATCTAGGATTGTTTTAAGGAAAAGTTGATAAAGCCATGGCTAAGAGGTTATTCCCCTTCCCTCGATAGAGAACTACTCACTCATGCTTGTGGATAAAAGGGAGACGGAGGGAAGAAGAGTTCTGACCATAGTCTAGTCTTACTAAAGGATAGTTCCTTAGGCTAGAGACAATGAAATGGCTGAAGCTTAATCCCTTGCTCCAGTCCATGGAAGATAAGAAGAAGAAGAAATAAACTAGATCTAAACGAGCAAAGTAAGAATAATAATTGAAAGGAACACTTAGCTTGCAAAAACCAAACTTTATTATTGAATAGAACACAATAACATTAGAATGCAAGAAAGATTACTCAAAAATCCTGTACAAAGATGATACAAAAAGATGATGTGAAATATGGAGAATCCCCCCTCCTTTTATAGGAGAAGTAGGGGATAGGATACCCAAAGAAGAGGGGGGAAAAAGATGGAGCCATCTTTTTGAATTTTCTATTGGTATGTATGCCCTGAGAGCCAATCATGGGATGATTGGTGGGATACATTAAGATTGATTTGATAAACATCAAAGGCAAGATTCCAATTCTTTTTGGTTCATTCATATGAGATAATGATAGAACTGATTGAATGTCTAGAGAATGACAATACCCAATGATGTATGCTTTCAGGTTCAGGACCTGAACGATGAGATCATACAGATGCTAAGAATATGTACATTCTTATTATGTCCTTAGTCAGATGTCATTATGGAAGCTAGATAGACAACAATGACACACAAGACTATATTGTGGTGTTGTTTGATGATATAATCTTGTTAGTCATCATATGGAGATATCAAACCAAACACATAGGTACTTGTTAGAGAACAAGTGTACCGGACAGACCCACCGTGAGTTTGACACATGGAACCATGATATGGTAGTCACAGTCAGTTCTCATAGTGATGGTGGCGAGTGTGATTCTTTGACCTGAAATCACTACACTCAACACATGTCATTGGGTACATGTTGACATCATCAAACACAGTCCTAAAATATGGGTTGTTATAAATGTGATGATTGGGTGGCTTTGACACATGGGGCTTTTGAGGGGTGAGTGATAGATATGGGATTTGTCCCTCCTGAGGGAGTTTGATATCCATGGCCACTTGATGAGTAGGATTGAGATAGGTGTGCATGCATGTGTGAATTAGTATGTGATATTGATGTCATACATATCTCCTCCAATCTCCTCTAAGATCAAGAAAGTGAATGAACATTGAAAGGATGACTGTTCATGCCTTGAGTTCATTCGGGATATCAGTGACAAAGGAATTATACATTCACTGTAACACCATTCATGGATTGTAGGATTGAAAGTTGTTCTCCAACTTTCCTTTTCACTTGGGTAGCACTGATGTGCGACTAGAAACTGCTCTTTTCTTGTGAAGTCATAAGTGTTATGGACTTTCACTACCAACATGAAATGGGCCTGCAGGGTCACACACATAGGATTTAACCTGGAAGAGGAGTTTATCCATAAATGATGTTTAGATTGATTACTAAAGGAGTTTAGTAGTTCAATTAAACACTCAATCAATAGGTAGCTCAGTATCATAGTGTTCAAGGTTTTGGACCGATTGATTAGAGTATCAGATTGATTGAAACTATGATTGATTGATTTACACAGTCTGCTGCCCCAACCGATCGGCTCACAGGGTTGAACCGATCGACTCAGGTTGATGAACCGATTGGCTCAACTGGTGTGTTGATCGGATCATGTGTCAATGAAACTATCAACTCAATTGTTGAAATGGTCGATTTGTGTGACCAACCGAGATCGTTTGGAAAGTCAGAAGACTATTTTGCAAATACGATTTGTTTCACTTGTACAAATTCGATTTGGATAAGGATTAATATTTGATTAGTTGGAAACAAATATGAAAGTCAATTTGAGTTGGACCAGGACCACGAGCCGATCGGCTCATGCTTGAACCAATCGGCTCAGGTCCCCAACCGATCGGTTCATGCTTGAAACGAACGGTTTAGCTGGCACAGTTGGTTATTTTGTGGAAAATCTCGAACCCTTCTACTCCTGCTTTAATCTCGCATTGCCCGGGGTAGAGAACCCTATCCCATGACCCTCCTATATATATATATATATATATATATATATATGGGTATTGGGGGCTTCTTAGGAACAACAACTCAGATCACCAGTTTCTCTATAAAGTTGTCATTCTCTCTGGTTGTGGTAACCGAGAGAGCCCGAGCAAGTGCTACCCGATAAGGGAGGCACAATAAGGGAAAGACAACTATAGAAAAGAGACTAGTTGCAGGAGAGTGTGTCAGTGACTAGTATGTCGATAGGAGGGTGCGACTCCTTCTGATTCCTTGTACGACAAGGAGATTGGAGTTTTAGGTGGTCCGTGTGGACTACTAAAGAGGCGGGAGACTTCTGCCACTTGGAGGACAGCTGTCGATCCTGACAGTCCCAGTGAGACCAGGAGCTGCACAAACACCATCCAAGACCGGAGGTGAAGACCGCACAAGCTGTGAGGTAACGTCGTCGTGCAAGCCTCAGGATAGGGTATGCCTTTACAAACCATCCTTCCAATTGCGTAGACGTTGACGTGATTCCTTCGTTATGGGTTTGGGAGAAGAAATTTTTTGTTTCCGCTGCCTTCTCTATCTCCCCTAAAACCCAACAGTGGTATCAGAGCCACGTCAACTGCTCTATACTTTAGGATTATCGATATGATCAGTTTGGTTTGTCACCTTTTATTTATTGCATACGATGCCAATAAAATTGGCTTCTTGCATGTCCAATCCTAAATCCACAAATCCCAATATACATATATGATATGTAATATGAATGCACTCAATACACGTCACCCTTAAATGAGTTTTTTGGTAGATGTATAGTGTGGTTATGGCTAATAAACCCTATGTATGTGTGCTTGGTTGAACGTGGTTGCTTGCATCTCGGTCTAAGCATTGATTCCCTATATCTTATTCCTGATGTAACTCGAGATAACTCGATATTTCTTTCCTACCTTTGCTCCCCCCAAATGTAACTCGGGGTTTTGCTATTCAAATGTAAATAGGATAGATTTTTTTATTTCCTATTATGTCAAAGAATGGTGGACAACCTGACGAAAACTGAGACGATTGGTTCAAGGCATGAACCGATCGGTTGGCGATCCAGATGACCGGTTCATGGAGCAAGATGATCGGGTGGTGGCCATGAGGAGATGCACGATGACCAGGCGAACTGATCGGTTGGAGGAGCCAATCGATCGGCTGGTGGCACCCAACCGACAGGCCTAATGGTGAGCCGATCAATCATGGAGATGAGTTGATCAAACCCAAAAAGGAAAAATACAGAGTTCATCTTGTACAGGTTGCATGTGATGTAGACCTAGATGACCGTGATTCCTCTTGGCTCGAGGAATCACATTAGGATGGCCATAATCATTGCTTTTATCATTCCACATGTTTTCTATGGAATATATCATGTATATGATACATACTATGTATTATGGTGATTGGATATGTATATGTACCTATAAAACCAAATACCTCATTTAAATATTAAAGTTTAAGATGCCTTCCAAATGCGACACGTGTGAAAAGCTTGATCGGCCAAGTGTGGGAACGCCCTAGCGTGGTGCACCGTCTATCTCGTGGAAACATGAAGGATGGATATGTGGGTCTGCCCTAGCAGGGTGCATATTCATCGTGTTGGCTTTGGGTTGGACTTAACAAGGTGACCTAGATAGGATCTAGAACCTTGAGGCATGGAGGTGATCATGGCAAGGAGTTGCACATGACATCTTTCAAGAGTTGCATATGATGCAATTGGCAAGAGTTGCCTACCTGGAAGATCTAAGTTGTGGGTGATAGCCCTAGCTGGTCCATGACTTAGAGGATTTCAAGATCTTGCCCACTAGAAGATTGTACGCAGCAATCTTCCAAATTGATGGTGAGGTCTATCAATTTGAACAAAAATAGTGGGAGCGATAATTAATTAAAGGCTTGATTATATCGTCAATCTTTCAAATCAATCAAATAAGTCAAAATTGAGTTTTGGACTAAATCGCATATATTTCCTTTTGTAGTACAAATGACAACAAACAACAATCACTTTTCACTACGATCGGTCCTTGAAAAGGACAAGTTGAATGGGACTAACTTCTATGACTGGTTTAGGACATTGAGAATTATTCTCACTCAAGAGCGAAAGCTCTATGTCCTAGATACTTCAATTCCAGACGAACCTGCTCCTACTACACTAAAGGCAGAAAGGGATGCTTATAAGAAACATTCTGATGATGCTATTGATGCAAAGTGCTTGATGTTGTACTCCATGAACCACAAGTTGCAAAGACAACATGAGAACATGGGTGTCATTGAGATGATTCAGCATCTCAAGAACATGTATGAAGATCAAGCACGACAAGAGGGATATGATGTCTCCAGGGCACTGTTCAAGTGTGTCATGATATAAGGAGATCCAGTTGGTCCTTACAAGCTCAAGATGATTGGGCATGTGGAGAACCTGATGAGACTGGGATTTCCCCTGAACCAAGAGTTGGCTACTGACGTGATATTGCAATCGTTTCTAGAATCCTACAGTCAGTTTGTGATGAACTACAACATGAGCAACTTTGACAAGCCATTGACAGAGTTGTTAGGCATGTTGAGGACAGCCGAGGTATAAATGAAGAAGGACAAGCCTAAGTATATGATGATGATCAACAACAAGAAAGGCAAGTCCAAGCGCAAGGGAAAAGGCAAGGCTAAGAAATGTTCTGATGCTAACCAACAACCCAAATCATCTTCAACTCTCAAGGCCAAGGGAGGCGTGACCAAGAGAGGCAATTGCCACCATTGTCAAAAGATAGGACATTGGAAAAGGAATTGTCCACTCTATCTGGAAGAACTAAAGAAGAAGGAGGCGATAGATGTCTCCACCTGAAGGTGTCATGAAATAAACTTGTAACATTTTTGAGGTATATGATACCAAGATATAAAATGTAAAGCACTCAATAAACGGGGCAAGTGTTGCCACCATAGACAGGAGTACTTTAGTTTATTTTCAGCCTTAAAGGCATGTAATAGAGTTATGAACTGCTATTTCATATTTGCCAATGGATAGAAACACCTTAATTTGTGCATATTGTATGACAATGATGGCAATTAATAAAGTTGATGTTTCAATCTTTATGGCAATGCCTTGTTTATCTTGTGGTACTTGGTATACCTAAGATAAAATGATACCTAAAAGTTATTGATAACTCAAACAATCAAATTAGCATTATCATGAGAAATTCATTTCTAGTTTCCATATGATGGATAAACCTAGACTCTTTTGGTTAGAGAACCAGAAAGAGACATGAATCTTTAGTAGTAGTGGGAGAATGATTATCCTATTAGGTGTAATACATATGATGTATTTGCATGCCTATTAGAGTTAATGCTAGTACTTCAAACAGTGTTTACAGAAATATCAATATGAATATCTTGAAGTGTTCAAGAATATCATAGATGAAGTACGGATTTGGTAAAGTGTTAATTCTTGATGAGATCAATGAATGAAATACTTAGACCAAATGTTTGAGAACCTTGTGAGTGATTATGATAGTGTATCATAGTGAGCTTGTGATTAAGGCATGGTGATATCTAAATCAACAAGGAGTCATACTCTAAGGAATTAGAGCATGATTATCAAATAACTAAATTCTTCTTAAATAAATAATACCCCACACTAATAAAGGACATTAAGAAGCACAAAGGGTTGTGAGTTCTTATATCCTTGACAGATGCACCTCGATTATCTATGTGATGAGTCAACTATCTAGATGAATATGAGGAACCTGATTTTAAGTTATGGTTTATGACCATTACATCCTAAATGACTTCCATGTAAACCATAAGGTATGACCTTGATGGTAGCACCCATTGGGATGAAATCCATAAGTGCAAATGAGTCTTAAGCGTTAAGACACATGGATAACATTTTGAGAAGGATGATGCTTGTTGATTGCAACTTAATGACTAAAAGATTTGGCATATGGATACTAAAACTACATTCCTATAAGGAATAAGACAAGGATGTGTACGTGACACAACCTATAAGGTTTATGAATCTATTAATGCAAATTAATTCTATAAGTTACAATGGACTAATCAATGTGATTGATTAAGTACAAGCAACTCAGAGCTGGATCTTTACTTTGATGATATGTTCAAAGGGTTTGATTGATATGTCAAAGATAAAGAAGGGATATGTGATTTAGTGGGAGTGTATTTGCATTCCACATGTCAATGAGGAATGAGATGTTATAGAATGGAAATCCAAAGTGGAAATTATCTTTAGGGAAGATAGAGACGTTTCCTATGTGATAGGAATAGAGATCTATAGAGATAGTTCTCAAAAACCTCTTGACCTGAAAAAGAGAAAGCATACATTGACAATCTATACTGAAGGGTTCAGTGTGCACAGATTCAGTGGGAGAAAACTTGTCCATGTTACATGGAGTTAGTATCCTAAGGCCAAATGTCCAATTCTTATGAAGAATGGGAACACTAAGAATAGATAAGGATCTATCATGTTTGTAATCATCCCATCATATTGCATGTATGGACATGGCAAGAATGAAATGCATTTATCATCTTGTATGTAGGACATGAAAATATGATATGCTCATCATGATAACTCGTATGTGGGACATAACGAGTGGATGTCTATCTTGTTCCAGTAAGGGTTACTGGAATACCATAAGAACTCGATAAGTACTTGAGAAGTACTAGTTCTATGGAAATAAGGAAAGGTTCACTGTAAAGAGTTACACTGATGCAAACTTCTGAAAAAAAGGACAGAAAATTAATCGCAAAATATATATGGGATATATATAAATGTGAATGTTTGTTGATAAATGGAAACCTTCCAATAAAGCCATTTAAAAGGAAAAAGCCGAGTATATGTCTGTTAAAGAAAATTTGTGGATACCATATGGATCTGGAAGTTCATGAGATGAACTTATAGATATTTCGATCTTTGATGACAAGTAAAGAGTACTTGGTCATGCAATGTGGATAAAGGTTAGCAAAGGAATACTAGATCACATATTACAGCAACTCCATCTCATACGTATGACGTACAATGAAGAGATGAGAGACATGTAGTTAATACCAACTTTGGCAAAATGTTGCCATAACTCACTATGTTAGCACTAGAGCCTAGTAACATGTGGGACATATTTGAAGATCACTATGAATATGATTCAAGGATGATTGGCTCACAGTGCAAGTGGGAGTCTGTTGGTATGTATGCACTGAGAGCCAATCATGGGATGATTGGTGGGATACATTAAGATTGATTTGATAAACATCAAGGGCAAGCTTCCAATTCTTTCTGGTTCAGTCATATGAGATAATGATAGAACATATTGAATGTCTAGAGAATGACAGTACTCAATGACATATGCTTTTAGGTTCAGGACCTGAATGATGAGATCATACGGATGCTAAGAATCTGTACATTCTTATTATGTCCCTAGTCAGATGTCATTGTGGAAGGTAGATAGATAACAATGACATACAAGACTAGATTGTGGTGTTGGTTGATGATAGAATCTTGATAGTCATGATATGGAGATATCAAACCAAACACATAGGTACTTGTTAGAGAACAAGTATACTGAACAGACCCACCGTGAGTTTGACACATGGAACCATGATATGGTAGTCACGGTCAGTTCTCACAGTGATGGTGGTGAGTGTGATTCTTTGACCTGAAATCACTACACTCAACACATGTCGTTGGGTATACTTTGACATCATCAAACGTAGTCCTGAAACATGGGTTGTTATAAATGTGATGATTGGGTGGATTTGACACATGGGGCTTTTGAGGGGTGAGTGATAGATATAGGATTTGTCCCTCCTGAGGGAGTTTGATATCCATGGCCACTTGATGAGTAAGATTGAGATAGGCGTGCATGCATGTGTGAATCAGTATGTGATATTGATGTCATACATATCTCCTCCAATCTACTCTAAGATCAAGAAAGCGAATGAACATTGAAAGGATGACTGTTCCATGCCTTGAGTTCATTCGGGATATCAGTGACAAATGAATTATACATTCATTGTAACACCATTCATGGATTGTAGGATCGAAAGTTGTTCTCCAACTTTCCTTTTCACTTGGGTGGCACTGATGTGCGACTAGGCACCACTCTTTGCTTGTGAAGTCATAAGTGTTATGGACTTTCACTACCAACATGAAATGGGCCTGCAGGGTCACATACATAGGATTTAACCTGGAAGAGGAGTTTATCCACAAATGATGTTTAGATTGATTACTAAAGGAGTTTAGTAGTTCAATTAAACACTCAATCAATAGGTAGCTCAGTATCATAGTGTTCAAGGTGTTGGACCGATTGATTAGAGTATCAGATTGATTGAAACTGCGATTGACTAATTTGCACAATCTACTGCCCCAACCAATCGGCTCACATGGTTGAACCGATCGGCTCAGGTTGATGAACCGATCGGCTCAACTGGTGAGTCGGTCGACTCATGTGTCAATGAAACGATCAACTCAATTGTTGAATTGGTCGATCTGTGTAACCAACCGAGATCGTTTGGAAAGTCAGAAGACTATTTTGCAAATACAATTTGTTTCACTTGTACAAATTCGATTTGGACAAGGATTAATATTTGATTAGTTGGAAACAAATATGAAACTCAATTCGAGTTGGACTAGGATCACGAACTGATCGGCTCATGCTTGAACCGATCAGCTCAGGTGCCCCAACCAATTGGTTCAGGTGTGAACCGATCGACTCAGGTCCCCAATCGATCGGTTCATGCTTGAAACGATCGGTTCAGCTAGCGCAGTTGGTTGTTTTGTGGAAAATCTCGAACCCTTCTACTCCTGCTTTAATCCCGCATTGCCCGGGGTAGAGAACCCTTTCCCATGACCCTCCTATAAATATAAGAGTAGTGGGGGCTTCTTAGGAATAGAAACCCAGATCACCAATTGCTCTGTAAAGTTATTGTTTTCTCTGGTTGTGGTAACTGAGAGAGCCCGAGCAAGTGCTACCCGATAAGGGAGGCACAATAAGGGAAAGAAAACTGCAGAGAAGTGACTGGTAGCAGGAGAGTGTGTCGGTGACTAGTATGCTGACAGGAGGGTGCGACTCCTTTCGATTCCTTGTACAACAAGTAGATTGGAATTCTAGGTGGTCTATGTGGACTACTACAGAGGTAGGACAATTCTACCACTCGGAGGATAACTGTTGGTCCCGACAGTCCCAATGAGACCAGGAGCTGCACAGTCACCGTCCAAGACTGGAGGTGAAGACCGCACAAGTCGTGAGGTAACGTCACCGTGCAAGCCTCGGGACAAGGTATGCCTTTACAAACCATCCTTCCTATTGCATAGACGTCGACGCGATTCCTTCGTTATGGGTTTGGGAGAAGAAATTTTTGTTTCTGCTGCCTTCTCTATCTCCCCTAAAACCCAACATTTTCTGGATCTGGTCAATAGAAATTTGATTGGCTTTAATTGTCTTGACCATGTAACTCTCTTCATATTCCCACAGAAGTGATTTCGAGCATATTTCACTCCTAAAAAAAAGTATAAAAGTGGTCCAAATAATGGGATATTATTTTTGAAAATTAAATTTTCTTTCCAATGAATACTTGTGCACTCAATTTGGACTCTGGATGCAAGAGTTATGATACTTTTGGTGACGGGTATACATTAATTACAGGACTGCTACAAATTGTGCAATTATACTCCAAGAATATTTATTCCATTTCCCACAAAAACCCAAGAAAATATAATTAAAATTCTACTTAAATAAAAAAATATAATATAATGCAATTAATGATAAAACTAAAAAAATAAATAACAAAACAATCTGAAAAAGATATCTAAAAGATGTAAATAAAAATGATGAAAGCACATTTATCAGAGTCCATCTTGGATTTCATGGCTTCAAACCATATCTCAGTTCCTGGCTCTCATTAGCTTCTAGGTAGACTGTTGACTCATCATATGATCAACTCACCGCCTTCTCGCCCATAAGATATCATATATCATTCAAGCTCTAGGCGTGTTCTACCAGAATCATGAGTTCTGTGTGTTACTTAAGGAACTTTGAGATTCCAAAACATTTTGTGATTCTCTTTATTCCTAGTATAAAGCATGTACCCAAAAGGAAATTTAAAGATTTAGCTAGTAATCACACTCTGACTTATCAAGGTGTGATTCCTTTTTTCTGATATACTTTTCATGATACACTATCATTGTGTTTCAGGTGGAGTCCATCATGATACATTATCATGATTTTCAAGAAGGTTCTCAAACTCTTGGTTCAAAGTATCTCCAAATCGATCATACCGAGACTTAATACTTATACCAAGATAATTATGTACTTCATTCTGATCTTCTTGAACACTTTAAGAGATTCATGTTTATATTTCACTAAATACGAACTATCATATCTACTGAGGTCATCAGTAAATACATTGAAGTACTAGTGATTACCTTTAGCATTTATTCTAAAAGGTTTATATACATCAATATGTATAATCCTTAATAGAATAATCATCCTCTCACTACATCTAGTGAAGAACCATTATCATATTGCACAATGAATGACATTACCGTGTCTCTATTAGTTCAAGAACCAAAATGAGTCTAGATATCCATCATATGGATTCTAGAAATGCAATTCCCATTTATGCTCTTTAGATGACTATGCTATAGGCATTCAAGTTTGAGCTATCATGTCATTAATTACATGTGTCACACACATTTGTCTCTTTAACTATCAAGTATAGTTAGTGATACATAGGCATTTCCATCAAAGATCATATCTTTAAAATGAAACATCAATCCATAACACTCTTTCCCATACAAGATGTATGATGTTTTTCATTGATGGAAGGTATATAATAGAAATTCACTCATTCTATTACATGCCCATGAATGCCATAATGTAACTGTAATGGTAGCAACTCTTGCTCCGCATAATTTCTAGCTTACTTCCTCTTAGGTCATGAAGTAGAGATCTCTATCTCTATCATCTTCCTAAAATCCTCTATAAAGAGGTTATTTCCCTTTCCTACTTACCCCTCTTCAGATCTTGAGTGATGAAGACTTGGACCTAATCTTGGCTTCATAACACTTCTTGACCTTGCCTTAGTCTATGAACTTCACTCTTTTGATCATTATCACAAGTTTTATGCTTTCTTCATTAATGCTTTGGCATCAACATGCCAAGCACTTCAGACAATGGTTTGACCAAGTTTCTCAACATTTAATAAACTGGCCATATGATTCACACAACCAATTTTGTAGAATCATATGTTTGGTCAACTCTTGACCTATAAGAAATCACAGTTGATCTATATGCACAATCATATTGAGCATATGAGATTATACTTGATTTCCATCTGTTGAATTATACTCAAACATCACTTTGAAGACATTATACCTTTCACACTTTACATGATTCTTAAGATGTATAACTATCTCAAGAATGTCCATGCTTCAAGCTGTTTATGCAACTCATAGTTCATATAGTTCAACATAAGGTTCTTGATGTCTTAGACATCATTGGCATACTTCAAGTAAGCATCCAATTTTAGACTTAGGCGCATTTGGAGTGGTTCAACTGGCTCTGGTCTTTCAAGGACTTTAGAGTTTACACTCACCATTGAGAACACTTCTCAAAGTCCCAAACCAGATTTGAAGTTTTTCCCATTTATGAATTGATCGCAACGATAATGTATTTGTGTTTGCCATTTGGATTCTACAAAAGAATTTTACAATTTTGTCAAAACATTTTTTTTTAATTTTGACGATATTAATTAGGCCTTTAATTAATTATCACTCCCACTATTTTGTTCAAATTGATAACCCTCGTGTATCAGTTCATAAGATTGCTGCGTACAATCTTCTAGTGGCCAATATTCATATTTCATCAAATTATGAGTCAACTTTGACTGCTCGCCCACAACTTGACTATTTAGGTAGGCCATCATGCCAATTGCATCATATGCAACTCTTAGATAGACGATATATGCAACTCTTTTCCATAATCATCTTCATGCCTCTGTGCTTGGGCTCTCCAAGTCACCAGTTAAGTCTGACCCAAAAGCCGACATGATATGCACCATGCTTTGAGCAAATATACATATCTACCATCACACTTCCATGAGATGGACGACGTACCATGCTTTGACAAAATCTACGCTTGGTCGATCAAGCTTTTCATGTGTGCCGCTTATGGAAGGATTCTAAGACTTTAATATTGTATTTGAGGGATTTTATATAAGTACATATACATATCCAATCACCACATTATTAGAGTATGTATCATATACATGTTATAAACACAACAGAAAACATGCAATATTGATAAAAGCGATGATTATAGCCATCCTATTCTAATTCCTTGGAGCCACAAGGAATTACAGTCATATAAGGTCTACATCATATGCAACCTGTTGTTGATGAAGGTCTGTTCTGGGTTGATCAGCTCATCCTATGACACGATCGACTCACCTCCTGGTCGGTCGGTTGGTCGGTCTGGCCTCTGATGTCTGGACACCTCCAACAAGCGGTTGGGCCATCAGTTGGTCGGTCCAGCTCCTTTGCAATCCTCCTTGATCTTTTAGGCAGTCGGCTCGTCTGGTGTTGAACTTCTACTTCTTCGATGTAACAAAAAATAAACTATCCTACTTTTACATAATCTTTGGGAAACCTCGAGTTACATTCGAGGGGAGCAAAGGTAGAAGAGAAAGGATCTCAAGTTACATGTGGAATAGAAGGTAGAGGCTCGGTATGCAAACTGAGATGCAAACAACCATAACCAACCAAGCACACATAGGGTTTATAGGCCATAACCATGCTACACATCCACCATCAAAACTATTTTAGGGAGATACATATCAGTTGCATATATATCATGTCATATTTGTATATTAGTTTGCGGTTGTATGTAGTCAGGCATGCACATTATTCATTTTAAATATTCACATCAGATGCAATAGATAAATGACAAACCAAATTAGGGTCTCAAGCAGGCTAAGAATTATCTCCATACACTTGTATTACAATTAAGATCAACATGGCAAACCAAATTAGGGTCTCTAAAATATCAATTAGTAGTAAATCCTACGTATCATCATCTTCAACATTCTTGGAAGTAAATAGGTTAAACATCACCAACATAGAGTCAATTAGACACCATGACTAAGTAGACCAGAAAACATCATCAACCACTTAGGATTGGATGCATCATCGACCTTTGGAAACCAGGTAATACCATCTTGGTGACCAAAGAGAAACATCAAGCATTCATGACCATTGAGACTAGTGTACCACCTTCATCGACCGCTAAAGAAGGGTCAAGGTGGAGACCAAAGACATCAGGGTTTAAACCCATCGTCGACCATTGAAGGAGTGAGGTTGGTAACCAAAGAACACAAGGGCTCAATCCTTCATCAACCACTGAAGATGAATATCTCAGCGACCACATCACTCAAGATTGGTGACCGAAGAGAACTGTGCAAATCTCATCGATTGAAGAAAGTCAAGCACTCAATCAACCACAAGGATGAAACCTTGGTGATGACTATCATCAACATCTTAGTGACCATTAGAAGAGAGAGAAAAAATCATCAAAACATGACCAAATAGGTTGTTCATCGCCATGAAATTGAAAATCACCAAGGGGTAGAACACAAGGAGAAACACACTTCAAAACCCTAATTTTGACCATCAACATGAGAGAAAAATTGAACCAGGATTTTGAAAGAGAAAACCAACATTTCGCACATGCATGCAAGAATCAAAACTTCCATCATCAAAAAATATAATCATGTACAAAGATTAGGATTTGTCAAAGGAAAGATACTTGCTGAAGGTCATCATATAAACATAAACCATATATCATAGATATTATCACCATTCTACTTGGAACCATGTTTCAAGAGTAGATTATTTGCATGCAAGGAAATGTAAGCAATAATAGTAGAGAAAGTTATACAACTCACATTAAAAGAGAAGAAGATTCTCCAACATCAAGGAAGCTCCAAAGTCGAGAGAGAAAAACCCTAGCCTGATCACCACTCTCGGCCAAGCAAGCTCCACATTCAAGAAAGGAACAAACCCTAGGTAAAAGGAGCACAAGATAGAGCAAATATGTAGGCTAAAAAGACAAAAAGAGAAGTTCTTCAACTCAAAACAAGTACTACTACAGAGAACCATGGATTCAGCCAAGAAGAGAGAAGTTCTTAAAGCTTCAACACAAGCACTACCATGGAGAACCATGGATTCAGTCAAGAAGAGAGTTCTTCACGCTTCAACACAAGCACTGCCTTGAAGAACCATGGATTCTGTCAAGAAAAGAGGGTAGAGAAAGGAAAATGAAGATCATGATGGAGACCACTTACCAAAATTGAGAGGGGAGAAAAGGATCACCAAACAATCACCAAGGAAGGGTTGCTACAAACCCTAGCTCAACATGTAAGATGGATCGATTACTTGACTTCTGCCTTCTCTAAGCTCAAGCACCACCAAGAACAAGGGGGGACAAGTTCCAAGAAAGAAGAGAGAAGGAAAGGTTGTAAAGGTTTTAGCTGCATGCAAGGAGAGAGGCTTATATAGCCAAGGCTTGGAGAGAGAGAAGGGGGGTTAGGTGTCACACAAACACATGCCAAGTGTCCACCATATCTCATCCATGCAAACACCATGCTCAAACATGCAACTTAGGGCATGAAAACCAAGAAAACTCATAAACCACTTTAGTCCATACAGGTCATCGACTGCTGAACATTTTTAGCGACCAAAGAAGATCAAAACTCAACAATTGCATAAACCCTACTTGGTGTCCTAGAGGGGTTATAAGCCTCATCAACCGCCAAGACCAGAGGGTGCTCTCCAAAAATCATCAACTGCCAAGACCAGAGAGTGCTCTCCAAAACATCATCAACCTCCAAGAACCATTGATTAAAGGATCCTTAACGAGTGCCAAAACACAAACTCAACGGTCAAACATGCCAAGGTCAACCATCCACATAGGGTTTCCAAGAAAAAACCCTAATCATCAACACAACATGTCACCACATCAAACCAAGGTACAACAAGGTGCCCAAAGTACCACTCTCTTCAACATGATGTCAAAACATGTGAGGCACAACATGCATCCGAAAAATTTCAAGAAAACCCCTAAACATGGGTATAAATTGCAATTAGGTTCAAAACAAGCACATATAAGCATAACTAGCTCAAATAACATCCAACTGGACCAAACTTGAAACATAAGCATGTCACATGTTATTAATGCACATCAAAAGGTTTGATTAACGTTTTAAGCATCTTATTATGCTAAGAAAGGAAGATCAACTAGAAAGTTGGGTCAGAGGTCTTACACTTAGGGTGTGTTCTTATGCAAGAAGGGAAAGTGGTGGCCCATGTTTCTAGACAACTTGAGAAGAATGAAGAGAACTATCACACACATGATCTTGACTTGGGAGCAATAGTACATGCTTTAAACACATGTCATCATTATATTTGTGGCAAATCATGTTAGATCTTTATTGATCATAAGAGTCTGAAGTACATTTTCACACAAAGGGATCTCAACATGAGACAATGCACATGATTGGAGCTTATGAAGGATTATGATGTCACCATTGATTACCATCCTAGAAAGGCCAATGTTGTGGCAGATGGATTGTGCATGAAGTCAACATGGTTTGTAGAAATGTTTTCTATGCCATATGTAAAAAGAGACTTGTTAGTTAAGATGAGAGAGATGAATTTGCATTTTAATGTGTCTGAACAAGGTGGATTGATTGCACAGATGTAGGTTAGACCTACATTTTATGATTAGATCAAGGAGCTTCATCATAGTGACAGAGAAATATAATAGATAATGCATGATATGATATAAGGAAAGAGAATAGAGTTCAAATATACAGATGATCAATTGCTATATCAACATGATAGATTGTGTATGCCAGACACTAAGTTAAAGAAACAAATTCTTGAGGAAGCTAACTCTTCTATGTATGCAATGCATCCAGGAAACATGAAGATGTATAGAAATTTTAAGGAATTGTATTGGTGGTCAGTTATGAAAAAGGATGTGGCTGAGTATGTAGTTAGGTGTGGTGTATGTCAACAAGTTTAGGCTAAACATCATAAGCCAGTAGATTCTTTGTAATCACTTCCTGTCTGTCAATCAAATTGGGAGCATTTTATTATGGATTTTTTTGGTTGTATTATCTTGAATACCACGTGGTTTTGACTCTGTATGGGTAATAGTAGATAGGCTAACAAAGTCTTATCACTTCATACCTGCAAAGACAACATGGGATATGCCAAAAGTTAGCTAAAACCTATAAAGATGAGATAGTCAGACTGTAGGGGATACTAGTTTCTATAATATCTGATAGAGATCCAAAATTCACATGTAGGTTCTGGAATCAGTTGCAATGTTCCTTGGGAACAAACTTGAAGTTTACCACAACATTCCATTCCCAAACAAATGGATAGTCAGAGAGGATGATTCAAACTCTAGAGGGTATGTTGACAGCATGTGTTTTGAACTTTAGTGGTTGTTGGGATGATCATATCAGTCTTATGGAGTTTTCCTATAACAAAAATTACCATTCTAGTTTAGACATGGCCCCTTATGAAGCTATTTATGGGATAAAGTTTAGATCTCCTATTTATTAATATGAAGTTGGAGAAAGATAGATTCTAGGTCCATAGTTGGTGGAAGAAACAACAAACAATATATATATGTAATCAGGCAACAATTGAAGGTTGCTCAGGACAGACATAAAAGCTATGCAGAGAAAAGGAGTACACTACTTCAATTTGAGGTCAGAGACGAGGTTTATTTAAAAGTCTCACCATGGAATGGTGTGATGAGTTTGGAAATCAAGGCGAACTAACTCCTAGATATATGGGTCTCTATCCAGTCATTTAGAGAATTGGACCAGTTTCTTATAAACTGGAGTTGCCTTCAGAGTTAGCCAATTTACATGATGTGTTTCTTGTATCTATGTTGAAGAAGTGTCATTCACATGATGTGTTTCTTGTATCTATGTTGAAGAAGTGTCATCCTGGTACTGAAAAGATTATATAACCATATATTGCATAGTTAAAAGAGGATATCTCCTATGTTGAAGGGCCAGTTCAAATTCTAGATCATAGAATCTTGAAGCTAAAAAAATGGGAGATGAAGGTTCTATGGAGGAATCATGGTATATAAGAAGCTACTTGAGAAGTAGAGTCAGATATGTTTAAGAAGCATCTGTCTCTTCTAGAAAATTCTAAACAAAATTTTTATTTAGAGGGGAAGAATTGTTACAACCCTTCTCTAGCTTTGCTGGTAACCCTAGAATTTTAAAATAACCTTAATATTTGTGGTGATTTTATTAGTAATATACTACATTGTTTTTTATTTAACTTTTTAAATCTCAAATACTGGTTATGATAACTCATAATTATGACTTAAGCATACCTCAAAGATCTGAGTTGGAGTTGATATAGAATTAGCCCATACATGTATTTAAGAGGACAATTAATGAGACTTGAGGAAATAATTAATATATAAATTTTCATTTATAATATTATCAAAATAATACTTTAGAATTACAAAAAATTCAATCACAAAATCAACACAAAATGAATGACCCAAATCAAACATAAAATGGGTGAGTTATGACCTTTTTAGTAACATGTACAGTTTCACGACGATCGTTGAGAATTGGTTTTTTCAATGGCCGCGAAGAATGGGATTTCTCAATGACCCTCAAGGCCCATTGACCATTGGTAACCAAAGTCCCAACGACCAATTAGTCGCCAAAGACCCAACAATCATCGAGAATCGCCCCCCAAGATAATCAATTGTAAAATGATCATAACTTGGGCTATACATATCTATTTCTAATGAAACAAAGTGTGTTAGAACTGTAATTCAATTATCTATCCTCTCAGACCATTTGGCCAATGAAAAGATGACTTAGAGGGTGATTTCTCAGGCTATTTTTGGGAAATAACACGGACAAGGATGGAAATTGAGGGGTTTGCCATAGATTCAAATTTGTAAGTGGTTTTTAATCATCGACTCTTCCTTCTCTTCATTTTTCCATGCTCAAAACTCCTTGGTTAATCAACTAAAGGATTTAGTTAACCGGTTCTTCATCTCCTACCTCCAATAAATCATATTTTGAGTCGGTAAACTTATTGAACATTTGTTTAGATAAGATTTTTGAGGACTGAAGCTTGGATCAAACCAGAAAAGGATGGATTTCAAGTTCATCTGGTCTAGAGATGAGATCAACATGACAAAACATGTATTGTGAGTGGATAATCACCTTCTAACCCATATTTAAAGCATAAAAATTTAAATTATTTCTTTCCATCATTCAATTCTTGCTTTATGCACTGTGAATGGATAATCACCTTCTAACCCATATTTAAAACATGTAGTGATTTTCAGCAGTAGAAATGCATTATTAATCATATTTTAGTGATGTTATATCATATTAAAAATTGTCACGTGAGTTGTTATGAATTGAGAAGTGGTGAAATGGTGTTAATTGAGGCACTGGGAAGCCATGTTTCCCTAATTCATGTTTAAAGAGTTGAACTATGGTTTATGAGATCTGTGAAAATTCATAGATGATTTATGTGTTTAATACGAGATGCATCATTGAAAAAAATAGGTCAATCACTAGTTATTTTGATTAATCCTATTAAATAAACTAATTATCACTATATTTTAGATGCCATGGACACTATAGAATCCTCACACGATGAGTCATGCACTGTGAGGAGGAAATAGTTTACCTACTGGAAGTAGTCCAGATCAAAGTAAGTAGGATCATACCAGTAAGGTACATGGGTCTTGACATGTAGGGCAGACTACTTATGAATGGTGCAGTACCCAACACCAATCATGGATTTTGGTGGTACGTGTGTTATAAGTTGTAGTGATAAATGGTTAGTAGGTCCCTCAATGCATAATAAGCTAAAGTACTTTGACTCTCCACCTGAGTACCCAGGTTTTGAGGAGGAGTCTAGATATCCGACCGCTCCTTTAACTGTCGAGAGCTAGACGTGGCAATGCCCGCTGTAGACATGGTATTGAGATTAAAGAGTTAGAAACCAAGATAGACTTCTAAGTCTTGTACAGTGAGATTGTAGCTTGTTGTGATGCTTTTACATGTTGTGGTACACCTCATGTGGGTCTAGAGGCATAATAAATAAAGCAAAAATTATGTGTATAGATTTTGTGTAACTTTCACTGCATCCAATTAGTTCGGTTGTCAAAATGAGTTATTTATAGTTTATAGCGGTCATGTTTACATGTTTCTAAATTTTCGTTCTAATATTGTAAACATCATAAATATTTGGGTTACTTGTTGATTTCTACTCATTGAGCCATTAGCTCACCAGCCCAGTGAACAATTTTTTAGGTAAAGGATTAGCTTTTCCCAAGGAGATGAAAGCTAGCCTTTATTAAAAGTAGATCAGAGTTCCTGAAGAAGAATTAGTTAGAATAGATAGATGGTCTCTTATCCTTCCTCTAGATCTTGGGAATGAGTGAGTGAGACTAGAGAGGAGTTTTTAATGATATATACATGATGCATATTAAGTGTGGAACTCTTTCTTCTATGTAATAGTTGAATTTTGTTGTATCCTTTAGTTTTATGATTAATCAAGACATTATCAGTTTGCTAAATGATGTATTTTGTATCTGAGAAAAGAAAAAGTTAATGTAGATTTTCTATAAGTGGTTAAAATTTGATGGTTAGTAGAAATTCCTATTTGGCGGGCCCTAACCCTGGTTAGTGGGTTTGGTTCATGTCAAATGTGGTCTTCACATACTTCTGATGGATAGACAAATTATAAATGAAATCCAATGCTATAAGCACTCAGATTCTGGTCATAAAAGAAATAAGATAATAGGTATTAATATATAATATGTTCATACCCTCTATATGTAACCCTTAGCAACCAATCTAGCTTTATACTTAATTCTATCATTTACATTAAGTTTCTTCTTAAAGATCCATTTGCATCCAACTACATACCAACAAGTTGGTAAATCCAGTAATTCCCAAGCCCAATTCGAGAGAATTGATTGGATTTCATTGTTAACAACTTCTTTTCAAAACTTAGCTTATAGGGAATCCATAGATTATTTAAAAGATACACGATCATCCTCAATATTGTAAATGAGAAACTCTCTTCTAAAATATATGGATGTCCTTGGTTGTTTACTTCTCCTTGGTTCAACTATTTCTTCAGAATCTCAGACTCAGAAATAGTATGTTTTGAGTCACCCCCACATTTATCATCATTTCTAGGTGCTCGAGTATGAAACATGTGGTGAATGAATCCTCTTGAGATACTTCTTTAGCCACACCACATTTTATGGAAAATAGATCCTCAAAGAATGTAGTATCACATAGTTCCATAGTTGTATTGACATCAATGCCTGAGATTTCAAATTTTGACAATCAAGAATCTATAGGAATAACTTGTCTCTACATACCATATGAAGATGGAATCAACCATTTTCGGTCCCAATTTCTTCTTTGTGCTCAGGGACAAGTACCCTATCAAGGCACCCCCACACTCAAAGATGTTTGAGACTCTATTTTCTCCCTCTCAATTTCTCAAATGAACTACTTTTTTTATGTTTATGGGGAACTCCATTCAGAATATGGAAATCCATATCCACAAATATAGTTGGATGGACCTAAGGCTTTGAGTAGGCATTAATTATATCTATTAGGGTTTGGTTCTTACTTCTGCAATCCCATTGGATTATGGTGATTAAAGAGTGGTAACCTCATGAACTACACTATGGAATTGATAAAGTTCTAAGAAAAAGTTCGAGGTGTACTCTCCTCTCCTATCATGCCTTAATTGTTTAATTACTTTACTAATTTGAGTTTCATCTGCTTTCTTAAAGATTTTAGTTTTTTCTTATGTCTCATCTTCACTTTTGAGTAAATATACATAATAGTATCACTTGTGTCATCGATAAAAATAATGAAATAACATTTTGATCCCTAGTTGAAAATATATTAAAGTCAAAGATATCAGTTCATACTAAATAAGGATTTCCAAGTTTGTATTCATTGAATAAATTCACTTTATAAGAAGTTTAGCTTGCAAACAGATTTCACATCTACTAACATTAATGTCAAAATTTTGAATTAAATCTAGATTCATCATTCATTTCATTGAGCCAGAATTAACATGTCCTAAATGACTATTGTAACATCCCTGACATGGGTTATGGCTTAACCCTATAAGTTTTACTTAATTAAGTTATTTACAAACTTGTTTGAATCTTTTGAAAAGTAATTAAGACTCTTTGTGAAGATTATTTTCAAGTGTGAGCTTAAATGCAAACTAATTGAGCATTATATCATAGTCTGAGTGTAAAGTGCAATTTACCCAAGATAAGGGGCTACATTGCAATATGTCACATGTTGAATGTACCTTAAGTGTTTTAATATCATAAGAGAGAGAATGATGCTAAGTTGTGGCTTGTGGAAAGCCTAAATTCCAAGTTTGAACTTGTTTGAATAATGCTAGTGCCTTGTGCACCAATTTTGGTACAAATTGCAATTTACCCAAAATGTAGGGTTGATATGCAAATTACCACCTCTAGAGTGTCCCTACTTCCTCTATGTATCATTTGTATGGGATAGAAATAAGGAGACACTATGTTTAAATCATCTTTGAATGATAGAAATCTTGGTAATGGAAAGAACAAAGAAATGATGTATAGTTGAAGTCCTTGCATGAGTTATGTCGAGATTGTAGACTTGATATGGGAGTGCCTATCAGCCAAGGAGCCATAGAGGGGAACCCATATAAGTTTGTGAACTCTTGGAAAATGCCATGACGTCCTAATCACCTCAAGGAGGTGATCCATGATGAGTTAGATGATCCTTGTAAAAAGTGTATCGATTTGTATAACTTGTGAGATAAAGATGAGATATCTTATCCAACAAGATAAGGGATGGCTAAAATATCATCTCTAGATTATCCTCTAGGATTTTGCATGTCAATATATGTATGTTTTCATGCATGTACATGTGTCAACCATGCATGGCCACGTGTCACTTAGTATCATATGGTGAAGACACCTCTTATACACTCTCTCTCATGAACCCCAAGTATATATACCTCTCCTTCCACCTACTAATGGAAGTTTACGATCCCCACAACTCTCTTTCTTGAAGATATCATGCGTACCCTCTTAGATATCATGCATAGTAGCTCAAGGAGCAAGGAAAGCTTGAGCACCAAGCTTAAGGTAAGGCCATGGTCATCTTCAACCTTGGTTGAAGCATGATTTTCGAGTTATAGATATTCCTCTCTTTTCTTCTTCACCAAGTTCTTAACTATGGTGATTCCTTGTATATGGAGTAGTTGTGAACGAGCCTTGGAACTTGGATAATCTCATCTTCAACCTTAGGAACATGAAGCTTTGGATCTTGGAGCTTTGAAGTTTTTCATAAGGCAGGTTATATAACTTGAACCCAACTATGTTATTATTCACCTTCAATATTGTTGAAATTGTTGATCTACTTTCAATTTCGAATTTCATTGACAAACTGATGATTCTTTGAGTTACAAAAGTATCTTAGAATTGTTGTTCATAATCTAGAACAGTAAGAACAAGAATCTAGAGGTTGATGATGATGACATCATCAAGGTGTAACCCGATATTGGGTTGAAGCTCCTCCAACTCGATATGATGGAGTAAACACATCGTTAACCCAATATGGTAATGAGATGTATCTTTTGCACGTTATGATGAAGAACTGCACCCCTTGTGCACGATATGCTATTAAGCATACATTATGTGCACTATAGAAGGTCAAGTATACACCCTATGCACGACATGAAGTCAAGCATAAATTCCAAACCCGATATAGTAAACCCTAGAGGATAAGTAACCCAACATGTTGATATGAACATACCATAAACACGATATGGTGAGGAGTTTATACCCCATGGGTGATATGAGTAATACATAGGTATCCCTTGAGTATGATATGGGGTCATATATTCACCTTATACAAGATATGGTGTTAGGTTTGTATCCTAACCTGATATGGGTTGAAACCCTAGATGGTGGTATGAAACCCAAGATAATAGGTAACTCGATATAGTGGTAAGTGATACAAAATGAATGGTGTGAGTAATATCTCATGGGAGATAGGAGTGCTACCTACTTGCACCTAGTACATGACATAAGGTCAAGTTCATACCTCATGCACAATATGGTACATTTTAAACCGATATGGTGTTGAAACCTTAGATAAGGAAGTGAAACCCGACATGCTTTTGAACCCATACCCTTATCCTTTTGTGTAAAGGGTTCTCTATGAAAGATTTCAATCAAATATCTAGCTTTTCATTCAAATATATGATGGACCGATCCTTGGAAACAATGAAAGGATATGATAATAATGGTATACCCAATATGATAACCTGATATGTTACCAAACATGTTAGGCTGATATGATAATCCGACATGGGAACCCAATATGGTATTATGTATATAACACTTGAACGATACCATGATGAGGCATACACACTATTCCTGATATGGTGCACACCTTGTGCATGATATGGCAGCAAGTGTGCCCTTATACCCAATATGAGGTCAAACTTTCAACTCAAAAATGATATGAGGACATATAACTCCAATTTGAGATGATAGAACCTAAGTGATAGCCAATCCAATATGAGTACATGATATGGTAGTAAGGGATATACCCTAAAACACGATATGATGATGTAACGTCCGGGCCCACTGCCCTAGGCTCTAGTAGAGTTTTAGGAATGAAGACTGGCCCCACAAACCACCACTAGCCTTAACTGCACACTTTGTCCACACTGACACGCAAGCCAGGATCAACTTCCCGACTGGTCACCCATCCTAGTACTACTCCAAGTTGAGCACGCTTAACTATGGAGTTCTTTAGTGATGGGCTCCCGGAAAAGGAGGTGCACCTTGGTGATATGGGTAGTCCAATCATTCCTTTTAAGATCATGTTATATGAGGCCTCAAATCCTGGGATGTTACAATCTCCCCCACTTAGACTCTTGACGTCCTCGTCAAGGCTCAACTATATGGCCTCATAATCTGACCCCATTTCAGTGCAGACCCACAATGGCCCATAGACACCCAGCTCCCGTCCACGGCTACCAGTGCAAGGGCGGCTCCATCTCGTCTCTACGGATAGCCCTTTCCAACTTGCCTGGACCGCACGACTCAAGACTGGCATGCCACATGCCCATGTGGGCCCCACCTACTGGAGGGGTTATGGCTCTGATACCATTTGTAATGCCCGGGCCCACTACCCTAGGCTCTAGTAGAGTTTTAGGAATGACGACTGGCCCCACAAACCACCACTAGCCTTAATTGCGCACTTTGTCCACACTGACACGCAAGCCAAGATCAACTTCCCGACTGGTCACCCATCCTAGTACTACTCCAAGATGAGCACACTTAACTATGGAGTTCTTTAGTGATGGGCTCCCAGAAAAGGAGGTGCACCTTAGTGATATGGGTAGTCCAATCATTCCTTTTAAGATCATGTTATCCGAGGTCTCAAATCCTGGGATGTTACAGATGATGTGGTTACACCACATGCTCGATATGGATAAACGATATGATGATAGGTGCATCTTAAGCACTATATCATAGCATATATACACTTTGATACCTGATATAAGATGCAATGAGTTTAATGTAATTTGATAATGGTGAACTAATGTACCTTAAGAGGAGAATTCAGCCAACTTAATAAAAGTATGGTGCAATCAACATCCTAGTGAGGATGAAAGAGAAACTTATATTTGAATAACAATCATGTAATGAGTATATGCTGATATTCCTAGTATGAATGGAGTATGAATTAGGGTTTAATCTTTTATGATGTGATCTCAAAAATCTAAGTGGTTAATAAAGGTAAATCTTAAATGATGAGTGATAATATGATCTTGAATCCTTAATTTGTTGATAAGGGGAAAACCCTAACCTTAATGAAGGGTGATGGTATGCATTTACAACCCTAATCGGTTAAGAAACCCTAACCCTAATCATGGGAAGGATGTATTTCTCTTACATCACATAGTGATGATGTGGACCTAAAACTCCATTTGGTTAAAATGGGAAATCCTAACCCTAAAAATGTGAAGGATGTATTTCTCTTGAATTGTGTATTGATGTCATATACTGTTAGGAGTTTTTATCATAAAGGTGCAAACTATTCAAGAGTCATGATATGATGAGCATAGCCAGGTGTGAGCTATGATGTTTATATGTTACATATTTAAATGAGCCTTGTGAGCCATGTTAAATATCTATACAACAAGTATAATGATTAAACAGTCTGATATCTTAAAAGATAAGTTGTTTCCTAGTGAGAGATGATAAGATGGTTAATGAATCATGTGAGCTATGTGAAATACTTGTACAACATGTGTGATGAATACCTTGGTCTGAGGACCTAGAGGCAATAGTTACATGTTAAAGAGGTAACAATGTTCAATGATGGTCTAAGGATTTGAATACTCAGATCCAGTAATCACGATGATGATGATGTTAAGGGATGAGAATTGCTAGTAATGTGATAAGGGACTGAGATCCTGAGTGTTATGCATCTAAATGTGTTCCAAAGATTAGAAAAGTACTTGATAGATGTATTACACCTTTATTTGTAGCATTTGTTTATGATTGATGCTTATAACTTGTTTGATATTAAAAGAATACTATAATGCACTTAATATATCATTAGAAAGCATTACAAGTAGTTGCCCTGACCATAGATCCATCAGCGTTAGAATTTGCTGAAATGGTGAAATGGGTTTTTCCCACGAGATTACCTGGAGTACATATTTTTGAATATGCGGGGGCGTGAGCTTGGACGACCATATGTTGACCGATCCCCTTACGTCTACGATCTTGGGGATTGGCTATATGTCATATCCTGGTACGAGTGTGACTGTGGTCATAGACTCAGTAATGAGCACGGTGAACTGGCTCGTGGCTCAGAGCATGGTTATATGCCATGACTCAATAATTTTATAACTGGGGAAGGTTGTTGGTCTGTGTTCCCCTAAGAGAGTGCATGCTACAGATGTAACTATGAGCAAAGATGCTACTATACCCTTACATGCTCTTTTACAGTTTGACATGAGATGTCACTTCTAGTTGTCTCATACTAACCAAGGTGGGAGAGGTCTTGACAGCCGACTCTGTCATTGACCTTGTATGGTACCGACTTGTAAGAAGTTTGTGGTCGGTTGGAGCATGAACGGTATACTTCCATCTCCTCAGGGCATAAGTGTGATTGTAATGTATAATCATTCGTGTAGCATATTTGCTTAAGGATCAAATATAGAAGACATTGGTTGATATACACTTCTTTTATACATCTTAATTGGATAGATGTTATACATGTTTATTTATATTCCTTGTATAGTGAATAGATGATTTATTGATCTACCTTAGATAGATGCATTATTTTAAAGGAAGATATTACTTTGTTCTTCTTATAACAATGATTAATCCTGCTTGTTAATATAAAAGAACCTCTGCTCAATTTTATACTGCTTAACTGTGATAATAATATTGTTGGCAGAGAGTTATATCTCTCGCTGGGACAATTGTCTCACCCCATGGGATCCACAATTTTTAGGTGGATGTGCACGAGGAGGTAGAGACCTTTCTATAGAGGAAGAACAACAATAGCTGGGGCAGCAGTAACAACTCAAGTTGAGTGTACTGTATGTTGTGTCTCGTAGATAGAAGTCATATGTGTCATCTCTATATTCTCAGGTCGAGTTAGTACGTAATAGTTTTATGAACAATCTGAGATTTTGGCTGGTATGCCTCAAGGTTTTATGTTGCTTCAGTATATGTTCTGATATAGAAATTGTTATATGTTGTCTTCGATATGAGATGAAGCAATGTGTTTATAGTGTGAACCATGATATGTATAAAGTTCTGGTTCTTTCAATAAGAGTTTCCTGGAAGATGATCTCTTTGCAAAATGGTTTTAATTTTTAGTGATTTTGTTAATCCGATGCTTATGGTTATTCCACAATTAGTTGTTGTTAATGGCTTGATTTGATGTCAAGTCATCACAACTATGACATACGTCAGAAGATATAAGAGTCATGCAAAAAGAACTACTTTCATTCAAATTTAAAACTGAATTGGAACATGTTTAATAAGAATCTAAAGTAGGTTCTCCATGTCACATAATTACTCCTTGTTAAAAAAATAAAGAGTCATGAAAGCATGTAATAATTGCCTTATTAAAACCATCCCAAACAAGAATTGCACCACTAAGGATGTTGTGTTGAATGGATGGAACATGTATGATTGTATGAAGTTAGAACCTTCCTCAAATGAAACTTCAAGTCCTTTCATCCTTTTCCTTTGACTTCTATAAATCTAGAGTGTCAAAAAGTCATGGATCAATCTCTTAAAACTTACTAAGAGACAAAATTAGGAATTGTCAGCACAAATATGTATGTTAGCCTCAGTGTTAGTCACTCATTAAAGCAGTTCAAAAATTAAAAGGATTTCAGATTTTATAGACATATATCCATCATTGAGGTTCAAGGATGTAGTCATCATGTTATCTAAAGTCTCCTCATTTGCAAATATGACAATTTCCTTTGCATTCTTCAAAAGACAATCCTTGCTTTAGTGGCCAACCTATCAACAAGTTCAATAAGTTTTTTTTAATTTCTTCTGGATCTTAGCCTTAGGTGCAAGTGACTTCTTTGATTTCTTATCTTTATTCTTAGAAATAATAAAATGGATAGTAGGGTTTACATAGTAGCTAACTTGACGTTCTTCTCTTCCAAGTGTTCTTCATGTATGTTAATGTCCCTCACAAAATCGTTCATTGACAAGTCTCCTTTGCGATGCTTAAGAGTCATGCCATATGATTATCGAGATTTAGGTAATTTCTCTATTATGGATATAATAACAAACTTATCAATAAATACCATGCTTGTATTTGAGAGTTCATTACACAAGAGTAGGAAGTCATTAGTCTGGTCATAAACATATTTACTGTCAACCATAAGAAATGGATTTTCTAATGCCCCACCTCAAAACATTCGAAGTATTAAGAGACGACTTAGAATAAGAATCATAGAGTTTGTTATTTGAAAAATACAAGATTAACACTTGACACATATTATCAGTCTTCTTCCAATTTGTACTTAGTTTAGCATTATTAAGGATATTTTCCTCTACTTTGGGTCCATCCTCTTCTACGAATTGATCATAAGCTCAACTAGATTTGCATCCTACTTATTCACCAAGTAAAATCAGTACCAATAAAATTTTTAGTCATATTTGACGTGTCAATTTTAGTGTCAAAACTATGGTTAGCCATTGCTATTTATTAAGAGGAAGATAATTTCTTTAATATTATTGTTAAAAAATTGCATAGTTACATACAACAATAACAGTTGAAATTAAGTTAACAGTCCCAGGCAGAAGTTGGATTGTCAACAAGGAGGGTAAGGATCTACCCCTACCCTTACCCTCTAGAAGGTAGCGGGTAAGGGTAAGGGTAATTACCCTTCTTAGAAATCCCCTTACCCTTACCCTCTTCTCCACAGGGTAAACGAGAAGCGTAAAGGGTAAAGGGGTAATATTGATATCAAATGAATTTTATAAAAATTAACTTATTTTAATGTGGTGCGTAGGGTGACAAAGATTAAGTCACATCTTTCTTGACTTGTTGACGTGTATTTTACTACGCGCTAAAAATGCAAGTATACGCGTCGAGTAGTACAGACCTTTGTGAGGCCCGAGTCGAACACAGGGATACGTGAATTATTGGAGACTCCTACTAACTAATTGCGATCAGCTAGGCCGGATATCAAAGTTGGGTTTGTTGTCGAAATTAAAAGAAAATAAACATAAAACAAAGCAAACAATCGATTAAAGGTTAATTTAATCAATTCAAAAGGATATCTTTAGGATTGCGGTTTCACCGCGGGTCAACATTGTATTAGGTTTTATATAATTCCTTAATCTTCTCTCTCTATCCGGGTAGTGGCATGAAAACAGAATTACCCACTGTCGTGGTGTAATTCACTACTTAGGTTTAGGTTGATTCCACCGTCGTAGTAATCATTCCCCTAAACTAAGCGCATTACATCCGATCTCTCAGTTTCCACCATTAATTTTACACCTCCTTTGTCAAGGGATTTATCGATTAATGTAGGTTTCGTCTCTTTTCAACCGTTAATCCTTCTGTCTAAGTGATTAAGGGCATTAAGTTATTATTATGGTGATCAAGCATAACAATATATGGAGAAAACGAAACTATACCACGGATTTAAGAGAGAAAATATGAATTATTAATATAAAATTGTCATACAATGCATTCCCCGGGCTACTCCCGGTCCTAAAGACAAAGGGGATTAGCCCCGCATGGTCATCTCAATGAAAGACAGAGGAGTAGAGAAGAAAAACATGGGAAACATGGAGCAAACTCGTGTAACCCCTGATACAAAGGTGTTCCTCCTCGAGAAACGTGCGTTTTGCAGTCTTCCGGCAGGAAAATCGCCCGTCGAAGGTGCCCGGATCGCTCGGTTGACGGCCTTCGTCTCTCGTCTCCTATCTCTCTCTCCCTCTTGGATGTTGTACAACACAATGTCCTTTCCCCCCTCGGGCCGTCCGTGCTCTTCTTAGGTCATAGGACCACTTTACGGCTCCGAAAAAGCTCAACCGTCGGATTAAAACGCTCCGTTTTAGTGCTGAAAATCGCCAGATCCCGACGCTGTCGATGGTATCGACCCCAAGGTCGATGGTATCGACCATGGCACAGGTTATTCCTTCCAAGATCACGTTTTGGGGTTGCTTTTTGATGAAATGTCGATACTATCGACCTGGGGGTCGATAGTATCGACTCCGGACAATGCAAAAGTGCCTGAAAAAGTGCCGAAACATGTGTATAAGTCCGGGGATTATATAAAATCATATAAATATGATAAAAGAAGTATAATTTGATGCAAAAAGAGTTTAAGGGCCAACTATAGTGAATTATGCAAATATAATCAAGAAAATGACAAATACATGCATAAAACAGATATAAAATAAGCCTATAAAAGTGACTCAAAACCCATGCATCAAACTCCCCTAAGCTTAAACCTTGCTCGTCCTCGAGCAACAAAACTTTGGATTTGGTTGAGATAAGTCAGCAACAGGACATAAATACATGAAATGAATCTACATCATCCCCACTTTCTTTCCACAAACCGGCCCTCATTGACCACTGAACACTAACTGCCATCCAGGCGACCAAAGACCTATGTAAAAGATGTCCGTCCCCCAATCAATGAAACACTATCAATTAAAGCAGTTAATATGATAAACTCATTTGGTCCATACTTGATGCATCTTGTGATCTCCTATCTACGTTGCTCATTTCCTAACTACCATCTAAATGGAAGCAGATCTCCTGATATTAATGAATGAGGAGAATATCATGGGTGGCCTACCGATTAGAGAAACGGGTGGATGGGATAGGTGGTTGTGGAAGATATGGAAGCACATAATAGTCAATCATGCAATACAAAAATTAATGACCTATCATGATGCAAAATGCAAGTGAAAATGTCCTAATGTTACATTGTTGGTGGAATGATGCATGCACTATCATTCCGTCTCAAGGTGATATGGAATATCTAAGAAAACTACACCATGTGCTTATTCTTCTTAGTATGTAAGTGAGAACATGTTCCTTTCTCCCTCTCATTCCTACTTCTCAATTCTTTTTTTTTTCTCTCTTTTTTTTTCTTCTCTTTTTTTTCAATTATTTTTTCAAAATTTTTTTTCAAGCCCTTATTTTCATAGATGACAATGAATTATTTGTCGGGCTCACTTCTTGTTACATACGTGTGCATCTGAAGCATTCTATTTGGAGGGTATGGAACAAGTTCATCACCTTTAATGTTTTCAGAGTAACATAAGATACATGGTGTACAATATGCTCAAAAGATGTAAATGCAACTACATAATGACAGTTATGCAACTACTATGACATGCACCTAAGGATAATGTGCATGTATAACTACTCTATCTTTTTTTCTTCATTCTCATGCAAAAAATGTGAAAGTAGTTGTAATGCAAGACCTCTCTACATGGTATGCAATCAAAGAGTGAAAGACAGTAATGTGCTCCCATTTCTTATGGTGGAGTGTGAATGAAATTGCGGTGGATCAGATCACAAGACTAATTGACAGAACCTTCCGAAAATATCATATGTCCCTCTCTAAAGACATGTGTACATGGTAACTGAAGGATTTCTCTCTTAAACTTTAGTCTAAGGTCACGTTAGCGTTTGGTCGGTTTGGGCTCAAACATCCTTGTCAATCACTTTTCCTTAGACAATAAAGATGGTCATTCATGTCCCCGTGTCCTGAAGCTGACTCACCCAAGCACTTCCTCAGTTATGCAACTCAATTACTCACAAGAATAAGCTCAAAAAGTTTTCAATATGCTCATATTTTCATGTGCACACAACCCAAGAGTAAAACTTGCAATTGAAACCATGCATTTATTGCTCCACAGATTACACTAGATAGATGTGGATCCTACAAAAGCGGTAAACCTAAAAATAAAAACAACTAATATCTCAAAAGTAAAATCAACATGAATAAGTAAGTAAAAACTAAGATAGAGGGTTGTTCCAACACCCCCCTAAGCTTGAATATGACTATGGCCTCATAGTCAACATTCTCACTTAAGAGGTGGAACAACGGTACCGTTCGCTTTGAAGTGTGGTGAAGAAGGATGGTCAGATGCTCAAGTAGACCAAGTGATGCTTGCTATATCCCTCCTTTTTGTGGCCCATTTTTGTGCCTTAGTGGTTCTAAGACGTGACTTGCTTCATCCATCTTTCCTCTGCAAAAAACGGTTCGAAAAAATCTCATTTCGATACCTTTTACGGCCTGTTTTATGTAGCTGTCCTGCATGTGTCGATACCATCGACCCAGACTCAGCGATTTTGTTGAATCGACGCATCTAAAAGCCTGGGAACTCAAAAGTGTCGATACTATCGACCCTAGGGTCGATGGTATCGACTAGACTGGCACCAATTTTTCTGTAAATCTTCAGGAATCTCGATACTATCGACCCTAGGGTCGATGGTATCGACTTTTCTTCAGCGTTTACTTCTCCAAACTCGATACTATCGACATGGGTGTCGATAGTATCGACCTTAACATTCTGCACACTTCAAAACACGAGTTAGGGTACCATTTTAACAAAAATTATCAAAACCTAAGCAAAAACTAAGTACATAAACATAAAAGAACATAACCAAACATAAAATTGAACCTAAAGTTGGGTTGCCTCCCAACAAGCACCCTTGTTTAATGTCCTAGGCTTGACATAAAGATACCTTTAACCTGGGTTGTCAAGAGATGTCTCCAATGAGTCATGTGGAAATTTGAATTGACCTCGATCATGTCCAATCTCCAAGGTCAATGTACCTCTCCCAATGGCAATGATGACATCAACCGTAGCTTGGAACGGCCTTCCCAATAGCATCTCGCAACTTTGGAGTTGTGGCATGTCCATGACAACAAAATCTACCGGGAAGATGAACCTGTCTACCTTGATGAGTACATCCTCGCACACTCCATATGGCCTTACAATGGACCCATCCGCCAATTCAATTGTCGCGGCCGACTTCTTGATTTCTTTTAACCCCAACTTTTGAAATGAAGCCAAAGGCATGAGATTTATGCTAGCGCCAGAATCACATTGCGCTTTAGGAAAATGTTGACCACCTATTGAGCATGGTATGTAAAAACCTCCTGGGTCCTTTCTCTTCTTTGGTGAACTCCCTTGAATCATAGAGCTCACTGTCTCATTCATCCAATAAATGTCATCGTCTTTTATGCGCCTCTTCTTATTGATGATTTCTTTAATGAACCTCCCATAGGCGGGTACTTTCTCGATCATCTCCACTAACGGAACGTTGATGTGGAGTTTTCGGAATATCTCCAGGAATTTTTTAAAGTGACGATGCTCTTTCTTTGACTTAGGATTAACCACATTTGAAACATCTACTGCCTCAACACGCCTATGAGGTGGCACATAAGAGCTTTTCGGGGGTACCTCTCCTAAGCTTGCTTCAATCATTCCCTCGGACGTGGGCTTTGGCGAGACATCATCAATAGTAGCAGCTTGTTGTGGTTCCTCTCTCGCCTCAGATGTCTCCACATGTGCACAAACAACCTGCACCTGCTCCTCCTGCCTAGATGGAGATACCATACTCACAACTCTCTCTGATTTTCTGAAGAAATGGTTTCCGCCCGGCAATCTATAGTAAGTGCGTGGATACGGTATCGCCGGTGTTGCATTCACATTGAAAGTCATTTTTCTTTCTTCTACAGCTTCTTGCACCTGAGATTCCTCATTTCTTACCACCGACATGTACTTAACCTGATGATGTGCTTGGGCCACATTCGCACTCTCAGCTGGTTTCTGTTGATTGGCGTGCTTGATGGCCGCCACTTCACTTGAAATCTGAGCCACGGTGGTCTCTAATGCCCGCATTTGCACTCCATGGCTTTGCAGCGTCTGCCCAAATTTGGTTAGAATGTCACCTTGAGATTGCAATTGTTTTCCAAACATGGCCATCATCTCTTGGTTTTGCTGGACCATTTGAGTTAGTAATTCAGTGTTCTTGTCCTCGGCTTTCTGCTGTGGCTTGGCATCCGGATCCTGTAAAAAATTGTTCGGATCCTTCCATGAAAACTTTTTATCTTTCCTCCATGCATAGTCATTGTTTCTATAGCCCTGTTGTTGCATGTACTTTACTTGGGCTTCCTCATCCTTAGATGCATCCTCCTTAGTTAACACCTTCTTGGCTAGAAGATCTAACTTATCATTCAGCTCCCTCACTATTCTGGAATCACCAGCAGCCTTGACATGTTCCACGACACCTCTGTCACCCCATGACTGCTTCCTAGCCATGTTTTTCAGTATCTCCCAACATCTGGTATCGGTGTTATTTAAGAAAAATCCGGAACCAGCCGAGTCCAGGTTGCTTCTATCATGCTCGGAGAGAGCAAAGTAGAAGATCTTCACTTGGGTTTCCTTGTCTAGTCCATGGTGTGGACATCTCCTCAACATGACCTGGAATCGCTCCCAAGTCTCAGAATAAGTTTCACCCGCATGTTGGGTGAAATTGTGAATCTTCCTGATCATATCATTGGTCTTCTCAGGAGGGAAGAACCTCTCGAAGAAAACCTCCACCATGTGATCCCATGATTCAACAAACTCGTCGTCGAGGTTATGAAGCCACTCCCTTACCACTCCAGCCAAGGAACTCGGGAATAACTTGAGGTAGAGCACATCCTGTGGAAATCGATCTATCTTTACCATATCACAGTTCTCCACGAACTGGCTGATGTGGGCCACTGGATCTTCATTTTTTAATCCGTGAAATGCATTTGATTTAACCAGGTTAATCAATGCTGGATCGATCTTGTAGGTTGGAATGTTTAGCCCCTGTTTCTTTATAGGCCCCTTTGATGCCGAGGAAGAAGACGCCTTGATCTTCTCCCATATTGTCTGTGCTTCAGCCATTGCTTCTTCTTGTTCTTTTTCAGATTCAGAATTTAGATCACTTTGGTGTTCCTCCTCGTAGTAGTCCTCGTCCTCTGGTCCCGCAGATGGAACCTCAGGTGTGTGATTCACGTAGTCTCGACTACGTGTGTGCACCATGCAAAGTACCTGAAATATGGAAATAGGGGTTCAGTACAATGCTTTGAACGAGTCAACACAATTATAGAGAAATAAAGGAATTTTTGAAATTGTTTTAAAATAAATAAAAAAAATGTGGCCTAGAGTGGCCGCTCTTAGCACTCAAAGTGCCAATAATTCACCGTATCCCCGGCAACGGCGCCAAAAACTTGACGTGTATTTTACTACGCGCTAAAAACGCAAGTATACGCGTCGAGTAGTACAAGCCTTTGTGAGGCCCGAGTCAAACACAGGGATACGTGAATTATTGGAGACTCCTACTAACTAATTGCGATCAGCTAGGCCGGATATCAAAGTTGGGTTTGTTGTCGAAATTAAAAGAAAATAAACATAAAACAAAGCAAACAATCGATTAAAGGTTAATTTAATCAATTCAAAAGGATATCTTTAGGATTGCGGTTTCACCGCGGGTCAACATTGTATTAGGTTTTATATAATTCCTTAATCTTCTCTCTCTATCCGGGTAGTGGCATGAAAACAGAATTACCCACTGTCGTGGTGTAATTCACTACTTAGGTTTAGGTTGATTCCACCGTCGTAGTAATCATTCCCCTAAACTAAGCGCATTACAGCCGATCTCTTAGTTTCCACCATTAATTTTACACCTCCTTTGTCAAGGGATTTATCGATTAATGTAGGTTTCGTCTCTTTTCAACCGTTAATCCTTCTGTCGAAGTGATTAAGGGCATTAAGTTATTATTATGGTGATCAAGCATAACAATATATGGAGAAAACGAAACTATACCACGGATTTAAGAGAGAAAATATGAATTATTAATATAAAATTGTCATACAATGCATTCCCCGGGCTACTCCCGGTCCTAAAGACAAAGGGGATTAGCCCCGCATGGTCATCTCAATGAAAGACAGAGGAGTAGAGAAGAAAAACATGGGAAACATGGAGCAAACTCGTGTAACCCCTGATACAAAGGTGTTCCTCCTCGAGAAACGTGTGTTTTGCAGTCTTCCGGCAGCAAAATCGCCCGTCGAAGGTGCCCGGATCGCTCGGTTGACGGCCTTCGTCTCTCGTCTCCTATCTCTCTCTCTCCTTCTTGGATGTTGTGAAACACAATGTCCTTTTCCCCCTCGGGCCGTCCGTGCTCTTCTTAGGTCATAGGACCACTTTACGGCTCCGAAAAAGCTCAACCGTCGGATTAAAACGCTCCGTTTTAGTGCTGAAAATCGCCAGATCCCGACGATGTCGATGGTATCGACCCCAAGGTCGATGGTATCGACCATGGCACAGGTTATTCCTTCCAAGATCGCATTTTGGGGTTGCTTTTTGATGAAATGTCGATACTATCGACCTGGGGGTCGATAGTATCGACTCCGGACAATGCAAAAGTGCCTGAAAAAGTACCGAAACATGTGTATAAGTCCGGGGATTATATAAAATCATATAAATATGATAAAAGAAGTATAATTTGATGCAAAAAGAGTTTAAGGGCCAACTATAGTGAATTATGCAAATATAATCAAGAAAATGACAAATACATGCATAAAACAGATATAAAATAAGCCTATAAAAGTGACTCAAAACCCATGCATCACTTGTATTTTCACAAATGTGAATATACGCAAGACGATGTTATACTTACATAATATATTTAGACATTGGTCCCAAAATAACCTATTTTAAGGTGGAAAAGTTATCTTTTCTCATTGTTATAATGTATCTATCGGTTAAACATTTAATAGTGATATACTATAAGCATTTGAGTGTGAGTGGGGTGGGAAGCAAACCACAACCCATAATATTTTCTATTAGAAAAATAAGGGGGGAAATGGACTATAGGGTTTTATATATTTATATATCTTTGTTAAATAATTATGAGTAAAAGAGTATGGATAATGTCCATACCTTATCCTCCCCTATTAATGTGGTGGGGAAACAGAAAAAGGGTAAACGGGGAACGAATAACAAAAACATTTACATATATCCTTACCCTACAGGGTATGGATAAAGGGTAAACGGGTAATACCCTGCCCATTTACAATCCTAAGTAGAAGGACATAATAAAAATAAGGTTAAAAACTCAGGTCAAATTGTTCGTTCAACAACAGAACAAAGTACTTAAAAATATGAACCTCACAAGCCTCAAAGGTGAGTGTCGTACTTCCAGTCGACCTGGTCCCAAACCTATAGCACATAGTCATCTCGCTAGCATCCCACCTGGACAGATTGTGTCTCTGAGAGAGGAAGGACGAACTCACTTTGCAAATGAGAAAAATCTCCACAAGATAGTTCTGGAGCAATGATAATAGAAGGAAGATTCTATATTATGGTTTGCACACACGGGAGGTGATGGCTAGTTTTTTGAAAATGCACTTTAACCCTAATGACCAGAGACTTATATATAGCCTTTTCACATCCTCATGTCCTATCCCCAGTAATACATAATCACACGATCGCTATTGTACATGCAATCAAAAATTGAGGCGCAATCGCTTACAGATTAGGATTAATAAATATGTTTCAAAAATTAATAATTGATTAAATTAGTAATCAATTATATAGTTGTATTCTTATACAAAAAGAAGACAAAAGACAATTTTCACATGCCACAAGTATGTGTCTGGCCCGGTGAGGCCAAGAGAGGCATGAAGTGTGCGCACATACGTGTGTGTGGTCATCATACCTACCATAAGGGTAAGCATACTCTCTCTAAAATATCTTTACACATTAGTGTCACATATGCTACTACATATAAGGACCATAAAAGTTTTAAAAACAAATAATGCAGGACTAAAGACTTTTTCCATTTGTGCAAAAGACGAAACTACTTTTCCTCTATGTACGCACTACATTAGGTTTAACCCATCTAGATAAATGACTATTAAAATCATATATCCAGCATATTCATGGTCAGGATCTCTGTTACTGATACATAAATACAACAACCTACTCATCTAACTTCTATTTAAATTTCTAGAGAAAGGGAAAGACGAGAAACTTCTTCTTAAACAGGTTCAACAAGAATCTTAAGTAGATTCTCCATGTCATATAAATACTCCTTGTTAAAAAATAAAGAGTCACGAAAGCATGTAATAATTACATTATTAAATCTATCATCTACTCTAAAACTATCCCAAACAAGAATTGTGCCACTAAGGATGTTGCATGAATGGATGGAACATGTATGGCTATATGAAGTGTCAGAACATTCCTCTCAAATGAAACTTCAAGTCATTTCATCCTTCGCGTTTGACTTCTATAAAGCTAGAATTTCTAAGTCATGGATCAATCTCTTGAGACCAGGTAAGAGATAAAATAGGGACTTATCAGCACAAACATGTACATTAGCCCCAATATTAGTTATTCAATAAAACAATTCAAAAATAAAAATGATTTCAGGTTTTATAGACATATATCCATCATTAGGTTGAAGGATGTAGTCATCATGTTAGCTACCATCACCCCAGTTGCTTCTGTAGAAGTTTCTTTTGCGTTCTTTGAAAGACAATCCTTGCTCTAGTGGCCAACCTGTCCATAAGTCCAACAAGGGTTTTTTTAGATTTTTTTTGGGTCTTCGCCTTAAATTTAAGTGAATTCTTTTATTTCTTACCTTTATTCTTAGGAGCAATAAAATTGATAGTAGGGTTTACATCAGTAGGTAACTTGATGTTCTTCTCTTCCAAGTATTCTTCTTGTATGTTAATTCCCTCACAAAATTGTTCGTTGACATGTCTCCTTTGTGATGTTTAAGAGTCATGCCAAACGATTCCCAAGATTTAGGTAATTTCTCTATTATGGATATAATAACAAACTTATCAGGCAATACCATCTTGTATTCGAGAGCTCATGACACAAGAGTCGAAACTCATGAGTTTGATCAGAAATAGATTTACTGTCAACCATATGAAACGAATTTTCTAATACCCCCACAAAACCTTAGAAGTAGTAACAGGTGGCTTAGAATAAGAATCATAGATTTTGTTATTTAAAACAAACAAGATTAACCCTCAACACATCTTATAAGCCTTCTTCCAATTTGTACTTGTTTTAGAATTATTAGGGATAGTTTCCTCTGTTTTGGGTCCATCCTCTTCTAAGAACTGGTCATAAGCTACTATATTTGACTAGATTTGCATCCCACTTATCACTAAGTAAAATTAGTACCAATAAATTTTTAGGCATATTTGACGTGTCAATTTTAGTTTCGAAACTTTGGTTGGCCATTGTTAACAAATAAGAGAAAGATGGTTTCTTTAAGATTATTGTTCAAAAAATGTATAGTTACATACAACAACAACAGTTGCAAATAAGTTAATAGTTTCAAGCAGATCTAGATAAAAAATACATAGAATAAACAAAGTAGATGTAGGATTGTCAATGAGGAGGGTAAGGCTCTACCCTTACCCTTACCCTCCAAAGGGTAGCAGTTAAGGGTAAGGGTAATTACCCTTCTTAGCAATCCCCTTACCCTCCTCTTACCCTTACCCTCTTCCCCACAAGATAAATGAGGAGCATAAAGGGTACATGGGTAATTTTAATATAAAATGAATTTTATAATTTTTTTTAATGTGGTGTGTAGGGTGATAAAGATTAAGTCACATCTTTCTTGACTTGTATTTTCATAAATGTGAATATACGTAGGATATTGTTATACTACGTAATATGTTTAGACATTGGTTCAAAAATAACTTATTTTAAGGTGGTGCAATTATCCTTTTTCCATTGTTCTGCGGTCCTATCAACCGGTTCAATATTTAATAATAATATACTATATGCATTTGAGTGTGAGTGGGGGTGGAAAGCAAACCGCAACCCACAAGCTTTCCTATTGAAGAAAATAAGGTGGAAATTGAATTATAAGCTTCTATATACTTATATATCTTTGTTAAATAAATGTGGGTAAAAGGGTATGGATAATGGTCATATTCCCTATTAATGTGGCAGGGAAATAGAAAAAGGGTAAACGGAGAACGAGTAACAAAAATATTTACATGTATCCTTACCCTACAGGGTATGGATGAAGGATAAACGAGTAATACTCTCCTCATTGACAAACCTAAGTTGATGGATATAATAAAAACCAGGTTAGAAACTCAGGTCAGACCATCCGTTGAGCAACAAAATGAATTACTTTAAAAAATAAGCGACTCACATACCTCAAAGATGAATGTCATACTTCTAGTCAATCTAGTCACAAATCTATAACAGATAGTTGTCTCGCTCGCGTCCCTCCTAGACAAATTGTGTATCCAAAAGAGGAAGGAAGAACTCGCTTTGCACATGAGAGATATTTCCACAAGACAGTTTTGGAGCAACGACAACAAAAGGAAGACTCTAAGTTAGGGTTTCGTAGACACAGGCGGTTGACGGCTCGTGTTCTGAAAATGCATTTTAACCCTAATGGCTAGAGACTTATATATAGCCCTCTCACACTCCTATGACCTATTCCCAGTAAAACACGATCACATGATCGATATTGTACATATAATAAAAAATTGTGACACAGTCACTTTTCAATTATGATTAATAAATATGTTTGAGAAAGAAAAAATTGATTAAATTAATAATTAATTATATAATTATATTCTTGTACAAAAAGAAGACGAAAGACAATTTGCACAAGCCACAAACCTATGTCTGGCTCGACGAGGCTAAGCGAGGCGTGAAGCGTATGTGTGTGTGTGTGGTCGTCATACCTACATGAAGGGTGAGCATACTCTCCCTTAGAGCTCTTTACACACTAATGTCACACACAATCCTATAAATAAGGACCGCAAAACAATGTGGGACTAAAGACTTTTCCCATTTATGCCAAAAACAAAATTACTTTTCCGCTATATAGTATTTGCACTACATTAGATTTAACCCATCTAGATAACTGACTATTACAGCCATATATGCATCAACAAATTCATGGTCAAGATCTCGGCCACTGATACATGAATGCAACAGCCTACTCATCTAACTTATGTTTTAACATTCTGGAGAAAGGGTAAGACGAGAAACTTCTGCTTACATATGCATACATATACAGTGCTGGGATATGCATAGCCAAACGGCCCCTTATGGTAGTGACAGTAGCTCCTAGTTGGAGAATGAGCACGTCATCCTATGTATGTACATATTCCCGGTCACCTTGGCCACTGCGTCATGAACAGCATGTCGCTTTTGTCGATCTGTCCCCCTCTTGCCTCTCCCGACAAACCTGTAGCACAATCCTCAAGCTGGCGGACGCAGGAATACATTACAGATGAGGGAGAGTATCAGTATCATCGGCCTCGGCGCACCTTGTCTGTATCATGATGAATTTAAAAACGGATGATTGCCAAAACACCCAAACATGGCAAAAATCGCGCATGGTAGCGATTTACGGAGCGCGCTCATCTAAGCTTGCCTTCCAGACTCCCTTGTTGGAGCTTACCCACCTCACTTCCTTCCATCGGATCACCAATGTACCCGCTGTTCAAGTACTCCCGACAGTGATTGCGCTTTGTCAACATGAGCTCCTCGAACTTCGATTAGTTGCTGGGTTAATCACGTCTTCTTCTGAAATATTTTAATCATCCCGTACGCCAGATAGAATTTGTTTGTCCAACGTGTACCCTCCATTAGAGCTAACACGGGAATGAATAAATGGCAAACTCCTCATGCTCCTGTGAGTCATGTGAATACTCCCAGCGCGGCTCTAGCCAGCCAGCTCCAATCAGGATCAACTTTCCAACTGCTTAAGCTAAGCACTGTGATCAGCAGTCGTCATCATAAACACCGTCATCGTCATCATCAGGGATGATCATCCCTCATCCAGAAAAAGGAAAGCACACGTCCATGAGTAAGCTGGTCTCGATCGTCATGAGTCATGACACCACTAAACCATATAGCTAAACGAGTGGATATGGGAACACGGCAGATGGCAGTTGATCCAAACCCCCCACCCCATGGATCTTTTCTATGTCGGCACGTAGCCTAAGCTAAGGGGTACTTGTGGACTTAATTAATTACCTTATCCTAATCCCTGTCCCCATGACAACGACTCTCCCTAATCCTGGGAGCCTGGGACCTCCTGATTGGGCAAGACTACAAGGGGCGCCATGGAGATTAGGTGATGACGCAGCAGCGAGAGGAATTGGATTCCAAGTCAAAAAGATGGTAACTGTAAATGGGGTTCCAGTTCATCCCGCCGCTAAGTTAGGAATAAACGAGCTTGACTCATTATCATCCATTACCGTGGACGGGGTGAGGTTGATCGTGATTGTTATTACTGGATGAGGGAGAAAAAGATCCATCGGCCAGCAGATTAAAATGTTCTGGGGTTATAGGGGCTTGCCACATGAAAAGGGAATAGAGCATGTGGTTAGTCAAAGCTAACGCAAGGCTGAGCTGGATGACCACCGGGCATTGGGTCAGCAGAAGGTGGGGGGCGGGGGTTAGCGCTTAAGAGCTGATAAACAAGATTGTGGATAAGTTTTGCCAGCAGATATAGATAGATGGACTGGTAGATGTAAGGGGGAGAAACCAAAAGCTCCCCAACTTTGCTGCTCGCACACGCAGCAGAAGCAGCCAGCCTACATCATGCACGCGCTGTAGCAGCCAGCTAACGCCGCTTCCTGCCTGCGCAGAAGGAATTAGAACAACACATCATCTCTATCACCAACAACCCTCTGAAGCTGCACGGTAGAGGGTATCAGATCAGCAACAGCAGAGCGCTGTGGATTAAAAACATACATACATTCATATGATGTCCTCCTTCCCTCCGCAACACAATGAAAAGGTCGGGAAAAGTGAAGAGGGACAGGATCATTCCGGAGCTATTACTGTTCTAGCCCTTTCGCCTTGAGTACTGTACGTCTCTGCATTGGCTTTGGTTAGCTGTGTGGTATGATGCCATGCCTTGGATATATCCGACGCAACGCAGTGCTACTGGTTGTAGCGCTGGCGTCAATTCAGGGTTCAATGGACCAACAGCAGCAACGACTCTGCTTTGGCTTACTTATATAACTATCAGTCAACAAGACCACTGCTTCTTAATCCATTACTAATAACATTTATAATAGAAATAGTTTACTGACATTTATAATAGAAATAGTTTACTGACATAATAATAATAATAATAATAATAATAATAATAATGATTTAAGTAATTCTATAATATAAACCAATGAGATCAGTGTGAATGAAAGCATACAACCTCACACATAGTTGTCACGAAAAACAAAGGAAAAATACTAATTTAGAACAGTTTTACACACAAAATATACCGATATAGCATCCTTGCAAAGAATTTCTTAAAATTGCATATTTTGATAAAAAAAGTCACATTTCTGGTGTTTTATGTAAAATAGATCTTTTTTATTATATATATATATATATATATATATATATATATATATATATATGTCATATGTAGTGTTTTCAATTCGACATCGTCAAGCTAAAAGCCACATAAGTGCATGGTTTTAGTCTTTTTCAATTTTTTCATTTTGAATTGTAATCTATTATGATATTTTCTATATTACTTTTATCAATTTTAAAATAAACACGCCAAAATGTGATGGCAATTTCAGGTCCGCGATATGAAATTAGGTTTCTAGTTCCACATAAATTATGTTATTTTAGAAACTAATTTGGAAGGCGTGTTATATGCTTATATTTTTCTTTTTTTGTAAAAGTATGCGATACTGATTTTTTTTCCGGAACAAAGCCCGCCCCAAAAATGATGTAGCACAAAGGTTTTTAACCCCCTCTTTTTTTTTCAATCTTTCCCGGGCATTACTCTTGAAAACCTTTTGGGAGAAAAAGGGATAAGCAAAAGGTACGGGAAATCCGCCGGTTCCAACCACGTCGTCTGCCTTTGGGACAAGAAGCTACTATACCATCATCGGTAGAGGAAAAGAAGAAGCGGGGCTGTGGAGGGGATGTGATGTATTTGTTAGACGGACAGAGACAGGTAGGCCCAGCGGCCTCGATCCGCAACGCGCACGCCTGCTGCTTGCCGCCACCTTCCTATAAATGCGTAACACCGCCCAGCCACCATAAGGCGACAAACCATCGCAACTAGCCAGCATCCCCACCTCGCACTTCGACTGCCACCAAATCGCTTCTGTCGTGCTCTCATCAGCAGCAATCCAAACAGAGCTCGATCGTCGTCACCGTCCCCTGCCTATACGCTGACTTCCATTCCATCCGATCCGACCACAGCACAGCAGCACCAAGCTAAGCTTACCAACTAGCCATGTATTACTACTACCCCAACGCCCACGACCACCACCATGCCCATCACTACTGGTCACCATCACCCGACCCTTATACCACCTCGGCCTACTCGACCCCACCGGCGCCGCTGCTCCCGTCGCCTCTGGAGCGCGTAGCGAGGCTTGCCGCCGGGAGCGCCGTCGTGATATTCAGCAGCAGCGGGTGCTGCATGTGCCACGCCGTCAAGAGGCTGCTCAGAGGGATGGGAGTCAGTCCAGTGGTGCACGAGCTCGACATGGACCCCAGAGGGGTAGAGATGGAAGAGGCGCTCGGGGCCTTACTGGGGGACAGCAATGGAGGTGTCGGGTCGTCGCCGTTGCCGGTGGTGTTCGTCGGAGGAAGGCTGCTTGGGTCCATGGATAGGGTCATGGGGTGCCATATCAGCGGGGAACTCGTGCCGCTACTCAAAGAGGCAGGGGCACTCTGGCTCTGAAGAAAGACAGAAGAAAAGCAAAGGGATGGGGGAGGGTATAGATTTATAGAATAGCACCAGCACTAGTTTCACAGGCTGCGGTACAAGTCACTGGTGGAGGAGGAGGAGGAGATTACATAGCAACAACACTGGCTACATATAACAACACTACCTACAAAGAAACTGAGTCGACCAGGTAGAGGACAAATGAAAGAGAAGCAAAGGTCCAAAGCTGGAGAAGTTCTTAGGCCCCTTAATCATCAATCCATCTTTCTGTTTAAAACCGTTTGTTTTTGGGCATTTGAGGTTGTTTTCTTTTTTCTTACCCTCACTACATACTGAGACTTACTCTCGTTCCTCTTAGATATATCTTGGTGGGTTTCTTTCTACTTCTTCTTTTTCTGTCTTTCTTTCCTTTGGGCATTGTTTCATTTTGATATCAGGGAGTTGGGAACCAGGACAAGAAACAGATCAATCCGGTGTTCAAACCCAACTTGGGTTTTCTTTTCCTTTCTTTTCTTTTTTGTAAAAAAATGCAGTTTGTGTGTGGAAACTTTGGAATCCCAGCATCACTAGTTGAAAAAGAAGAAGAAAAAAGATCTGCAAGTGTTTCTCTCTGTTACCCTCTCTTGTACTGCGTTTTGTCCGGCAGTATGCGGTTCGGATCATATGTTGGCTGCAAACAATTCGTGAATGAGTTCTCCTTCTGCTGCTAGACCATGACTGAGGAAGCATGCTTGATAATGACCTACCCTGCTGATAGCTTACTGTCGGCCTCCCCTTTGCATATGAACCTCCTTGTGTTATGTGTATATAAGCTTAAATGAAAAGAATTATAAATCAAATTTAAAAAAGTGTCTTATCTCGCAGTTGCCAATACGCAAGGAAACTTATCCAGTGCCCTTATTTGGAAGTTAGATATGTCTGCCGCACATTATACCCCTCCCAAACATTTATGATAATATAGCTTGTTGGACTAGGTTCCTAAGCTGAATCCCAATTCCCAAAAAGAAAAGCAGCATTCCTTGTGATGGTTTGTTTTTGTGTATATCATTTGTTCAACCGGGTTATCAAATCAGATTTTATTTTTATAATCCATTCTTGCAGTATATTAAGACAGTCGTCACAAACATGATAACTAAAGGAGTTGGTTGGGGTGGGGGTGGGGGGTTGAGTTCGTTATTAGGTAAAATAAGTACTTAAACAACAAAAATCAGGGCCTGTGCAATTGGCCGGACAATGCTAAACATGGGGTGTGCAGCACTTAAAACGACCCACACAAATCATTAAGAAATAAAATATTACAGAATAGGATAACACAGCATCATCCTCGGCAACATCTTCGTGAGAACGGGAAACCTCCAAGTAGCACGACACCTACTACTAAATGGCCTCCTTGTTCAAAGCCTCAAACAACGATTCATGGGAGACGGGTCCTTTGGCGGTGGTGGTGGCAGCCCTACACTCCTCCTTGAAGGCCGAGGCCCGTGAGCGGCTTTCGGCCTTGTCCTTTGAGTTGAAGCACTGTCCACATACTAATTGATAGCTTGGGAGGACAAGAGGAAATTATGAATTCACAGATATTGTAGACATTGCCTGATTTATTGTCATAAAACGAGTTATTGTGTGCAGGTCAAATTTTCCTCATAACACAAGGCAGCCCAAATCAATTTGTAATTGGAAAGGTTCGTACTCCTAGCACGAGGATCAAATAGCATACAGTTCACATATAGTGTGTTTGAGGCATTGATTTAAAGTAGCTATAGTGCACACAAGGCACAAAATAATGAGATCGGATCGCTTTAGCAACGAGACAGATAAAAAATTAATGAGAGGTGTTTTCATAATCAGCAAGATAAAGAGAGTAAATATAAGGACCACACAATAATTATAATGGACATCCATAGAGATCTAGGGTGTCCACATTAAACATGCATAAATAGTAAGAAATTTCATATATAAGATCTTGTCTAGAATAGTTGAAGCATTCACATGATTGCATATGCTACATATTGTTCATATGAAGCTTAATCACCATCTAAACCCAGCACAATACTCACTAACATAACCAAATAGATGGCATTTCCTGCCTTTTTCCATAGTTGTAGAGCAATTCGTATCAGAATTCAACATAAAAATATAGGTGAAGATATATCTAGAGTTTTCACTCCATTTTTAAGGATCAAAATAAGCAAGAACTATATTTCAAGATATGGATTTCTATATTAAAAGCTCTATGTTAGCCATCCATTCATTAGGGGATGTTTATAGCATGTTTATGAAGTTAAGAAAACATATTCACATATACTTAGCTCAATATGTTCATCTACTCACCAAGTTATTATCAAGGAGGATATAAATCTGTAGGCTTATTAAGATCTAGCAAAAACAATGTTAATAGAGCCCGATTTGGGTAGAAACATCTTCAAAACTTCATCTATAGCTCCAAAAAATGAGAACAGGGAAATATAGGAGAGAAACATGGATTAGAACCTTGCTCTTAGGAGTAGCACAAACTCAAGAAAGTTGGAAAGGAAAATTATGATGTGAGGCCGTGAAAAAAATGAATACTAACCGTAGATTCTTATTGCAAACTATGAATCATGTGTTGTCAAGTCAGAATCTCTAAGAAATTGACCTTCTTCACCCTGTATCACCTCCTTGCACCCATAAATCGCCAAAGAGAGATCCTAGCAGAAGAACACAGCTCGGTACAGTGAAATGATGAAAGTGTGAAGAATATATATATATATATATATATATATATATATATATATATATATATATATTGACCTTTCATATGCCACACTCAGATTTCAATGATGCAAATAATTCCCAAATTTATGGATCTAATGTGATGTGTAAGTGTTTCAGGTGAAAAGAACCATCTTGGCAAAGGTTGATCAAGAAAGTTGTATCAAATGCTTGAATTTTTCATATGTACTCCTTTGTAATACACTTGTAAAAAAGTATAATGTACAAGTACTTAAATGTCATGTAAAATCAAGCTACGGATCAACCCCACCCACCCAAAACCATACTCCACACTCATATGAAGCCTTTAGAGTTGTTTAGTTTTATTAGAAAAGTGATTATTGGTTTTCCTACATTTTACATATCCTCTTACAAAGTCCTTCTTGATCGAAGTCTTATTCGACAAGAATCCATTTGTTCCAAGATTTTGTGGACTGAGAAATATCCGCTGCATATACTTGAGCTCTAGGTCATTCTCGGTCGAAGAAATTATCTATCAAGATTTTTGGTTGAAGAAAAGTTCAACCAACAAACAGTCGTTGTGCCTATTTGGTCCAAGAAGATCAACTGATACATAATCGTTAAACCAGTTGTGCACTTAGAGCACTGCTCGATCAACTAATTGTTCGACCGAGTGAGTTCCCAGTCGAAATTTATGCCAACCGATAAATTTTTGGAAACTAAGTATATTAACGATCAAATTATTCGTTGCAAATTAACTAACGTAAACCAACGGGTATTTCACTACTAAGAATGCCCTAAACTCTCCTTAGAGTTAACCGAACCACTTGTAAACATTTTCTATATATAGGAGTGGTCTTAGGACACATAGAATATAACTTGAACATTGAGCTTTCTATACTTGAAAGAAATGAGCTAAAGCATTTCACTTGCAATCTTCTAACATCTGCAATTTCGTGTCCTATCCGAAGCACCCTAACACCACCAACTCAATCTTGTCATATCCACTGTGGTTTTGGTACATATGCTTAATATAGGATACTTGTGAGGTTAATTGGTTGTTTCCTTCCTCCAATCTCTTTCTACATTGTTGTATTGCTCTTGGACTACATTTTGGAGTGAAGTCTATCCCAAGGAACTTGTGAGAGAAGGAGTCTTCTTAATTGGTGCTCTTCCATGAATGTTAAAGAAGAGGTGTGATACGATGCTCTTCTGCGTCCGTTAAAGAAGAGGTGAAGTGAGTAACCTTCTAATGGCCCATAAAAGAAGGTGACAGTTCTCCTTGAGATGAAAAAGATGGTTTGTTGGAAATAACTAGGTAGTGGACTGATGTCATTTGGCGGAACCATTCTAAATTTGTATATTATTGTGGTTTGCTTATTCCTCCCTTCTTTTGTGAGCAAAGTTATTTTATTTGGTTAAAAATCACCCCCTTTAGAGTCTTTCATTTGGCATTAGAACATGTCTTCAAGGAGTTGTAATAGGTCTTGAAGGATGGAGGAGAACATGCTCAACCAACTCAACCATAGAGGACCACACATCAACCAACCAACAATATTTGACTGATCCAACTATGATCATTGAAAACTAGATATGCAATTCTACGTTCAAGGTGTTGACCTTGATCTTTAGACTATGGTCATCCTCCCATATGTACCTCCAGCAATAGAGATGGAGGAATGGGATGCATATACAATAAGAATGCTACTTTTAATGCCAAATCCATAGACTTGCTTTATTCCTTTCTTTCTCTTTATGAATTTAATCATATTTCCACTTATGAAACTGCTTATGATATTTGGAGAAAAATATCTATTATTTATAATGAAACCAAGAAAGTTAATGATTCTAGTCTAGACGTATTTCACATGAAAGAATATGAAACTAATTCTGAAACGAATTCTAGAGTTGTCTCTACTATAAATATCAGAAAATATTTTGGAAAAGATATTGAAGAATGTGAAAAAGAAGAAAACTGTCTTTATGTAGTTGAATTTCTCATTACCGAAAATAATGAACATAAAGAAGAAAGTACACAAAGTGATAATGGTGTATCTTTTTCAACTTTTTCTAAAAATGAACTTGTTAAATTTATGTTAGAAAAAGTCAGAAATCATAAGAAAAAGAAATTGGTTCTATTATTAAATTCTTTAATATTGAAGTAAATGAGATAAATGATGAATATCTTGTTGTATTTATGTGCCTTAAATTGATTGACGATGGATAATTTTTATAAAAGACAACCCTCAACCATAGTACAGTTCCATTGAGGGGCAAATTGGTCAAAATACAATTTGACTAAATTATTGAATGTAATAATTTGGTTATATTAGAATTGGTAGTTGGAGTTAGCTTGCTACATGTTTATTTGGACTTTTAAAACTAAAAATGCATATGTTCCCAAGAGTAGAACTATATATGTGCCTAAAAATAAAGATTGTAGACTCTTAAAATGTTGAAAAAGAAATAAAATGTCTTTTATTTCATGCCACTACTACCAACATCTTGGACATTATTCTTTTCATTTGATTATCAGAATAAAGGGGCCATTGACATGACTTGGGTTCCAAAATCCCCAACTTAAAATAAAAAGGAAAACATGTTGAGATTTAGCCTATTCTTAATCTTGCTAAATATATTCATGTCTTATCTCAACAATATTTGATTCCCATTTGCATTGACCTGCTTCATTCCCTAGAGGAAGGGTAGGCGCACATGAAAGGAATCAGACTCATGCATGGCTATTTTTGTGGACATCTCACATAAGATGGCCATGCCCTTAGGATCTTCTTATTAAACATAAACTTTGGATTCCTGAGAACTGCCTCTCAATTAACAAAAACTTTGACCGAGGGGCACTGTAGTCGACAAACCGTTCGACCGAAAAAATGACTGTTAGAAATTGAACTTGAAAGTTCAAACCATCGCAAGAAAATGTTTTTGTTTCATATCTGTAAAAATCTTTTTGGCTTAGATAATATAAGTTCCATCCATGATATATATTTTACTCCATCATGGACTCTACTTGAGTACCAAAATATGCTCAACTGTGTAGGATTGGGTGGTTGATAGTGGATGCTCCAGTATATAACATTAATACACTCAAAAAGAGAAAGGGAGGATCAGTCACATTGGAGACAGTGGAAAAGGCACCATTGTGGTAATAGGTGACAGTGAAGAATGAGTACATGTATGTGCACATCATGAATATGAAGTTCAAGGTAATGATAATAATGATGAGGTATCTCTTTCTACTTTATCTAAAAATTATATTATATAACCAATTGTAATTACTTCAGATAAAGTTGAATAATATAAGAAGAAAAAGAACAAATTGACTAGTATGCTTGAGTCCTTGAGCTTAAAGAAAAAATTTCTTTTGACAAAAAGATATTGGATGATCTTATTTATATAAATGCTTCTTTTCAAAATCAAGTTTTTCATTAAAAGAAAAGTTTCTTTACATGAAAAAATTACCTCCTTTGTGTGCTCATATTTCTTAAAGAAAACTTTGATTTAATTGATAAAATTTCTAGCTTGGAGAAGATATTTCTAACACTAGACAATGCTTGATTTTTACTACTAGAGACAATCTATCTCTTGCTAAAGAAAGTGAAAAGTTGAAATTGTCCTTAGATAAATTTTCTAATAGTAGAAATGTGTTGAATAACATGTTACATTCTCATAATTGTTTTGATACTCATACTTGGCAATAGTCCTAAACATAATAAGATAAATAAAAAAGAAGGATCCTATATATGATAAATAAAATGCAAGAACTTCCACTTCTATTAGTAATGCAACATATTTTTGTGGAAGATTTAAACATTATGCATTCTCAAGTCCTTCCAAGAAGAAGAATGATAGCATCATGTTTGGGTGCCCAAAATCTCTCTTTAGATAATAAGTAAAAAGATCATAAGCCTTATTTGCATATACTTTTGATCTTAATATGGAGATAAATAATATGTTCTATCATATTCATGCTTATTGTAATTAAATTAGTTTTTGCTACAATCTCTGAAGCATCTAGGTCAACTAACTCTTGGACCGAGCAGCAATTTGGTCGAACACATTCTCAACAAGATCATATCAGTGATACAATTTATTTGGATCTTTTAAAACTTGGTTTACAAATTCATATTTTTACTAGATTTCTTAGTTTCTACATCTAACATGACTGCTTTATCATGGAATCAGGTTCTTTTCATTATTGAGCTATTTTTACTTGGTATGAGATTAAGGGGATCTTAATATCTTTTAATATAACTTACATATCTTTTCTTCTCTTAATTGATTCTCTATATCAATAAAGACTTAACATCCTTTGAAATTTGGTTTAGAGATTCTTATAGAGTTGTTATTATGATGCTTAATGGCTTCTATATATCAATATGAGCTTAACATCCCTTATAGTTGGTCTAGAGATCCTTTTGTTAATTTCTTTTTGTGTTTAGTGGATTTTCTAATCATTTCTGGGCTTAACATCCTCTAAAAATGATTGAGAAATCAGTTTTGGTTTTATTGTTTGATTTTGATGGCAAAACTATGTGTCATGGAGGACTTAACATTGTTTACAATTATATTGAGATATCCCTTAGAAAATGATATTTTTATGGCATCTCTATACCATGATGGTCTTAACATTCCTTACCATTGGCTTAGAGTATTTTTTAATAATTTGTGCTAATTGGAATCTTCTTATTATGAAGGACTTAACATTCCTCTCATTGGTAATTAGACAATATTTTGATATGGTTCCTTGATCGTATATGTCTTTTTGACTATGCCTTAATGCAATTAATATCTATCTTTTTTTGGCTTTCCCCATGAATTGGTATTCTTTTTCAATTGACACGTTTTCCCTCTCTAAATTGAATATCATAGTTAGGGGGAGTATCTCAATAAGGTGAGGTATCCCACTAAGGGTGAGTCATCTTATCTTCATAGGTTTTTATCTTTTTGAGATGACAAAGGGGAAGAAAAATCCATGAGATAAATTTCCTATCAACGAAACCAATTTTAAAGTATTTTAATGGTATGTAGTTCTAAAATTGGCTACTTCCAATTTCTCTTATGGAAATATTTGCCATCATCAAAAAGAGGGATATTGTTGCTTTTTGATATGTCACAATCAAAATTCTATGATGCAAATGTTTCCCAAATTTTTGGATCTAACGTGCTATCTAAGTGTTTAAGGTGAAAAGAACCATCTTGGCAAAGGTTGATCAAGAAAGTTGTATCAAATGCTTGAGTTTTTCATATGTAATCATTTGTAATACAATTGTACAAAACTATAATGTACAAGTACTTAGAACTCATGTAAAATCAATCTATGGATCAACCCCACCTACCCAAAACCCTATTTCACATTCATATGAAGCCTTTACGGTTGTTAGCTTTTATTAGAAAAGTCATTTTATTTGTTTTCCTACATTTTGCATATCATCTTACACATTCCTTCTCGATTAGAGTCTTAATATGATCAAAATCTATTCAGTCAAAGCTTTTGTGGACTGAGAAATATAAGTTGCATATACTTGAGATCCGGGTCATTCTCAGTTGAAGAAATTCTTGATCGAGACTGTTGGTCAAAGAAAAGTTCAACCAACAAAGAGTTGTTGTGCCTATTTGGACCAAGATGATTGACTGACACATAGTCATTACACCAATTGCACACTCAAAGCATTGTTTGGTCAACTAATGTTTTGACCGAGAGAGAGTTCCTTATCGAAATTTTTCTTAACCTAGAAACTTTTGGAAACTAATATGTTAACGATCAAATTAGTTGTTGCAACTCAGCTAACCTAATCCTATTGGTTAGTTCACCACTAAGAATGCCTTAAACTCCCCACAGTTAACCTAACCACTTGTAAACAGTTCCTATATATAGGATTGGTCTTTGGACACCTACAATACAACTTGAACACTTAAGCTTTGTATACTTGAGAGAATTGAGCTAAGCCACTTCAATAGAATCTTCTAACATCTACAATTTTGTGTCCACTCAAAGAACCCCAACACCACCCCTCAATCTTATTATGTCCATTGTGGTTTTGGTCAATATACTTGAAATAGGATAATTGTGATCTTAATTGGTTGTTTCATTTCTTTCAATCTCTTTCTACATTATTGTATTGCTCTTGGACTACTTCTTGGAGTGGAAGTTGTCCAGGAACCTGTGAGAGAAGGAGTCTTCTCAATTGGTTCTCTTCCATGGTCGTTAAATAAGAGGTGTGGTACGGTGCTCTTACACATCTGTTAAAGAAGATGTGAAGTGGGTGACCTTTCGGCGTCCCGTCAAAGAAGGAAATAGTTATCATTGAACTGAAAAGGAGGGTTTGTCTTGCTCCTCAAACGACATTGATAAATTTTATGTATTGTGTATTAGTAAAGAAAAGGAATAAAATACATGATTTAGAAATCTTAATAGGAAATAACTAGGTATTAGACTGACATTATTAAATGGAACCATTCTAAATCTATGTGTTCTAATGGTTTGCTTGTTCCTCTCTTCTTTTGTGAGCAAAATTATTTTATTTGGTTCAAATTATTGTTTAAAACTCTGCTCCCCCCTCTAGAGTCTTTCATATATATGTTTGTGTGTGAATCTGAAAACACACACACACACACACACACACATATATATATATATATATATATAGAGAGAGAGAGAGAGAGAGTGAGGCTAGTGTACACTCGAGTGTACCAGAGGCACCGTACACCTCAGTCATTTTTGAAGATGCAGTAAAATTTTGAAAAATCTAAACCGTTGATCTTCTTAATTATCATAAGAACATATTATATAATAAATTTTAGCTCATTTGGACACTTATAGATCGTGCATCTAAAGGAGGCAAAAATCATGTATTTCAAATTAGTTTTGTGCGTCTATTTTATTGTCCTTTGATGAGTGACTTATACTCATCCAAATGAGTTCAAATTTTGTATGTGACCTATTATTATTGTAACCATGAAGATCAATGGGTTAGATTTTGGAAAAACATGGTCAAGATATGCAAACAACATTGGGGTGTACGACATGATCTGTACACTCGAGTTTTATATATATATATATATATATATATATATATATATATATATATATATATATATATATATATATATATATATATATATATATATATATATATATATATATATGTGTGTGTGTGTGTGTGTGTGTGTGTGTGTGTGCGTGCGTGCATGCGTGTGTCTGCGTGTGTGCGTGTATGTGTGTGTGTCTTGAAAAATAGCAATGTGGTTGATTTCATACAAACACAGTTGACTTTATAGCCTGATAGGCTTGGATCGGTGTATGCAGGGAATAAAATGCAAAGACACCAATTCTAGTCCCTAGTAAGTTGACACGACTTGCCAAGAGATCATTCAACTTCTTAGCCTGAAGAAGACAGACCAATTGATTCAAAAACACAAAGCATGAAAAATATAGGTTGTCTTGGCCAAGTTGGGGAAACTTTGTCTCAACTTTAGAAAATTCTTGTCCAACTTATTAGGCTAAAAATATTGCATCACATGATGAGGTTGCACCGAGCCCCTGAATTCAGCCTGATCTATAAATTAAGATTGGTTGATTTCGGGCTTGAAGTTTGGACAAATAATTCATAAGTGGTTTGAAACATATTCTACATATACCACACCCTTTTTATATGTAGGAAAATATATGCACCCAAAAATACTCAGTTCATACATTTTGAACAACAATCAATATTAAAATATATTTCACATATATTTTCTTTCAGATTGACCCCCCAAAAAAATTATTAACAATATATGTCAACCATGCATTTCATGTTTGTATTTGAGCTATGTTAATGCAACTATCTTAAATCAAGGAAAAATAACGGTAACCATTCAAGAAACATACAATTAGGATTTTCACTCATTGAAATTACTCAAATTCAATAGTTCTTCATAAAATAGAATTTTCATATACTTTTATGCTTTCTAATTCATTCTATCAGGAAAACTATGGTAAGTGCATTCACATCACTCTCTTCCATCATGAAATTAATCATAATCAAGAAGGTTATCTTGTCTTTAGATGGACCCAAATTTGGGTCGTTACAATTTTGCTAGTAAATCAAAAGAGTTTGACATGATTTGTGTCAAATATCTAATACATAAGCACGAACTTAATAATCTTGTTGAAACTAACTCTTGTTATTAAGTGTTGTATGTGAGTAACTATATTGGCAATTATTGTTTATAGTGATGATTTATATTATATCAATTTTTTGCATGGGTCGTCTCTTATTCTTAATATATTTATGGTAGTCAGCATGATATTGCTTGTTGAATCATACGAAAGTAATAATAGAGTTATAATGAATATGCATGTATTGTCCATTAGTGTAACTAAGTGATTCATATTATTTAGTATAAATAATAACCCTAGTATGGTGAGGTCGAGTATCTCTGTTGTTGTTTGAGAGAGAGATAATGGGCCTTGGGTACAACTTTTGACCCTATTGTAATGTTGGCTTAGGAATTGAAAGAGGCAATATGCAAATATTCTTACAAGTTCCATCTGAGAAACTCAAGAGTGATTAATAGTTTGAGATCAATGTTGGAGGACATTAAGTTAAAAAATTCTTTTAACGGCAAGTCCATAGAAATATGCAAATACTTTGTAATATTTCATATATTAGGAATATATATATATATATATATATATAGTTTTTATCTATTAAACATATATAGTTGGTTCTATTGTGAAATTCAAAGTCTTGAATATAAGGATTTTGTTTGATTGAATGAATATTAATTTTTATTGTTTGCTCATAAGAAACTGTTGAAGTTTCTTGAAATGAGAAATGGTTATTTTTATGTAATGTAGAAAGAAGAATTAAAATTGCATGTAACCAACAGTAGAAGAGAAAATGCATCTCCTCAATTTTTCTAAAATCTTATTTGATTAGATACATAGTTCTAAGAAGATCTTTCTTGATCATGAGATGTGGGTAGGTCTCATGACGATATTGACAATAGCATGGTTGTTTGCATGCTATAGATATTTAAATGATGCATGCATGGTTAAAGGAAGCTATATGAAGGTTACAAGGGTGATCAACATTTGTATCATACCTAGTATAGGTATTAACTCTCATGTCAATGATACACTATCCATATGTAAGGGTTCAGTCTAAGATTATGACTACTTGACTGTGGTTATTGTTAAGGTTTCCTTAACAATAAGGTAGTGTTAGCGATGGACAATGTATAAACTTATCTATATTAGTGCAATATTTTATTATTTTATTTATTATGCTTTGCTATTAAGTCTTTTGGTATATTTGAGCCAGAACATGACTTACATGGACATACATTTCTGATTTCAAAACTCTTTACATTATACAATGCAATTTTAATGATGTAGTTGTCTGTTTGTTTTATTATATTTGATTGACATATTGGCTAGTTGGACTATTTTCATTCAAGAATGATTGAGCAAGTTATTAATTCTTCAAATTATTTTTCACAAAAATTTGAGTTTGACTAGGCATCGTCTCACTTGAATTAAAGTTCATTGTGTGTTGGTTAGATAAGTTCTCAATTGATGACTCATCATTGGGATGAATGGCCTTTGACTTCACACTTTTGGTCAAAGTATCAGTTCACCTGAAGTATGAATCAATTGGTTTATTAGTCTAACTGCTATGACTCTTACATGTACAACTAATAATTTTAATACAATTTTGACCCACTATAAGGTTCATATTTCAGATAGAAACTCCTTCATAACCCTTGAGTATGATCCTAATCCACTTCTATAAGTTAGTCTCATATAGGACCTTTCTTAGTGTATTTGACATATAGAATTACTACATTGAGATTAGAATAACTTGTGAAATATTTATTGGGCATATCTTAGTATTAAGCAATGTTTTCAATTTTAAGCAGTTACATGCTACAACTATGTGATTTGTTCCTACTTTGTCTGTAACGATTATTATTTTGATTAATGATTTAACATGTGATTAGATATGGATTCGTGTGATGGAAACCTGACTTTGTGAAATTAGTGTTCCATGGGTATCTTAATATTTTTCACAACATAAAACATGAGTGAAATATCAGAGTTTATGTGGACATGTTTGGAGGATTTTTTGGACCTTAGTTAGGGTTTTGATCTCATTGGGGTCACTAGCGGGAACCCCTAGGGTGTCTGACAAGTTAATTTTCTACACAAGTAGGTGACCTCCTTCCATAAGGATGCCATTGATCTTGAAAGTTCTTATTATCACAAGGATTCTACAACACAGAGATTGAGATCATGCATGGTGGTACTTCTGAACTGGGTTTTTGCAACATTTATATGTGAGGGATGATGGGGAAATGGTTGGCCTTAAGAGTCAAATAGCTGGTGGCCCCATTTGTATTTATACAACTAATGTAGCAAAATCCTTAAGCAGATGATTGTGACTGATAACATCTTATTTTAAGAACTTTTAGCAATTGTTTTATGCCCATGAGGACATCCTTTTTTGAACCTTTTGATGTCCTTAGGAATAATTTGTACATGACCTAATCCCTTTACTTTATCCATACAGATCACTACCAATACATATCCATTATGGCCGCAATGCGATCAACTATCCCGGCTGCCACAGGTCCACGAGTGTTTAGGTCGGGACACATAGACGCTCAGTGTCGTGACCCAACACAACTGTGCATGATGATCCCATCCCCTGTTAAGGTCTCGGCTACAACAACACTGCCATGTCACAATAACCTTCGTGAATAAAACAACAGTCACGAGCGTGACAGATATGAAGGTTGTAGAAGCCATCGTGACCAGGGCAGTGTCACTACCGATACTAGGTGGCAACCACAACTATAGTTTTGACCAAGGTGTGGATGCAACCAAAATGCTTGTCACGATTGCTATGCATGTCATGACTGCAACACTGGTAGCGATTGAGATATGTGTAAAGACCGCTATACCTAGACTTAAGTCAGTGGGTGGAGCCTACAAATAGGCCCCTGACTCCACACATCAGGGGGATCATCAAGAGCAATGAATTGTTACCCTATTTTAGAGCCATCCCCGTTCACCTCCATCGGTCTAGGATCTCTGAAGATGAAAGTTGGAGTAGAGAGAAGATATCCCATCCTCTTCTTTTAGGGAAGGAGTTACCATCTTTCACGTTCATACCAGATCTAGATCTAAAGAAGTATTGTTGGTGTATCACCTCCTTCTTTCTTTAGACCTATTATCATCCTCACGTTGTACCTTCTCCATCTTTGTTATTCTTGATGTATCTACACTTTTATAATGTCGTTATGTTGCCCGTTAATATGTGTGGTTAAACACCTTACTTGTGTTGGGAGTAGCCACTAAGGCTCTCCCAACATGTATATACTTGCACCCCTTTGAATATATATATATATATATATATATATATGCTCCTAGCAAGGATTATCTCCATACCCTTGTTCTTACTACTTCACTTTCATGACTAGCTACCATCTTGTGATGTATGATTGTTAATGCCTCAAAAGAGTAGTATTAATGTTATCTAAGTGTTGTGGAGTTGCATAAATGCATGTGAATCTTAGAATGATAAAGCTAATGATCATATGGTATGCCTTGTGACCATTTGTTTTCCATCTTGAGAGAGAGACAACCTTATAGTATAGATCTATCCTAAGCTCGAGAGAGGAGGGAATAGACATATATGATGATTGCTTGTAATCTTGTTAAGGGTATACAAAGGGGTGTGAGTATCACATGTTGGTGAGAGATCTTAGTAGGTGAAACCCGATCCAAGTTCCCATTCATACTTTGGTTATATATTTCTTGTTTGATTTTATTCTCTTATTTTATTTTCTTCCCTTTGATTTTATTGCTTTGTTTGGAGTAACATCATTTCTTAGGAAACACCATCTTAATATACCCCTTCATTTGGTGTATTTGGGTCTAAGGCTCTACGTTCCTAACACTTACCAATCTTGTCACTGTGTTTCAACCCCGATCTACTACATTGGACCCAGTATAATAGTTGTGAGGGCCTGAGTGTCGGGTTATTAATATAAGAGTCTGGCTACTCTAAATCTGCTCCATTTTAGACGTGTGATTTAAGTCAGTCAACTTTTTGGCACCGTTACTAGGGATAAGGAAAAATGGTATTACTGAGAACACGAGCCTACTCACTATACACCCGTGCCTCAAGCTTAGCAATAAGCTTGACTGCACAAAACTCTAAATCAACTACATCTAGATTGCTTAGAATATTTCATTTTACAGGTCTAATTTTCTAACTTGACTGTGCAATCTATTTAGGTAGTCTGAAGGGAAACAAATTTAATCAACACCTCACCCACTTGTTAAGACACCATGTGCCTCATAGAGACGGTAACCTTACTAGGGAGGATCAGAATGCAAGAGTCCAACATAATCTTTCACCTCTAGTAACTGAAGAAGAATGGGAGGAATGTCATTCAGATGGTCATCACCATGAGGAAGAATATTTTAAAGAGTGACAAAAAAATTGTGAAGAGCAACAAAAAGTGGAGCGACACCATCACAAGCATCACCATCACCACAATAGAAGACATAGAAGGAATCATTGAGATCATGAATGTGATCACAATAATAGTGAGGAGGAAGATGATGAAGAAGATAACACACTTAGAGAATTGGATGCTACCAGAGTTAACGAGTCAAGATGCCCAATCATTATCCCATAATTCAATGCATCTAATTTTGAGATAAAACATGTTGTCATTTTGATGATCAAGAACAAGCCTTTTCGAGGGAATATGAAGAACAAGAATCCTTACCATCATATTGACACCTTCAAAAACATCTGCGACACCATCAAGGTGAGGGGAGTGCCTCAAGAAGTCATATATACCAAGGGATTCATTTTCTCTCTGGAAGATAAAGCTATGTCGTGGTATCTTAACCTACCTCACCAGTCTTGTTACGACCCCACCTCCCGATAACCCCCAATTAAGGGAGACTGAGAGGTCGAAGCCGCACCCATCACTTATGGATCAAAGGTTCGACACTTAACCAAGAACAATTATTACATTTCAACAATCTATACTGAAAATCTATAATAAAATTTTGCATACCTTTTGAAAATTGTGGATTTCTAAACTTATATCCATGTATGTATTCTACTCTAACTAATCCTCCTTGCATTTTACTTCATGTATTTCGCAATATGACGATTTACTGTTTGTCCTTTTGGCTTGTACCTAAAACGCCGACAAACAAAACGTCGGTCAGTCGAAGCTGGTATATGGGGGAAACAATAATCGTGCAATTATTCATAACAATGTATTGCAGCCAATTACCATTTAACAATCAAGTTTACGTTTTAAATATAACTACGTGATCCATGTGTACCCTATCCCTTGTGTTGTCCCTGCAGTGGACCTGGATACTACCTTCCTTATGGTAGATCCCCATTATACCCCTCATGAATTCACCTAACAGGTGAATCAGTTTCTAGGGTTGAGTCACATGGCACTACCCGTAGGTAGCCCACTCCTTAACTCATGGCAAGCTAAGAGTCTCATGGCACTACACATGTGTAGCCCAGTTTCTAACTCATGACAGCCTAGACCTTGCTCTAGGTTATCCTTTTTAGCCCTTGCATAGCCACAAGGGTGGACCCGGATCTAGCCAGTTATACATGTATATTCATAGTGATAGTCATAGTCACTCTATAGTTGCATGAAATAAAAACATCCAATAGTTATTTCAAGCCATGAGGGAAACGTCAATAAAATCCCCAAAAAACTAGTCGGGATAATCATAAGCGTAACTACATACCTGATTTGATGATTTCACAAGTATTAAGCAAATCCAACCAAGAAAGCAATCCAAGTAGGCAATTCAACAATCACATAATTCCTGAAAAGAATATGTACTCTATTTATTACACACTTTATCAAGAATCTACTTTATTGACTTGGATTCACTTTCTAGGGTTTATGTATCCATTTTAGGGTTTCGTTTTGTAATTAGGGTTTCCCTTCATCTTTTACCATATTAAACCCTAATTTTATGCTATTACTCGTAAGCCATAATTATCTCATCTATTCTTCAATATTAAGGTTATCTTAACAAGAAATAACCCTATTTTTGGATTTAAAGCCACCATTAACCATTAATAAATTTTATTAAGCTTCTTTTACATTAAAGCTACTATTTTTATCCTTTTAATTAATGACAAGATCATTATACGCCTTTATCATCAATTCAACGTTCATTAGGGTATTATTAACATATGAACTTGTTTTGCCATCAATTCTACCTTTTATTCATGAGAAAACCCTAATCACTACATTTAGGGTTTTCATCCATAATTAGGAACTTTAATGCTCAAAATAAATTAAATCCATCATTTAACAATGTATTTTCACATTTTCCAAATTATATATGATCTTATCCTCTTTTACCCTAAATTAGGGTTTCTAAATACATAATCATTCTCATATGGGGTAAAAACCCTAAATCATGCAATTTTACATCTAGATCAGGTTTGAATCTAACATTATCATTCAATAGGTTATTAATACTTCAATTAACCCATTAAGCATACTAGATTCAACCTTTAATCACAAATATGGTTTTTAACTTATCTTTAATGCACTTTTCATCAATTTATAGTACTTTTGCAATTAGTAACGGAATCAATCTTTAATATCATTTTTTATTGGATTCCTCTCGTTCTCCTAATCAAAATACATATATTATTTGTATTTATCTGAGCTACAGTTTATGAGATATGCTTTTTGCAAAGATTTACTTACTTGGCCAATCAGATTGCGCCACATGTCCCGCTCCATGCAACGTTGCTCAAAATAGAATATAACGCAATTACGCATTTACCTCTGGTAAGTTGAACGCGTCTCCAGCCCGTGGAGGGGAAAAAGTGTCCAATACACTCCACTGTCTTCAACCTTGCACTGCTGCTGCTGCTTCCGCCGCCCTAGCCACACACAGAGCGACTTCTCCTCCTCTTCTCGAGCCCGATGGCAGCCGCCGAACCTTCCCCTAGCTCTGACGCCCTCCACCACCCTTGGGTCGCCACCTATCTCACGTTCTAGGTGGTTGGTTTGAGCGGGTAGGCGTGCGACCTGCTGCCATGTCACCGGCCTTCAGCAGGTGTTGCACGGTGACCGTGGGCCTGGGGATGATAGCTGATCATCCCAGGTCGTCGTGGGTACTTCATGAATTTGACGAGACTCCAATACAACTCCCCAGTGCCCTCGAGACAACATTATCTTCTTCGGTTAGGGTTTTGAATGAAAGAAGAAGAAGATGAAGAGAGAGAGGGAGATGTGGGATTATCCTCAGGTTGGGCTAAGGCTCCAACCCTTATATAGGGGAGGATAGCAGTGCCCTAGGACGTTCATCCAGAGGAAAACAATTTCTCTCTTATTAGGAATCCTATTCCTTCAATGAGAAGCAAAACTCTCTCTCTCCTACTTACCTCTTGATATTCTTTATTGCATGGATAATAGAAATACGAAAATCCACTTTCTTATTCTCTTTAATCTTGCTTTTTTAAACCATTGGCACGAATTTCTATATTCCCTTAAGTAGAAAATACTTTCTTCTTAACAAAACCACATACTTAATTAGTTATCCCCATTATCCTTTTATTTTGTAATTTTGTAATTTTCTCTTTCTTTCCTCTTTATTGGGACTCCTTGGATCCCAAGGAACTCTATTATTTCGAAATCCTTTTTATTGGATACTCATTATCCTTCTAAATGCATTATTCTTTCTTATTTCTCATTATCTTGTTTATTTCTTATCAAAATAGCTCCTTTTGAGGATTTCTCTTTATTTTTCTTTTATTTTCCTCATTGGTATTCCTTTTATCATTAGGAATCCTTGGGATACGAAATTCCACTAAGGATACTCATTTGTACCTCTTTTTACTTATTTTCCACATTTTATCGTTGTTTTCAATTTCTTTCTTAATAAAGAAATAGTTAATTGATATTTTCTTTTCTTATTGCACTCTTTATGTGACTTTGGACTCCTTGGAACCCAAGGAACCCAAGAGGCACGAAATCCCTCTTTGGATTTTCCTTCTAGAGGTTTCCACATTTTTCTTTTCTCAAATATTCAATTATTCATTCACTAATTGAATTTTCTCGTTATTTGGGCCCAATAGCTTATAAAGCCCACCACACAAACATCGTGGCTATTGTAAACAAAATCCATTTATTCCAAATACATTATATCATTATTTGTTTAAATTTCTTTAATATGAGAAATTACATTTCTCAGCAAATAAACCCAAAAATTTGGGGTTGTAACAAGTCTATAGACAAATGGGGACCCCTTGTTGATGCTTTCGTCACTAAGTTCTATCCCACTAAAAATACCATTAGAAATAGGTAAAAGATCACTTCCTTCATGCAAAATCCTAAAGAGAATCTTCATGAAGCCTGGGAATGGTATCATGAGTATCAAAGGGATTGTCCTCACCACAACTACCATAAAGGATTTTTGATGACAATGTTTTACAATGGGCTAACTCCCACAAAGCATACTACACTTAATGCAGCCATCAGGAGCAATTTTCTTAGAAAGAAACCAAGTAGAACTAATGGTTGCATTGCAAGAAAGTATAGAGTATGGGAGAAATGATAAAGGCTCAACCAAGAAGGCTGACACTAAAGAACCTTCAGTCGAAGCCAAAGCTCTGGAGACTATCACGGCTCAAATTTAGAAGATTGCCACATATGTCAAACAACTAAAAGACACTAGAGGAAAGGGCAAGAAACCTATTGAAGAATTCATGAATTGTGTCACATGTGGTGAAGGAGGTTGTAGAATCAACAACTGTATCTATACACTACCAGAAGAAAGTGAAGAAAGTGAAAGTGAAGAGGAAATAGAAAATGTCTCTTATGCAAATTTCAAACGGCCAGATCATCTAAGATTTAACTATGGCAACAAAGATGTTGCTGAGAATTCGCATCAACTGGGTGGTTTGAATAAGCCACCTCCATGATTCGAGAAAAAAGGTGGATCGACTCAGTATACTAGAACTGCTAGCTATCAGTCAAACAAGAACAATTATCAAGGTCAATATCAAAAGAAAAATGTGAGCCGTCAAAATCAAGGAAAAAATCAAAGTCAGATCAAACCAAGGATAAAAACCAGCCAAACATGATCACTCAGCTATTTGATTTTGCAAAAAGGCAAGATTCAGTGAACAACCAGCTTATCTAAAGTTCCATCACCAACTTAGGAGTGTTAACCATGGTGCAAACTTAGATGGTGGACATGCAAACACATTAAAGATAGATTGATCAAAAATTAGTGCAGCTGGCAGAGCTCATGAAGAATCCTCCATGGAAGATCCCATTGAACACAGAAACCACAAAGATGGCTACTCTCCGGTCGGGAAAAGTTGTAGAAAAACAATAAGAAGAGATCCACTATGAAAAATAAAAGGCTCCCGATACAAATACTAAACCCATTGTATTCGAGGAGGAATCTGAAAGGGAAGAGCCAGTAAAGGAAGACAAGGCCGTAGAAAAAGACATAAGGAAGAAAGATGCAAAGTATAAGGATTCAGATCCCACAGAAGAGATCTTACACAAAGAAATCCTTATGCACCAAGATTCCCATTCCCCTAGAAGTTAATCAAGGCTCACCTAAAGAAAAGATATGAGAAGTTCATGGAGGCAATAAAGAAGTTGCACCTAGATATTTCATTTCTAGATGCGATTGAGGAAATTCCTACCTATGCCAAGTTCTTCAAAGACCTGATTACAAACAGGAGGAGAGGTGATCACATTGAGACAGTACAAATAGCTAATATGTCAAGTGCTTTTGTTCAAGCTACGATGTCAACAAATAAAAGAGACCCATGAGCATTTACTATTCCTTTCAATGTTGGAGACAATGTAGAAACAAATGGACCCACTGATCTAGGAGAAAATATCAGTCTCATGCCCCTTTCTTTAGCCCAAATATTGGGAATGACAGACATGGTGAAGATAGGTATGTGGATTAAGCTTGCTGACCACACCTTTAAAAATTAAATAGGAGTGGTAGAGGATGTCCCGATATGTGTCGGACGGTTCTTTATACCTTGTGATATAGTGGTGATTGACAACGTCGAAGATCCATCATGCCCCATGATATTTGGAAGACCATTCCTCACCACAGGGAGAGCCCTGATAGATGTCATGGAGGGAATCATTACTCTCTATGTGGGCAATAGTCACATCAATTTTCATGTACAAGATGCCATGAGAGGACCCTCTTTGTTTGATTCAGCCTATTTCATGGACATCTATGCTCAACATTGCGAGGAAGTACAAGAAAGTAATGTGATAATTGACCCTCTCATACAAGCCAATAATCCTGATCCCAATCTAGAAAATCCTAAAGTGGTTGATATTTTGGATTAATTGAATCAACCTGAGGAGGAGGGTTTCAGTGACGAAGAAGGTATAGTAGAAACAGTGATGTATGCCTCACTCGAACAGACACCAAAAGAAAAAGTTGCACCTGAACCAAAACCTGAGCTAAAGAAACTACCTGAAGGGTTGAAGTACAAATTCCTCAATGACAAGGAGAGGAATCTGGTCATAGTTAATGTAGATCTGACATATGAACAAATGGAAAAGTTGCTGAAGGAACTCAGACTATGAAGGAAAGGTATAAGATATTCTATGGAGGATATCAAGGGCATTGACCCAGCTTTGTGCATGCACATAATCAATTTGGAAGAGACTGCTAAACCCCTGGTTCAACTGCTAAGGAAATTAAATCAGATGTTGAAGGAAGTTTTGAAAAAGGAAGTAACAAAACTACATGATGCAGGGATCATCTACCCCATCACTGATATCAACTGGGTTAGCCCAATCCATGTTGTACCCAAGAAGGGAGGGATGATTGTAGTTAACTGAAACAATGGGGATGAAGTAACCACTCAGATAGTTACTGGTTGGAGGATTTATATCGACTACTGTAAGCTTAATGTTGCAATGAGAAAATATCACTTCCCTCTACCTTTCATCAACCAAGTTCTTGAAAGGCTTGTGGGAAATTCCTACTTCTATTTTCTCGATGGATACTTGGGGTTTTATCAAGTCCCCATCCACACCAATGACCAGAAAAAACTACTTTTATCTGTATCTACAGGACATACGCCTTTAGAAGAATGCTTTTTAGATTATGTAATGCGCCTGCTACTTTTCAAAGGTGCATGATATCCATGTTCTTGAACTTTTTGGAAGACATAATGGAAGTATGCATGGATGACTTCTCGGTATATGGGCCTGAATTTGACAGATGTCCTAAAAACTTGTCAAGGGTCTTACAAAGATGTGAGGAGAATCATCTTGTGCTAAATCTGGAAGATACCATTTTATGGTGACAGAAGGCATAACCTAGGGCACAAAATTTCTAAGAAAGGCATGCAAGTGGATAAGAGCAAGATAGAAGCTATATCAAAGTTACCACCACAAAAATATGTCATAGGAGTAAGAAGTTTTATGGGGCATGTTAGATACTACATAAGATTTATCAAAGATTTCTCAAAGGTTGTGAAGCCTTTGGCAAACCTCCTTGTTAAAGATGTAGATTTTGATTTCTCTGATAAATGCCTCAAAGCATTCAATTTCTTAAAGAATGGCTGACCACAACCTTAACGCTTGAAGCACCTGATTGGGTATTGCCTTTTGAAATAATGTGTGATGTCAGCAATTACGCCATCGAAGCTATCCTAGGGAAAAGAAAAGATAAGAAGCACCATGCGATCTACTATGCTAGTAGAACTTTCAATGAATCTTAGGAAAACTACACCATTATTGAGAAAGAAATGCTAGCGATAGTATTTGCATTCTACAAGTTTAGATCGTACTTAATAGGGATAAAAGTGAATGTGTACATGGATCATGGGTCCATAAAGTATCTTATGTAGAAAAAGGACACAAAACTGAGACTGTTGCAGTGGGCTTTGTTGCTACAAGAGTTTGATCACAAAATCAATGACAAGAAAGGAACGAAGAACACGGTGGATGACCACTTGTCTAGGATAGTATTCATTGAAGGAAATCAGATACCACTAAATGACAACTACATCGATGAAGCCATGTTGATGGCTAAGTAAATCAAACCAAATCTATCTTGCTTTGCTGACTTTTATAACTATCTATCTTGTGGGTAGTTACACCCTGAGATAACTTACAATCTACAAGGAGTGGGATCCACTCCCTACTAAAAATTTGAAGAATAAAACATCCATTCCAAACACACTCAAAGGTATGCTAGAATAGGTTCAAAATTTTCAAATTTCAATAAATGGTATTCAAAACAACCAAAGTGTAGCAGCAGAATTAATAAATGCCTATATTCAATTTTCACAAAAGAATACAAAAGTACATCATAATATCCCATAAGGGTTTACATGTATGATACAAAATACGGATCTAAGTTGAGGGAAATGTAAACCATATCAATATTTCCTCCAAGCTTTAACTCCTTAAGCTAAGTCAAAGTCTTCATGCCATATCATCCAAGTCCTTCACCTAGGGTTGGAAGCATACCCCAATAAAAGAAGAAACATAGGTGACATCAGCAAAGGCTGGTATGTGCATACTAAAATATGGATTGAGCAATATATAGAATAAAGGATGTCAAATATAAAATGCTTCCCATAGAAAGGACAAGGACCACCCAAATGGGTATCAAGAGAAAAGGAATTGAAATCATACGATAACAAAAGAATACTTGTCATTAATAAAACATAAAGATTGTGCCACACAAGCACATGTAAATAATTAGAGCACACACCCTATATCATCAACCTGCATGCATATGAGATAAACATAGCCCTTAAAAAACATAAAGAGAATGGCAACCAAGTCGCACAAACTTGAAACCTGATAGAGACTAACGTACTGCAAACTTCCAAATATATAAAATCGGCCAAGCCTCACAAACTTGAAACTTGGGTATGGGAGCTCTCCTCCTCCATCCCAATATTATAAGGGGCATATTGCCCAAAAATTAATTCAATTACACTACTCTAGTGCTACTGGTTCACATAGCATGTTTAATTGAGAGGCAAGTAGAAAGTATAGTCATATTACAAAGTAATCACCACAAAAGTGACCAACATATACATCCACCTCACAAGTGGGAAAAAGACATAACATGTCATCATATATAGTTACAACATGAACAAAGAATAATAAAGAAGCAAGAGAATGTCAAAACATGATCACAAGATCAGTAACAAATAAGATACTTCACATGAAACATATTTTCCAAAAGAACAAGATATTGTGTAGGCTAATGTCCATAGGACCAAGAGAAAGAAGAATATAGGATAATGGTAAACAAGTCTAATGTGGTTTCCAAACATACAATAAGAGAGATAAATTTCTCAATATGAATAATTGGGTCTGCAAACATACAATAAGAGAGAGAAATTGCTCAATATGAATAATTGGGTCTGCAAACATACCTCTCTTAAGAGTCTAAATAGTCCAAAGTCCAATCCAAGTCAAAGCCTAGGCCTCCAAAGAATCTCTAGGGAAGGTGCACATGTCCAAGTAGCAAGGTCCCCTACCTAGAGAGGTTGGTTTCCTCAACAAAGCTCCTATCTCGAGCAAGAAACACCTTCTCCACTTTAGAGGTGAAAAATCCTAACAATAGATCATGGAGATGAGGTGTTTAAGGGTTCTAGGTGGGGTTTCACCATGTAAGGCCATGGTTACGACCTGGAAGAAGGTGGAAGGAAGATGAAAAACATGAAAATAGGGAAGGAAATGTAGAAACTTACTATTTTTGGTCGAAATCACCAAGAAGGAGCTTCAGAAACGCTAAATAGAGCAAATTTGGAACCCTATGAGCCTTCTTCACCAAGGTAGGTACTCTCTATTAATTTGGTACAACACCTTCATGGACAAATAGATTAGGAGCGATGCTCTAATCTGGGGGAAAGACAAGGAGATTGAGAATTTTCAGATTGGGAGGTGGGAAGGGGTACATATGGCTTTATAAAGAAAGGGGTCAAGCATGAGGTGTCTATGGGACTTTCCATGTGTCAATGTATAAGGGTTCCCATGGTCATGCAAGCCTTTATAGATAAGGAAGAAGTCAAGCATGAGGTGTCAAGTTACTTTCCATGTTTCCATGGCTAAGGGTGCCCATGGACATGCAAACCTTTATGGATAAGGAAGAAGTCAAGCATGAGGTGTCCATGGAGCTTTCCATGTGTCCTTAGCCCATGGCTTTCATGGTCATGCATGATGACAACTCATAGAGACTTCTTTAATATCAAATGTTAGTTCATGGATACTTATAGGCCATACCCACTGACCTCCAATCAAAGAAATAACCCTGTTGGTTGATAGCTTCTAAAGATAAGCTCATTTATAAAGAGAGTAATCCCTAAAATTCCCTTGGAGAGAAACACCTTCAAACCAAGGTGCAACTAGGTGCCTCAAGGTTCACAAACTCGAGAATGTTAAGGGAATATATAAGGATTATAATTCATGTGACAATTTGCAAAGAAAACCTCCCAATAGGGTAAATTGTAGAAAAGTCCAGAATGTACCTAAAATTGCATAACTTGCACAAACAACATCCAAATTTGGTGAAACTTCATCCACAAGTTATCTTTGATGTGTTGAATACAAATTTGCAATTATTTCCATATTTTGAAGTTATATAATCACATTATTCATTACTTATGCCTTTTACTCATTTTCTCTCTACGAAACTTATCCTAATATTTCAAGGTTGTCCAAATTAGATGAAATTTGACATGTAGCAAAATTTTGATATGTAGATTATGAATTTGAAGTTTTTTTTCCACTTTTGAGACTTATTTTTATGATATATGTCATTTGTCCCATTAACGACCCATTATCTAAATTATTCATCCAATTAAGTTCCTTATCTTCATATTACCACCATAATGAGTTATGTGGCATATTTTATGTATCGATTATTAACCTAAGACTAATGTGAAAACATTAGGATACATTAGGGTGATACATTCATGTATTAGATCATTAGGATTATACTAAGCGTTCATTTAGGTCGAACCTTCAACCTTGTTTGGCTAAGACCAAAAGGTCAAAGTTCTAGGGTAAGGTCCAAGATCCAGTATGTCACACAATCAAAAGAACAAATTGTTCTCTAGTTTGAAAATGTTTTACTAGGATGATCTTTTTTTGTTCAAAAGATGCTCCAACAATTTATACCATCATTGTATGCCACAAGAAGAGGTGCCTAAAATCCTCAAGGAATGTCATTTCTCATCATATGGAGGTCACCATGGAGGCGAAAGGATCACTTCTAAGGTTCTATAGTTGGGATTTTATTGTCAAATACTCTTCAAAGATGCTCTGTCATTTGTAAAGTCCTATAAGGACTACTAGTTCACAGGAAATATCAGCAAAAGAATTGAGATGCCTATGGTCGACTGGGTCAAAGTAGAAATTTTTTATGTATGGGGAATTGATTACATGGGACCATTCCCATCTTTAAAGGGGAACCATTATATTCGAGTTGATGTGGACTATGTCTCAAAAATATGGGTAGGTTGTTGATACCCAAACCTGTGACTCAAAAGTTGTGATCAAGTTGATTGAGAATACTATCTTCCCATGAGTCAGGGTTCCACACACCGTCAAAAGTGACAGGGGATCCCACTTTAGGGAAAGACAGTTTGAAGATCTATTGAAAAGGTACGGAGTCAAGCACAAGGTGGCCACACCGTATCACCTGCAAACATATGGACAAGTAGAAGTATTGAACAGACAAATCAAGCAGATCATGGAGAAGACAGTTAGCTATACAAGGAAAGACTGGTCCATGAAGCTCGATGATGCATTATGAGCTTACCGCAAGGCATATAAAACATCAATAGGTACCAACCCCTACAGGCTGATTTATGGAAAATCTTGCGATATTCCAGATGAACTAGAGCACAAATCCATTTGGGCTATCAAATTTATGAATATAAATATAGAAAAAGTAGGTAAGAAAAGATTTCTTCAACTCCAAGAACTTGAAGAGTTGAGTTTGCATGCTTATGAGAATGCATGTATATATAAGCAAAGAACTAAGGTGTTAAGACCACCTGAAAAATAAGGATGTGCATGAGGGGGACAAGGTTCTTCTATTCAGTTGTTATTTCCTAGAATGCTTAGAACTAGATGGTTTGGCCCTTTCTCTGTGGTGAGGATCTATCCATCTGGAATGATAGAAATCACTAGTGATAAGACTGGAACCTTCAAGGTGAATGGACACAGAGTAAAGAGGTATGATGAAGATGAAGCCTTTGTGAGAAGGTCAGAACTCATATTGGAGGAACCCAAACCAGTAATGGATGAGATACATGAGCCCAACATAGGACGAAGAGGAATGAGAAATGAATGGGATAGTCAAGCTAAAAGACTTTAAATTAGCACTTCTTGGGAGTCAACCCATGAGTTTACTGCTTTCTTTCATATTGCAAACTTTCCTTCAGTTCCATCTAGTTTAAATTGTGTACATATTTAACTCTGAACTTTCTCTCTCTAAGTAGCCTTTAATTCCTCTAAAATAGATGGTCAATTTTGAATTCCCATCTTTGTTATTTCATCATCAATTACTTTGATGATGTGTAAAAATGTTGCTTGGTTTAAAGCTTAGATGTTCACTCTTAAAGGTCCTAGTATCAGTTAGAACACTTTCATAGTATTTCACTCGCTACTACTTTTGATCGTCTCAGTCGCAACACATAACACTTTGCTTAGAATCAATGTTTCGACTGAGACACTTTCACCACATGTTTGACCAAAATGATGCTTGATTGTTGAAAGTATATTGACCGTTACACTTGTAGAGGTAAAAACACTTACCAATGTCTTGATCACTACATTGCCTAGTATGAAAGGCACTCTCGCACGTACTGTAAACCTCTAGCACTCTCTCTCTCTCTCTCGCCATGCTCTGACAAAGATTGACAGAGACTCCTTGTGTAATCGTACATCTACGATGACCTAGATTATAGTTTTGATCATCAGTACCACCCTTGTGCTCGTTGACGATGTTCTTGACTCACCACCACTCTTTCTCGCCCCTTTTGACTGTTTGATTTTCTTTGCAAGGTAACTTTCCAAACCCTTCTTTTAAATCTTCATCATCTCACAATTTTTCCACCTTCTTCCTCCCTCCAACCAAATCTTGACCATGTTCTGATCATCATCCTGACCATCGATTGTGATCTTGTTCCTCCATTCTCGGTCGAAACTGACTTCATTCTGACCCTTCACCTTCTAAAAACCCCTTTTATCACGGATGAAACCTGCCTTTTTCCTACATTGTTCGATTCCCCTCTGACAGTATGATGCCTCACCTTCCTTTCTTCTATCCCTTCACCTTTTGCCCTTCCCCAATCATCGATCTTTACCCTTCTTTTTCTGTTTGGAACCGTCGTGTTCACAGGTGCGTCGCAACACATGTTCTGGTTGTAACACTCATTTCGTACGCTACGACCATAGCAATAGTGACACATGCTTATCCCTTAACTTGAAAATGTATTGTCTGTAACACTTGTTTTGATATTGGTTACTATCCTTTGTGTGTGTTTCATCTGCAACATCTATTTTGATTGGAACACATATTTCAACCGCTACACATGTTGCGGTTGAAAAACATAGTATCATGGTTGGTCATAACACTATCACCTAATTGCTTAATCAATGATTATATGTAAATATATGATGTTAGGATAATTTTCCCCTCCTATTCATAATCCCTAAACTCTACAAGTGATATAAAATTCTATTTACACCACTACATAAGAGATCTATAGCGGTCGACACACTTCCGATGTCTTGTGTTTTAGTCGAGATAGATGGTGATATGTCTCAATCGATACACTCATATTATACATCTAAATATCTGACAAACTCTTATTGATTAAATTTATAGAATGTCAACCACAAACCCTAAAACCACAACCAAGAAGGCAGAAGCCCTGGAGGGAGCACAGGAGGCTTGGAGTCAGTCACCAAGGCATTGAATGACTGCCCAAACCTGTCACCACAGAATAAGCTCCAGTTGGAGCTTCTAAAGAAGAAGTATGAGTGCATCCTGGCCCACAAGACTCCACCAGAGATAGAGGAATCTTAGAGTGATGCATAGAGAGAGACATCTGAATACGTCCCTCAACAGAAAGGGAAGTGATGGGTGGAAGTGCCAATGGAAGCCAGAACCAAGAATTAGAAAAAGATTGCATGCGAGACATCAAAGAATCCAAGGTGGGAGGCTGACTCACCTATACAAGAGGTGCATGACTTGGATGAGGAGGCACCTATAGAAGATCTAGCAACATTTGTGCCTAGAGACCAGACACATCGATCTCACTTTGAGATGATTCTGAGGACCAAGACCTTCAAGCCTACACAGTATATAGATGTTCATGACTTCAAGAACTTGGGCATCTATGATAGGATAACCGAGTTCCAGGCTAAAGCTAATTTGTGCATCCTATGCATAGTAGAGGCTCCATCAAAGACAAACCTGATGGAAAAATTCATGTCATTGCTAGAGAAAATACCTGTCAGTGATGTGGAATGCAAAGACGCTGGAGGGGAGTTCAAGTTGGAAGTCAAGATGGGAGGCAAGAACCACTACATCACTGATGTCACCCTGAATCTAGAGGCAGCTCAGTCTTTGTTACATGCTCCTAGTAAGAAAGAGGTTGTAGGCTACAACCACCACAAAGTATGGAGGATGCTAAGCGGGGAGCCTGAACACAGTTCAAGGAAGTCCAAGGCTTCACTAATCTATCAGGGTTGTATAGAAGATAACTTCCACCAATGTATACACAAGTTTAGAGATTGGGGGTGTCTAAGGGATACATGTTCCTGATATGGTCAATGTTGAATGCAAAACCAGAAAACATCGACAGACTACTAATAGACAAGTTATCAGTTGTTGTGGGGCCAAATGCTAATAAGATCAAGGACTTTTGCATTGGGGGGAAGATAGCTTTTATTGCATCCTACTATCTAAATAAGGAACAATGATAGAAGTACAAGGCCACCGAGGGACACATGAAGATCGACATCAAGTCCCTGGTAAATGTTGGCATCCTGACCTAGAAGGGTGATAAGTTCTTCTACAAGCCAAGCAACTCAAAGTTGCTTCTACCACTTTTGGATATGGAGTCTTACGATGCGCACAAGTTGCACCCAAGTGAAGAGGATATCAAGAAAATGCACTCTGACACCATCAGGAGGGGTGCAGATGCTGAGTCACAAGCTGGGGCAGAACCAGAACCCAAGACAGAGAAGTGGAAGAAAATGGCAATCCAACCACGTCAAGAGAAGGTGGTGGAACCTCAACCCTCTAGAAGAATGAAAACTATAAAACCCCTACCTATGGAGGATGAACCCAGTCGCGATGATGACGGGTTCTCCAATGCACCTCCCTCTCCCCCTGTGGCCACTAAAATGACTGAGTCACCCACAGTAGAAGAAAGAAGTGCTCTTGCAGCTAAAATGAATACATGATGTGTGAGATCATAAAAGAAGTTGAGAAAGCTCATCCCACCACTGTCACTAACATAGAACAACCTGAAGCATCATAGGTGAAACAAGAAACACTTGACACACAAGAAGAACTTGTGCAACGATCACCATACCAACGACCAGCAAGCGCCCCTGAACCAGTAATAGCAACAACGTTGACAGATGAATGGCAATAACCATCGACATTTGGTGACATCCTGGGGCATGATATGATGTCATGTGGACACAAGTAAAAAGCTATTTTGAGGCCAATTCACATATAAACACTTTTCTGCATGCACTAACTATGTAGGTACACGACTTGGATGCAAGAACAACACCTCTCCCTAGTTTCATGCATGAAGTCATCAACAATCAAGCAAAGATGACAACGGTCATCAAAATAATAGCTGATGAAATGATTGATCTTCGAAGAGAAAGGGAGATAATATGAGTCAAGAAAGACCAAATCTGCAAAGGTACAAAGAGGTGATGCTAGACATAAAAGAGAAACACAAATTCCTAGAGGAAGAATGCCAAGAGATGGAGGCTGAACTCTAGGAGCTAGAAAAATGGTGAAACAGAAAGAGGGTGAGGCATATAACAAGAACCTCACCATCTAATGCTTCCTTGAACCCTTCAAACCCTGGTAGGGATGACAAAAACAATGGCGGAGTGGGTGCACCTTCAGTATCCAAAGACAAAAGTGGAAACACAAAGCTCACCCAACGGGAGGAGCCCCCCCTACAAAAGAGGTGCTAACCCAACTAGAAAAGAAAAAGGGTGCTGATAGGACAAAGGTAAAAACTCTGGCGCTAGAGTTCAATCTGAACTTCACGCCTATAATAGAAAGCAAAAGAGTTCATCATCATCGACGTTGCACAAACTCAAGAGATCATCCTTGTTGTTGTTGCCAGACCACATGAGATTGTCCAAGTTGCTGCTACTGAGTCGCAGCACCCCGAATAGGAGAGTAGAGAAAAGATGACGAGTTTTGCTGAGGACTCCACACTGCAATGATGTATGCAGGAGTTGGACATGCCCATGTACGTCTACGAGTCTACTTGGACTTCAGTGAACACAACAAATTCTGAGACAAAATATATGACGGCATGATGGCTGCCACCCTGGCATCACTCAAAGACATTGTAATGGAAGGCGGTGAAGCTTCTGAAGCATCTAGTGGCCAGAGCAAGGCTGAAGATAATTAAAAAACACTACTAAACGGGACTACTGAAGGTCCTAAGACCACCTCTCATGTCTTATCTACCCTAGCTCCATGTATACAAGTAGTAGGAGAAGGAACATCTGAGGATGATGAAGGCAGCCTTGCTTCATTCTTTATCAATGAGCCAGCTGGAAAGTGAAGCCCACCTATTGAACAAGAAGAGTTGGGTGTTGCTCCACCTATCCCATGCAAGATGGTAGGTATGGATATGACCTCACTCTCTAGAATAGCATGCATTGATGTCCATGTCCTAGCAGATGTGCTGGATGAGAACCTTCCAAGCACGGATGTTCTGTATCATAATAAAGGAAGGTCTCTATTTAGTGAACACTTTAGAGGAATCTTTCTAAAGAGATCACATGTTCACAAGAAGCTATTAAAGTGCTATGTGTGACACTTCTTGAAGAGTTCCTTCACCCTGACAAAGTGCAAAAAATGTTTAATTGCACAACTCATCTAGCAGGGAAGCTATTTGATGGAAGGTTTAATTTTGAAGACGTCAAAGAACTGCAACGGTCTGTGAATAGGGAAGAGACCCAGTTTGTAAACCTACCTATGAGAATAGTCAAGCAATGGTTTTTACAGTTGTCAATCTATACAAGCACTGCACCATAGTGTATAACTGATGTGTCATTGAGTTGGATATCACTTCCCTGATCTATAAAAGAAAGGAAGCCAAGGATTATCTAAAAGTATTGCTGTGTCTGAACATGCAATCCAAGCAGAGGGAGACCACCACCAATGAATCTGGAAATAATTCTCTATCTGTAAGAAGGTACCTTGAGAAGAGGAAAGGATGAGGGAATGTACTTTTATTGTGTTAAGAATGATGGAAGGCATCAACAAAAAAATCCCACCGGAAGACCTCTGATTTGTAGATCTGCATGGCCTATGTGGTGTCTATGCTACGGAAGTGACCTATGACCGCCGCTTCTTCAATGATCCAGTGATGCCCTCATATGTGGTACCATGTAGGCTTCACATAGGAGTCTCCTTGCATGAAAAAAGATATGATGAGAAAAACTGAAGACCCTGTGGATTGATCCTGATGAACCAGCCAGGGCAACTACTTAGAAAGAAGGGTGGGTGTTAGACAGTCAGCCTATCGACGCCACTCAAAATAATGAACAACAACCTCAGGCTGCACATGAGCAAGAAGTCAACCCTGCAATAGAGAAATATCAAGAAGTGAATATTAATGATGAGCCTGAAGAAGGAGAAATGAATGAAGATGATATGCCCAAAATCAAGCCAGAAGGGCCAACAAGGTAGATAGTGCCTAATTATAGGACTTCGATAGATGGTCTTGTGAAGGCCTATCATTGGAGTCTCTATAGCTGATGATGATTTGCCTGAAGGAGGGTGATACTACAGGGGAAGTAATCTTTGAGAGGGATGGCATCTGTGTGCTAAAGGATGACCTCTGTGAAAGTTTGAAAACATGAGGGTATCTTTCAATGAGCACCATGCCCACATACCAATCACTACTAGGGGACAACATGAAAAATGTACACATGGCTTACTTCTTGCTTGTCGACGACATTCTAAAAGATAAGAAGTCAAGCAAAAAAGAGCACTTGCAAATACATCTGGCAAACTCTCTTCCAAAATATGTATTCTGGCCTATTCTACATGATGACCATTGGACCCTTTTAGTAGTCAATGTCATAGTGAAGATTGTGATTCTATATAATAGCTCAGATTCAGCCTTCGCACCAAACAAACACACAAACATGACTAATGCGAAGACACCTATAGAAGAGAAAGCAGCTACATGCGTAGAAGTAATTATCGAGATGATCCACAATCAAGGAAAGGGATATGTGCATACAAATGGCAAAGACTTAAAAAATACACAATTCTAGCACAAAAGCCCACAACAAATTCCCTTGTCCAACGATTGTGGATTCTACTACCTGACATGGATCACAGCCCTAGCCCTGATGAATACAAAGGTTGAAAGCATGCAACATGAACAATATCACATGCTCTACAGAATATGTGACATCCCCAGATTTTCACCTTCTCAAAACCCCATGGATATGAGAAGACAAAATCCAAAAACATTAGTAATCAGATCAGAGAGCGATGCAGAAGCATAATACGCATACATGAACATACAACCATAACATACTCAACATTCACATGTATATTTATACAATATGAATTATTACAAATGATTTACATTTACATATTGAATGAAAATTCTACAATCTAAGGACATGTATGCTAAACTAGGATCTACACAATAGGTACAACCTGAACAGTTCTCACTTCACATCTTTTATCCCACGCTATCTCTGAACCTAAAACATACATGAAATAACAAATCAACACACAAGGTGTTGTGTACATGGGCAGAAAGATACATATATTTATGGCTTTCATAATTTTGAAAAAGATTTGCAGAAGGAAAGAAAATCATAGAAAACACTTCTTTATTAACCAAAATATGCCAATTTAAGTCATTTTCTTAGATGAATTGCATTATCAAGGTGGACTAGTACCAAAACATAAATATTGGGCCCATCCCCGTGTACCAAGTACTCTAGGGAAACTCCCCATACACCGTGTGCTCTAGGGAGGTGTACTAGCCGACATTAATCCATTCCCTCGTAAGGGGGATAATGAACACCTTAAATAACTACAAAGCATCTACTTATCATTTATGTTTACAAGTGATAAAACATCAAGTACTATATAGTGCTACTACATCCAATATTTGCAAATAGAAGAGAGCATACATACATATCATGATTGCAAGCAAGAAAACCATAGTCATATACTTAAATAAAACCCACGTACCCGAGTTCAGAGATTTCTAATCATTCTTGCTCATCTAGACATCTGGTCATCACCTGGTTAATAACAAATGTTCATCATTAATACAAGGTTCATCATTAGTCTTGATTATTTAGGTTCAATTTAGGATTTAGGTCAAATCTAGGTGTTACTGATCTAAAATGTGTCTATAATATTTTATAGTGATCCATATGTCATTCTAAGGGTCTGGTTTAGATTTCATAATTTTCTGATACTTTTCCTATTTTCTATAATTATTATGAGGATTAAACATGTAATTAGGTAATAATGAGAAAAGGCCTAACATAGATCAATTAAACCCAGATCAGAGTTCACAAGTGGGTTTTCAGTGTTATTAGGTTCTACTAAAATTTTCTGAGAATTAATATCAACTGGATATCATTTATTATATTTAATGAACCCTAAAAGGGAGCATCATACTCTAAATTAAATATTGTCATTCATACAGGTTCAAGGGTCTGATCTAGGAGTTCAGGATTAAAGTGTACACTTTTCTGAGTCTAGGGATATTTTTGGCTAATTTTTAGGCCAAGGGAACTATTTATAATCAATTATCAATGAGTAAGTCTATTTCTGGGAATTATAGCTCGTTTACCTTTTGATATTTCTGCAGCCGTCAGATATTTGCCTCCCGAAGCTCTAGATGGTCATCACGTCACCTACAAGGGATGTGGCTCCCTTATTGGTTGGCAGGGAGCTAAACCGGTCGGTCCGCTCTCCTTCCTTTCCCTTCTCCATCGCTCCTTGCGCGACTGCCTCATTCTAGCGCATGAAGCCGTCGTCATACAGTGTGTCCACGGCGAGCTTTCCTCCGATGCGCCGAATCGAGGCCGCACCGCCATGGCCGTACCCGACGCCCTGCTTGGTTCTCTGCTTGGGTTTTAGATTTCAATCTCTCTCTCTCTCTTGCTTCCTCGCGAATGCTCCAGTTCTTCCCGTTTCCACAGAGCAGGTGCCGCCATGGAAACCCTTGACGGCTCGGCATCATCGTCCTCAGATGAGACTCCCGCAGAGCTTTTCGAGTATTAGTGCACACCTACGATCATCCTCGGTGAATGAGGAGGGATCCACCAATCACTGAGAGCATCCTATTAGAGCCTGGGCGAGAGAAGGCGGCGCAGATTGGGGATTTGTGACTCTGTGTTTTCCTCATCCATACAAGACACCAGGTAGGTCCTCAGACATCGCATGGACTTGCTGGAAGTTTTCAAAGGAAAAGGGGGTGCTCGTTGACCGGTTCTGTGGTTGGCCTCTATGGCTGGTGGTGGCGAGCTCGGGTGCATAGGGGACTCTTTAGTAGTGTTTAGAAACTCCCACGATATGGAGATGTCAGTGGTGACATTCCTCCTCCACTTTATTGTACTTCTTGATGCCTACATGTCTCCTTCTTCTTGTTGTTGTGGTTTGGGGTTTCTACCGGTTCTATGGGTGGATAACGATGAAGGGAAAGGAGTCTGGTTCTCCCTAATTTCTGTACCAGAGTGTTTTTGCGAGGGGTTGCTCAAAAGCCCCGGGTACTGTGGATCTAATTCCCAACCATCATCGCGTGGAGGTCGCAATATAGGTGTGGCCGTTCAAGAGAAGCAGGACTTAGTCATCCCCCACCTGTTCCTAAAACGTGGGGGGGTGAAGATAAGGTGTGAACCTTTGGATCAACTATCTAGGGCCATGATTGTCTCGCCCTTAAGTGGATGTATGGCCTACAACTTCCGCAACCCAAATCATATATGTGTGACATATCCATGTCATAGTCTTTCATATTTCTTAAATAATAACCATATGACTAAGGTTTGACAAGACATTTAAATCAAATATCAATAAATTCCAATTCATATATATTCTAGTAGAAACCTCTTATTCACATGAAACTTGAACCATAGGTCCCTCATGACCCAAGGCCTCATACTACTAAGTTTGAGATGTACATTGCAACAATTGGTCATCTAACTAAATTCCTCAAATAGTCTCATAAATAAGTTTGTAAACCTCAACTATGAATCAATTATTCACCAACCTTGATTAAATAATATTGATCTCATGATCTTGATCATCATGCGCTCTAGTATTCATAATTGAACCATTTGGATTCCTATATACCTCAAGTGTCATCAATTGGCCACTTGATTTTATTATGACTACCAAATGGACCTCTTACACTCATAAGTTCCCAAGTCAGTGAATAAAAAGCTATTCATTGCAATTGAAGTCAATTAGATCTAATAATCATTCATGGTCTTCAATTTCTATATGGGGTATCTAAACCCTAAAATCCAGGTTATCACATTCACCCCATCTTATATGGAATTTCGTTCTCGAAATTCAACTAGTCTCATTCTTAAGCTGATATCAAGGAGTTGTGGATGCCTCTAGGCCACCACTTCTAAGTGCTAAGAGTATCATTATTCGGTCATGTTAGGATATTTATTCATGTAAGGTGTACCCACCCCACCTTATATAGGTTGAAGCGTCATTTTTTTTAATAAGGAATTGTAGCATCCCTTAGTGTCTTAGTCATCACATGACATTCTTACATTTTAGGATTTACATCCTCATAGTCACTTAAGGATAAGGATTTTATCCATATGTATGTATATAAGATGGTATTATTCAAGGTTCAGTCTTTCACTCCACTAACGCATGTAAGATGATATCAAGCATCACTTACTAGAATGTTGGCACTTAACCTCACTAGTCTAGCTTTATGATAAACATCATATCATAATTTTATCATGTGAGAGGGTCTTAGTTGTCATGCTTGAATATTAGGGTTTCACCTCATGGTGTAGTTAATTCTCAAACTATAAGCTTGGATTTAGAAGGATTAAGGTTAAGCACTATATTGTCATGCAATATATATCCAAAGGGACCTTTGTGTTAAGATCATGCTTTTGTAGCATTTATCTTCCTATATGATAGAAGGGGGATGAAAATATACTAGGCCGGTCTTATCATGATTTCAATCTTGGGTACTACATGTATGATATAGGGGGAAAATATATAATAGGTCAAGCTTCTATGAGTGACTCCCCATATATAAATCATCTATATAGCTCAAGTGAGGTTTCTATCACCATATATTAAGAAAGAGAAGAAGAAGGGAGAACGTGTAATTTGAGTATCTTTTGCACAAAGCGTCATGCTCTCATAACTAGAGTTCATATATTACCTCACTTGCAACTAATGATGAGATTCACAAAATTTGTCACTCCATCAAGGACCTAACTCAGTCAAAGGATTGACTTTATCAGATGGGCCATCTACCCATCCTTTTCTTTTACCCAAATCTCACATATAGATTTGAATCATGCATAAGGACTCAACTCAACACTCAAGAGTAATCTACTGTAGGACATTTTTTTAACACATATCTCATATATTGGAGGCTAGGTCCTATGACCTTCTCCTTGTGGGTCTTACTCTCTCTAGAGTTCACCAAATATATCATCCTACCACTAGATATCCTCCTTGTATAAGAGCTTGAGGCTCATGCACACTCATCTCTATCTTAACTTAGCTTATATTAAGTAGGAAAAGGGAATATACTTTCATCATCATGACTTAGCATATATCCTCTAAGAGTGGATTCGGCTCATATACAACTCAAATATTAATAAGGAAACTTATACCATCATAGATCAACTTAGGTGAGATTCTATATACTTATTTCCTTCATCTTTGTTTTGTCTATATATCTATCACATAACCTTATGAGGCTCTAGACATCTAATCTAGATCTATTCTCTCTTCTAGACTGATGTCACTCCCTTTCACTTAGATTGCATGAGCAGTAACTACTCTCTAGTGTGAGGGACACATTTTATATTTACATATATTTAATAAAATATTATATAGTTTTCCTCCGAGAAAGAAGACGTCAGAGAAAACTGTCGAGGCTCGAGCCGATTGGGAAACAAAACCAAATAAGCAAAACGAGTGTCCCACACATAGTAGATAGTCCAGTGCCATGTCACCTAGTGAAATGGTGAGAACAGGGTGTAGATTAGTGTAGCTACCCCATACTTATGAGATATATATGGAAAGGGTCTCACACACTTGTCTAAACCTAATTCTCGAACATCTAGGTTCTAACCTAGAGGCTAAGTCAAAACTTATTACTATAGAACAACTTACTAAGTTTCTAAGGTTTAAGGTGAAAGGTGAAAATTAGTTTTATGTTTCATGGTGAGCAATTGTCAGGTGTATCTATTGTTCATGCTCTGATACCAACTGTGACGTCCCCGGATTTTCACCTTATCAAAACCCCATGGATATGAGAAGACAAAATCCGAAAACATTAGCAATCATATCAGAGAGAGATGCGGAAGTATAATACGCATACATGAACATACAACCATAACATACTCAACATTCACAAGTATATTTATACAATATGAATTATTATAAATGATTTACATTTACATATTGAATGAAAATTCTACAATCTAAGGACATGTATGCTAAACTAGGATCTACACAATAGGTACAACCTGAACAATGCTCACTTCACATCTTTTATCCCACACTATCTCTGAACCTAAAACATACGTGAAACAACAAATCAACACACAAGGTGTTGTGTACATGGGCAGAAAGATACATATATTTATGGCTTTCATAATTTTGAAAAAGATTTGCAGAAGGAAAGATAATCATAGAAAACACTTCTTTATTAACTGAAATACGCCAATCTAAGTCATTTTCTTAGATGAATTGCATCATCAAGGTGGACTAGTACCAAAACATAAATATTGGGCCCATCCCCATGTACCAAGTACTCTAGGGAAACTCCCCGTACACCGTGTGCTCTAGGGAGGTGTACTAGCCAACATTAATCCATTCCCTCATAAGGGGGATAATGAACACCTTAAATAACTACAAAGCATCTACTTATCATTTATATTTACAAGTGATAAAACTTCGAGTACTATATAGTGCTACTACATCCAATATTTGCAAATAGAAGAGAGCATACATACATATCATGATTGCAAGAAAGAAAACCATAGTCATATACTTAAATAAAACCCACGTACCTGAGTTCAGAGATTTCTAATCATTCTTGCTCATCTAGACATCTGGTCATCACCTGGTTAATAATAAATGTTCATCATTAATACAGGGTTCATCATTAGTCTTGATTATTTAGGTTCAATTTAGGATTTAGGTCAAATCTAGGTGTTACTAATCTAAAATGTGTCTCTGATATTTTATAGTGATCCATATGTCATTCTAAGGGTCTGGTTCAGATTTCATAATTTTCTGATAATTTTCCTATTTTCTATAATTATTATGAGGATTAAACATGTAATTAGGTAATAATGAGAAAAGACCTAACATAGATCAATTAAACCCAGATCAGAGTTCATAAGTGGGTTTTCAGTGTTATTAGGGTTCTACTAAAATTTTCTGAGAATTAATATCAACTGGATATCATTTATTATATTTAATGAACCCTAAAGGGAGCATCATACTCTAAATTAAATATTGTCATTCATACTGGTTCAAGGGTCTTATCTAGGAGTTTAGGATTAAAGTGTACACTTTTATGAGTCTAGGGATATTTTTGGCTAATTTTTAGGCCAAGGGAACTATTTATAATCAATTATCAATTATTAAGTCTATTTCTGGGAATTATAGCTCGTTTACCTTTTGATATTTCTGCAGCCGTCAGATCTTTGCCTCCCAAAGCTCTGGATGGTTGTCACGTCACCTACAAGGGATGCGGCTCCCTTATTGGTTGGCAGGCAGCTAAATCGGTCGGTCCACTCTCCTTCCTTTCCCTTCTCCATCGCTCCTTACGTGACTGCCTCATTCCAGCGCACGAAGCCGTCGTCATATAGTGTGTCCACGGCGAGCTTTCCTCTGATGCGCCGAATCGAGGCCACACCACCATGGCCGTACCCGACGCCCTGCTTGGTTCTCTACTTGGGTTTTAGATTTCAATCTCTCTCTCTCTCTCACTCGCTTCCTCGCGAATGCTCCAGTTCTTCCTGTTTCCGCAGAGCAGGTGCCGCCATGGAAACCCTTGACGGCTTGGCATCATCGTCCTCAGATGAGACTCCCGCAGAGCTTTTCGAGTATTGGTGCACACCTACGATCATCCTCGGTGAATGAGGAGGGATCCACCAATCACTGAGAGCATCCTATTAGAGCGAGGGCGAGAGAAGGCGGCACAGATTGGGGATTTGCGACCCTGTGTTTGCCTCATCCATACAAAACACCAGGTAGGTCCTCAGACATCGCATGGACTTGCTGGAATTTTTCAAAGGAAAGGGGGTGCTTGTTGACCGGTTCTGTGGTTGGCCTCTATGGCTGGTGGTGGCGAGCTCGGGTGCATAGGGGACTCTTGAGTAGTGTTTAGAAACTCCCACGATATGCAGATGTCAGTGGCGACATTCCTCCTCCACTTTATTGTACTTCTTGATGCCTACAGGTCTCCTTCTTCTTGTTGTTGTGGTTTGGGGTTTCTACCAGTTCTATGGGTGGAGAACGATGAAGGGAAAGGAGTCTGGTTCTCCCTAATTTCTGTACCAGAGTGTTTTTGTGAGGGGTTGCTCAAAAGCCTTGGGTACTGTGGATCTAATTCCCAACCATCATCGCGTGGAGGTCGCAATATAGGTGTGGCCGTTCAAGAGAAGCAGGACTTAGTCATCCACCACCTGTTCCTAAAATGTCAGGGGGGTGTGAAGATAAGGTGTGAACCTTTGGATCAGTTGTCTAGGGCCATGATTGTCTCGCCCTTAAGTGGATGTATGGCCTACAACTTCCGCAACCCAGATCGTATATGTGTGACATATCCATGTCATAGTCTTTCATATTTCTTAAATAATAACCATATGACTAAGGTTTGGCAAGACATTTAAATCAAATATCAATAAATTCCAATTCATATATCTTCTAGTAGAAACCTCTTATTCACATGAAACTTGAACCATAGGTCCCTCATGACCCAAGGCCTCATACTACTAAGTTTGAGATGTACATTGCAACAATTGGTCATCTAACTAAATTCCTCGAATAGTATCATAAATAAGTGTGTAAACCTCAACTATGAATCAATTATTCACCAACCTTGATTAAATAATATTGATCTCGTGATCTTGATCATCATGCGCTCTATGTTGGCTAAATGGACATCTATAAATCCCTTTGTTTTGATTATGACAAACATTTCATTCTTATTAATCTAACGTGCTACTTGAGTGTGCAGGATGACAAAGCAACAAGGGAAAATCTACAAGCTTACATATTTATAATTTCATGCAATGTAATCACTGTTGTAAAAACTTGTACAAAAATATAATGTACAAGTACTTAGAATTGCATGTAAATCAAGCGTTAGATTCTCCCTAGCTAAACACCACAGTTAGACAAGTCATCCCATTCAAATAGGATTACTTATGCACACTTACACACGTAATTAGTGCCTAAATTGAAACCTTGAAACAGGATCAATCTCGGTCGACAAACTCCTCGACCGAGACACTCTCGGTCGACAATCTTCTCGACCGAGAAAGATCCAAAGTAGCCGTTAGACACAACAGACAAGTTAGTTGGCAGTTGAAGAAAGACGTTGCAAATCACTTGTTCCAGAGAGCCTATCGGTCGGCAAAAGTTCGACCGAGTAGGTGTCTCGGTCGACCATTTGTCGACCGATATGGTCTCTGACAGCAACTACAGAATTAATTAATTAGCCGTTGTTAAAGCAACAACTTTGTACCTAACGGCTAGTTAAGCACTTAGAAACCCCTAGAAGTTGTCTAGAATGTCCTTAAGCTTCCTTAGGCCATTCCTATAAATAGGACAAGCCATAGGACACCTAAACACACTTGTTTTACACTTGTTACACTTGAGAAATACTTGAGCATACTTGAGCAATCTGTTGCAAGCAAATTGAGCACTGTGATCATTGGCCTACTTTCTCCTTAGCTCAAATTCGTGTCCTATAGGCTAGAATCTCCTACCCACAGCAATCACAAGTTCACACATTTGGTTAGGAGATCTATACGCTTGATCTAGGCATATCAAGCCTTGGGCTTTAAAGGATAAGTTGTAATTTCCTTTTTCTTTCTTATTCCCTATTACTGTTTGTACTCTCCTTGCTACTCCTAGGTTGGAGGCTACGGATTGGAGAGGGTGAAGATCTTCTTGGCAAAGAAGGAGACTTTGAGCTACTTCAGAAGGCTGGTGCAACGGGAGGTTACTTCTAGAGAGGAAGGCTACTTCAAGGGGGAGCTTGGAGTTACTTCAAGAAGGCTACCTCAGGGTTGGTGCACCTACTTCAAGTGAAGGCTGTTCAAAGGGTGTGGTTGAAAGTATTGTATTTTGTATAAATCCTCGAGAGGTAATAAAATAAATACTTTCAAATCCCGGTTGGGTAAGCAACCGGGTAGTGGACTGACAACTATAGTATTTGCTATAGTTGGAACCACTCTAAACGCCTGTCTCCTTCTTCTAATCTCAATTTTGGTTGTTTGAGTTAAATAATTATTAAAATCACTATAAAACTCTATTCACCCCCCCTCTAGTAGTTTTCACTCTAGTATTCATAATTGAACCATTTGGATTCCTATATACCTCAAGTGTCATCAATTGGCCACTTGATTTTATTATGACTACCAAATGGACCTCTTACACTCATAAGTTCCCAAGTCGGTGAATAAAAAGCTATTCATTGCAATTGAAGTCAATTAGATCTAATAATTATTCATGGTCTTCAATTTCTATATGGGGTATCTAAACCCTAAAATCCAGGTTATCACAGAATATATGCCAACATGCTGCTACAATTAAGATGGGTTATCCTCGAACATCAAAAATAATAAATCAAGCACGTTTATATCTAAACCCTCATCTTTGACACTTCGAGACAGAGTGTATGATAAGTTTGGGGGAAGAACTATAAACGGGCATGAGAGGTACAATTTTCATGCTACATCCTAAATACCAATTTTGAAAAACTTGGTACAGACCCTTACCTTACTTTACTCCAACCTTTTAGGAAATTTTAAACAATTTTGAAATTTTTGAACATTTTAAACTTTCTCTCTATTTACCATAGTTCACAATTTTGATAATCTTCTAAATATTATTCAATAATCTCATTCTTTGGCTTGTTTGTCCTCTTGCTAACTTTTAGCATAATCATATTCTAGAGTGGTGAAAATGAGATACCAACACACATAAATGGAAAAAGAAAAGATACAACAATACAATCTTACCTCATTCTTACCGAAAAATGTTGTGCACATCGGAAGAACACTCTTGAATCTGTGGAAACCCTATAAATAAGAAGGACTTCATCAATCACTCTCCCGACCAATCACCCCAGCCTGACAGTACTAGCTAGAAAGTCTACACCTCCTACAAGGTGGAGACAACTACCTCTTTTAGTCTTAAATATCCCCACATTGGGATGAAAAGAGGTTGGCTGCCCATGAATCTTTCTAATACTTTTTCCTAAGCATGAGAGAAGAATAAAAAGCCAAGAAGAAAAAAATTATGAGAGATGTGCCCAAATAAGATGCTAAAGGACCCTACACGACCAATGTATTATTGCACTCATGAATGTGAATATGTCATGAGTAGAAGTGGAATATGGAAGCCAAACTCACCCACATGCATTTCAGAGAAAACCTTGCACAACCACCTGACACTACATCAGGGACTATGTAGGCATTGTCTTGTCGACATCATCATGGTTGAGGTAGGCGAAGGAATGCAGGAAAAGCACTAAATCCTATCCTACCCCCACACAATAGCTAGGGCCCAATCAAAATAAAGGTGGGGTATGAAAGCTACCCTTAGAAGGAATCATTTATGAGTATAGCCAGAAACCTAGGGCGGGGAGGTCATTATGAGGGGGAGTCCCTTACTACAAAAGGCACTGACAAGTGTATAAAGTCCCTTAACTCCATAAATAAGGGGGGAAACAAAACCTTAGGAAATGAACCAAGCATGTCCTAAAGTTTTTGCTGTAAGGACGGGATGATTTTGTAATGTTGTGTTTGTTGAAAAAAAAACATATACAGCTCATCGCTCGTTGACTTGATTCTGTCTATTAGCCTGGGGACGGGCTAAGTTCTAAGTTTGGGGGAGTTGATAACATCTTATTTTGAGAACTTTTAGCACCTATTTTATGCCCATAAGGACATCCTTTTTTGAACCTTTTGATGTCCTTAGGCATAATTTGGACATGACTTAATGCCTTTACTTTATCCATGCAGATCGTTACCAATACATCTCCATCGCAGCTGCAATAACTACATGCAGACAACTTCCCAACTATGACATGTCCATGGGTGTATAAGCTGGGACACACAGACGCTCAGTGTCACGACCTGGTACAACTATGCATGATAGTCTCGTCCCCTGTTATGGTCTTGACCGCAACAACACTGCCAGGTCACAACAGTTGTTGTGACTATAACCACTATCATGACCACAACAGTAGTCAAGATTATGACATATATGAAGGCTGAAGAAGTCATTGTGACTAGGGCAGTGTCGCTACCAATAGTAGGTGGTGAACGTAACTTTAGCTTCGACCAAGATGTGGATGCAACTGAAATGCTTATCACGATTGATGCACATGTCATGACCGCAACACTGGTAGCGGTACGAACACGTGTAGTGACCACTACACCTAGACTTAAGTCGGTGTGTATCACCTATAAATAGGCCCCTGAATCCACACATTAGGGGGATCATCAAGAGTGACGAAGTGTTGCCCAACTTCAGATCCATCCTCATTCTCCTTGATTGGTCTTAGATCTTCAAAGATGAAAGTTGAAGGAGAGAGAACATCTACCTACCTATTCTTTGAGAGAAAGAGTTACCATCTTTCAGTCTATATTTGAAGAAGTACCATTGATGTATCGCCTCCTTCTTTCTTTAGATTTATTATCTTCCTCATGTTGTACCTTCCCCCTCATCATTATTCTTGATGTATCTACACTTTTGTAATGTCGTTATGTTTCTTGTTAACATGTGTGTCTAAACACCTTACTTGGGTTGGGAGTAGACACTAAGGCTCTCCCAGCCTGTATATACTGGCATCCCTTTGAATATATATTCTTCCAGAAAGGATTATCTCCATACCCTTATTCTTAATGCTTCACTTACATGACTAGATACCATCTTGTGATGTATGATTGTTAATGCCTTGAAAGAGTAGTATTAATGTTATCTAAGTGTTGTGGAGTTGCATAAACACATGAAAATGTTGGAATGCTAAAGATAATGATCATATGGTATGCCTTGTGACCGTTTGTTTGCCATCTTGAGAGAGTGACAACCTTATAATCTATATCTATACTAAGATTGAGAGAGGAGGGAATAGACATATATGATGATTTATTGTAATCTTGTTAATGGTATACAAAGGGGTGTGAGTATTACATGTTGGTGAGAGATCTTAGTAGGTGAAACCTGATCCAAGTTCCCATTCATACTTTGGTTACATATTTCTTGATTGATTTTATTCTCTTGTTTTGTTTTCTTCCCTTTGCTTTTATTGATTTTCTTAAAGTAATATTGTTCCTTAGGGAATGCTATATCTTAATCTATCCCTTCATTTGGTGTATTTGGGTATAAGGCTCTATGTTCCTAACACTTACCAACCTTGTCCCTATGGTTTGACCCCAATCTAATACATCATACCCCCTATAATAGTTATGGGGGCCTGAGTGTCGGGTTATTAATCTAAGAGTCTGAACACTCTAGATTTGCTCCATTTTGGACGTGTGATTTAGACCAGTCAATGACATTCTAGCATTTTTGGTGGTGAATATTGTTGATTGAAGTCAAGTTATGGTGGTGAAACTTGTGAAATAATTATCATTTCATAATTGATAGAAATATAATTCAACCAATGTTAGGATAAAAGAGAACATACATTTTGTGACTACTTCTAGTGTTTGGCATACACATTTAGATATTCATTGAATGAGATGTGTGTAAGGGTAATGAAGAATGGATAATGGACATTTGTTGTGTGAAAACTAGTGATCACAAAATGGAATGAGATGTGTGTATCAGGTAATAAATAATAAGAGATGGATAGTGGACATATCTGATGTAATGGTCATCAATAAATAGTTTAGAAATTCAAATGACATAGGATCAATTACTTGTTGGAACTCTTACTCTAAAAATCATTGAATGTTCCCCAACAAAGGTGTCACAAATTTGTTAGCTTATAATTCATTTTTATAACTTTTGATATTGGACTTGTTTATCCAACATGTACACATAATAATTGTGAACTAAGTCATGTCCTAGATGTTCTTTTAGTGAGGCATAATAGTTTTAATTTTCAAAGATTGAGACTATTTTCTAAGAAAATATTTTATTTGGGTTATCCCAAACTATCAATTAATAAAAAATGTAAGCTAAAAAAATCACTCAATTAAAATCTCAAGTTTCTATTAGGAACATTAGATATAGAGTTTCATTCTTCATACTAAATAATATTTGAAAAATATGAATTACCAAGAAAGAAATATTATATAGGGAAATTATTCTATTCCACTATACTAGTTGTCAATAATTGAACTTCCCTAATTCCCTATATTCACATTATCATACTCAAAATCAAATTAGAATACAAAATTGATCTTTCAACCCCTCCATATTATCCAATGATTGTCAACAATCTTATACTGAATCTATCATACTCTTTCCTAACTCCTAGAACAACCTCTCAACATCTACAAAGAGTACAAGTAGTATATGCAACACTTACAAAGACAAGAACTAATGTAGCATGTAAAATGGCATGCTCATAGTAACTATGAAAATTTCTTGCTCAAAATGAAACATCATTTCAGATATTCATGTGTGCCCAATCCAAAAAGTTCTACTCATTAATGGTCTGAAATTGTTGGGAGAGAGCGGAAATAGAGAAATTTGTGAAATGTTATGAAAGAAGGTTCCAAAATATGAATTGAAGGAGAAAGAGGATCCTATATGGATGTTTTTTGTCTGAAGCTTGAGTTCAAGATTGGTGGAGGTTTACTAGAAACTTCCATCTTTGTTTTTGACATAGGAAAGCTGGTCTTTGATGGTACTATATCTCCTGAGTCTTTTTTGCTAGCTCTAGGATATCCAAGATTGCCCATGGATTGCTCACTACCACTCTCTCCCTGGTAAATGTCTCCAATGATTGAAGATTGCCAACCTCAAATAGTTGGCACTTGATTTTGTAAGTTGTGGTATAAACTTCTAAAATGAAAAAAAAATCAATTACACAACATGCAATGGTCGGATAGAACCTCCACTTTTCCATGACCATGGATTTCATGTCATTCCAGGGAATGTATGATGACATCCAATTTTTTGGATGTTTCATGCCTTAATTTTCTCCTTATTTCCCCCCATCATGCAAAATTATCTTGATTTTTCACTATTTTACACACAGAAACCTTTTATGCTTTGTCTTGATGGTAACTATGACATTCTATGCAAGTAACCTAAGTATTAAAGGAATCAACCATGGAGTAGGGAGTCCATCAGTTCCCACAACTGATTGAGACCATGACAAGGCCACAAACCGACAACTAGAGGGACCATCAGATCATAACCGATCATCATGATCCAGAAGAACATGTTGTTGACCGAAGGTATGCATCCGAAGGTTAGTCCCTGATACCATCGAGGTTTGAATTCTAATGGCTTCCCTACACTCAGCCTATGTGTCTATTAGACCATCAGATGTTGGGATCCAATGGCTTCTCTAGATAACCCTTCTATCAGTATTACCATCAGTCTTTTAAAATAATGGCCCATTGGATCACTATTGATTGGTTGCTAAGAACCGATAGGTTGCCTGGTTCAGCAACTGATGGCCACACTGGTTCAGCAACCGATGGGAAGGTAGGTTCCATTGAAGATCCCCAAGTACAACTTCAAGACTTAATGGTCTAGCTGAACAGTCACTCTAAGGTCATTAAGCACGTACCCTAAGGCACGTGCCTATTCTTATGCCACAAGAAAAAGATTAACAAGCCAAAGATATAAATAGGATGTATGGAGCATGACTTGTGGGGGGCTGGCACACATGGAGGATGCCCAAGCACTATCAGAGTTCACCCTCTCCATCAACCATCCTCTAGAACATTGGTTTGTGGGATGAGAGTCCAATGTATCTGTCGTTGTTCCAACCCGCCATCTTTCCTTGCTCGATTTCTTCATCAATAGAAGGAAGACAAGTAGGAGCTTTGTCTACACCACTCTAGATTCAACTTGGAGCACCAAACTATCGACCTTGTGTAGGAAAATTAGGGCAACAGATAAGGCAAAAATTTAAAGCTTGATTCCCTATCAGCAAGATCGCGTCAACAACAATGTATCTAGAAAAGAGGGTAACAAGAGTTATATCGGGTCTGAAGCAAGTCCAGCAACAACTGTTGTTGTAGTTGCATCTTCTTAAAGTAGCAACAAGCTTCTTCTTCAAGCAACACCTGGACAACATCAACATGAGTCTCTTGGTTGATCACCACAGATAGCAGTTTGACCTTGTCATCCTAGTAGCAGGCAATGGCCTCCTAGCCTCTATAGTAGTCCATGCAAACCATCGAGAACTCCACGTTGTGCTACCAGAGCCAACGGTAAGGAGTTGTCCCTTTGAACGTCAACCTGCTAGGTTTGATTTGCTCTCCTAAAATTGACTCTCCCTTGCTATCCCTCCTTTTGTGGGTAGGACGTGCTTGGGCTCTCTATTGCTTACCACAACCAGAGAAGACAACAATTGTCAGAGCTTATTGTCATGTCTGGAAAGCCCACAACACCCCTCTATTTACAGGAGAGGCCAGGGTCAGGATTTCCAGTTAGTCTGGGAATGGAAGAGGCAAAGTTTATGATTTTTCTAGAAACTACAAATGGTGAACCAATTAGTTCATTGTCCAATTGGTCATTTCATGTACTTTTCTCTTTGGAATCAAATTGGCATTCAATATTTGATTAACACAAAACATGATGACAACATCAAATCCTTGATCTAGTCAAATTGATCATTAAACTGGACAACCCAAATGATAAATCGATTGGTTCACATCATGAAAACTTTTGAAATAGTTGTTTCACAAGTGAAATGGTCATTTCACATGTCCATCTCAAGCAAAAATTCAGCCAATATTGTTTCCCATTGATCAGACACTCTAATTGATCAGTTCAACACTTGAATCAGTCGCTTCAGAATCTACTCAGTCAATTTTGAATCACAAATGTTTAAACTGAATACCTAAACACTTTAGTAATCAATCTAAACACATTTCATTAATAAACTCCTATTCCAATTGCATCTTATGTGTTTGACCCTATAGGTCCCAAATTACATTGGAAGTGAATGTCCATAACCAACTTGTGACATCACAAGAAATGATCAGTATCTAGAAACACATCATCGCTACCCAAGTAGTTTGGAAAGTTGGAGAACAACTCCAACCTACAATTCATGATCAGTGTTAGCATGATCTTATAGTTCATTTGTCTCTAATATATGGATTGAACTCGAGGCATGGAATCGTCATCTTCTTCAACATTCAATCTATATTCCTTGAACTAGAGAGGACTATCTGAGATGCATGTGGGTTCACATATCATATATAGAGTCATATGAGTATGGACATATGTTTCTCAGTCTCACTTATCAAGAAGTCTAGATATCAATATCATGTAGGAGGTACAAATCCCATTTACATCACTCACACTCTATCCCCATTTGTCATAGTGCACCCAAGCATAACCTTTATGGCAACCCTTATTCAAGGTCATGGAGGATGATGTCAAAGTACATATAACGACATGTGATGAGTGTAGTGACTTCAGGTCTAAGAACCTCAATCACCACTGTCACTATGAGAGTTGATTCAGATTATCATTCCATGGTATCCATGTATCACTCTCAAGGTGGGTTTGTCTGATACATTGTTCTCTAACATGTACTTGTGTGCTTGACTTGGTATAATATATCAAAACTAATAAGATTCTTTCATCAACCAACACACACTCTAGTCTTATGTATTATTGTTGTCTATTTTGTTTCCACGGTAATATCTGACTAGGGACATAACAAGAGTGCATGTACTCTTATCATACATATGATCTCACTGTTTAGGTCATCAACCTAAATATATATGTCATCAAGTAACATCATCCTTTAGACATCTACTATGTATGTGTCATCATCTCATGATTGAGACAAACATAATTGACATAATTACCTTTAACATTATAAAATTAGGTATCTAATGTCGCATTCCAATCATCATATGATTGGCTCTCTGGGCATACATTCCAATAAACTCCCACTTGCACTTAGAGTCAAACATGCACGAATCTTATTCTAAGTGATCTTAACATGCCCATTATGTTTCTGTTGCACAAGTGCTTTTATAGTAGGTTAGCAACATTTGCTTCTAGTCAATATATTGTAAGTTTTACATCTCCTCGGTGTACAACATCTCATATGAGATGGAAGCGTCGTAGTATGCTATTTGAGATTCTTTGTCTAACTAGTAGCTCCATTGTTGTCACAGTATCTCTACTATGTCAAAAATGGTTGGAACCTCCCATAAGTTCATCTATATGAACTTCTTGATCCATATAATATCCTCTATTGTGTTCATAACACCAAGATACTAGACTTCTATTATAGAATTAAACAACTATCTCTAGAATGGAACTTTTCTAGCTTACAATTCTATTCTAAGATCAAACATAAATTTAAATTGCAATAATTAATTGTATTTGCCATTTTGGAAGCTTGCATCGGTGTAACCTTTTACACCCAACTCTTCCTTATTACCAAGTAATGGATCCTTTTTGTGCTTCTAAAGTACTTAAGGGTGTTATTTATGGCATTCCAGTGACTATCACTGGGATCTTATAGATATCCACTCGGCACGTCCAATACATATGAGATAACAAAATGAGTACATAACATCACATGCATGATGGATCCAATTGTGAATGCATATGACATCTACTCATGTCTTCCCATTCTTTACAAGAACTGGGATATTGGGCTCTTAAGAGACCGATTTTACAAATTTTCTCTAATTGAGTCATGTATGTTGAACTCTTTTAGCATTTTGCCAATGTATGTGCTCTTTCTTAGGTCAAGAAGCTATCTAGATTCTGGATTTGTCTCTATAGATATCGATTCCTATCACATAGAATGCTTCACCTAAACCCTTCATAGAGAATGTACTATCCTTGCCAGGTTTTAGCATTTGTAGTATAAGGATGTTATTCTACATCATTATGAGGAATATAAATATGCTCCCACTAAATCTTTTGTAATCATAGATTTCTTGTCAAATTCAAGATTCTAGCTCTAAGATGCTTACTTCAATCCAAAGATTGACCTTTATAGCTAATAGACTTTATTTACATTATATAGATTTATAAAACCTTTAGGTTGTTTCACATACACATATTGTAAAATATTCCAGCTATGCAATGTGGTTTTAACATCCATTAGTAAGCATTATCTTGATGGATTTAACCATGGCAACTAGTGAAAGATTTCATCATGTTCAACACCTTGAACTTGTTTGAAACTCATTGCAACCAATATGCTCTTATAGGTTTGTACACTACCATCCATTTCGGTCTTTTCTCAAAGACTCTAAATGCACCCTATGGGTTTTACCCCTTCAGATGGATCCATCAAGGTCATACCATGTTGGTATATATGGAGTCCATCTATGATCCCATGGCCTCAAGCCATTTCTCAGACTCTGGTCCATCAACATATTTCTAGGTATATTATTGACTCATTGTCTATGATCAACTATTTATCTTCTTGAATTATAAATATTATAATCTTTCAAGCTCAACGCACATTTTACTTGAACTGTGAGGTTTTATGTTAGATAAGAAACTTGAGATTCCACAACAATTTGTAATTCTCATTGTTCCTATTATACCTCTCCTAGGTTCAATGTTTTCTTGTTTGTCTCAAACTTTTCAAGTTCTACTTTTCTCCCTTGGATTCCTTTAGAATTAAATTCCTTTTAAGGAACTCAGCCATCATGTCAACAAAATTCTTTTGTTGTCAGATTGGAATATAAATGTAGTATTCAACCAAACAAAATTTATGCAATTTGTGAACAACACTTTCAAGAAACTATTTTTTTATATAAGCTTTTATTCCTAATCACTATAAAAAAACATATCAGACATCTCCGATACTATATCTCATGTGGGGCCCTTTGAGCTAGTTTAAGACGGTACATTGTTTTAGTGTGAAACATGTGCCAAAAGGGGAATTGGAAGATTAGCTAGATTTCATTGATAATCACACCATGACTAACAAGGTGTGATTCCTTCTTTCTAATATTTCATAATGTTTCAGATGGAGTCCATCATGATACACTATCATGATTTCCTACAAGGCCCTCCAACTCTTGGTTCAAAGTATTTCCACATCGATCATATTGAAATTTTAATACTCATACCAAGTGGGTTATGTACTTCCTTCTTAATACTCTTGAACACTTCAAGAGATTTAGGCTTGTATTTCATTAAATAAAATCTATCCGATCTACTGAGATCATCAATAAATATAATGAGATACTAATAACCACCTCTAGCATTTATTCCAAAAGGTCTATATACATCATTATGTCTGATCCCTAATAGAATAGTCTCTCTCCCACTACATCTAGTGGAGATTCTTTGGTCATATTGACAATAAATAAGACTTGCATGTCTCTATTAGTTTGATAGCCAAAGGAGTCTAGATAAACCATCATATGGATTCTAGAAATGTATTTCTCATTTATGTGCTCTAGATGACAATTCTATAGGTATTTTGTTTGAGTCATCATGTCATTTAGTATATATAATTGTCTCTAGAACTATCAAATATAAACTATGAGACATTAGGTCCACTAACATAAAAGATCTTATCTTTTAAAATGAAACATCAATTTATTCATGATATTCTTGTCCATACAAGATACATGATGTTTTCATCAATGGTAGGTACATAATAACAATTCACTAATTCTATTACATGCCCATGAATAGCAGCTTCGACCTACAGTGGCAACAATCCTTGCTCCGTAAAGTTCTAGCTTACTTCTTCTCAGGTCTTGAAGTGGAGATCTCTATCTCCTCCTTATTCCTAAGATCATCCATATAAAGAGGGCAGTTCCTTTTCCGATGTCCAGGTAGGTGACAATGGTGGAAATTTACTTCCTTAATCATTTAAGTGAAAAGGACATATTCCTTTTCCACTTACCCCTTTCCTTATCTTGAGTGCAGAAGACATGGACTTCGGCTTAGCCTCAGAACTCTTATTGGCCTTGCCTTTATCCTTGGATTCACTTCCACTAATCACCATCACGGGTTTGTCCTTATTCATTCATTCTTCAACACTAAAAAACATGCCAAGCAATTCAGACAGTGGTTTGGCCTGGTTACTCAAGTAATAACACTTGATAAACTGCCGATATGATTCAAGCAACAATTATAAAATCATATCCATTGCCAACTATTGAACCAAAAGAAATCCCAATCTTTCCACATGCCCAATCATATTGATCACATGGGGCTCTACTGGATCTCTCTCTATCAGTTTGCACTCAAACAATGCTTTGGAGACATTATACCTTTCATGCTTGACATGATCCTTGAGATGTGTTACCATCTCTAGAATATCCATGTTTTCATGTTGTTCATGCAACTCATAGTTCATACAGCTCAACATAAGGTATTGATGTTTGTGGCATCATTGGCATGCTTCAAGTAAGCATCTATGTCAACCTCAGATGCATTTGGAGAAAGTTTCTCTATCTATGGTCTTTCAAGGACATAGATCTTTCGCTCATTTGTGAGAACGCTTCTCAAAGTCCTAAACCATATGTGGAAGTAAATCCATTTAGTTTTTCCTTCTGAAGGATAGATTGCAAAGAAAATATGTTTGTGTTTTCTATTAGATTCTACAAAAGAAACTTTGTAATTTTATTCAAAACATTTTTTATTAATTTCATTTGATAAGTTTGGCAATATTAGTTAGGCCTTTAATTAATTATCGCTGCCACTATTTTGTTCAAATTGATAGCCCCACTACCAATTTGGAATATTGAAGTGTACAATCTTCTAGTGAACCAAGACCCAAAACAATTGAATTATTACCAGGACAATGCCAGTGTCTATAACCAATTACTAAGGTAGGCAACTTTTGCCAACTGCATCTCATGCAATTCTTGGATAGATGGTATGTGCAACTCCTTGCCATGGTCCATCCGCATGCTTCTAGGTGCTTAATATCATTAATATCACCTAGTTAATGACCCAAAAGCCAAAACAATAGTAATGCACCCTACTTGGAAGGCCCACGTAAATACCATCACACTTCTATGAGATGGACAACGCACCATGGTTGGCATGCCCATGCATAGTCGATGAAGTTTTTCATGGGTGTTGCTAATGGAAAGCATCTTAGGCTTAGTATGTTATTGAGGGATATATACGTATACAATCACCACATACTTATAGCACATATCATATACATGTTATAACCACAATGACATCATACAATTATAAACACAAGTGATGGTTATGTCCATAATATTGTAGTTCGTTGGAGCCACAAAGAATTACTACCACCTAAGGTCTACATCACATGAAGAAACCTATTATTTGGTGAAGATTCATGATAGGAACAATCCAACTTGATCGGTACAACACTTGAACCCATCGGCTCATCTCCTGGATGCTCAGTTGGGCTCTTAAAATGGTCATTTGGTCTTAGGTTAAACCAATGTTTGGACTCCTCCAGTCGATTGGTTGCACTACCAATCAATCAGTTCATCTTCGCATGTTGTCTAGACTCCTTGGTCCTCCAATCGATCTGTTCATCTCATGGGCCGATCAGTTCATCAGGTGTAGAACGTCTTCTCATGATAAAACATAATTTAAACTATCCTATTTCATATTACATTGTAAAAGGGAAAACGTCGAGTGACATTCGAGGGGAAGTAGGAAGACAAGCATTAATTTACATTTGGAAAGGATGAGAGAGGCTCTCTATGCAAACTAAGATATAAAAAGGAATAAACAACCACAACCATGCACACACAGATCTAGGGTTATTGTCCATAACCATGCTAATATCCACCATCAAAAACCAACTTTTAGGACAATGCATTGTCCTAAAAGTTGGTTTTTGATGGTGGATATTAGCATGGTTATGGACAATAACCCTAGATCTGTGTGTGCATGGTTGTGGTTGTTTATTCCTTTTTATATCTTAGTTTGCATAGAGAGCCTCTCTCATCCTTTCCAAATGTAAATTAATGCCTGTCTTCCTACTTCCCCTCGAATGTAACTCGACGTTTTCCCTTTTACAATGTAATATGAAATAGGATAGTTTAAATTATGTTTTATCATGAGAAGACGTTCTACACCTGATGAACTGATCGGCCCATGAGATGAACTGATCGATTGGAGGACCAAGGAGTCTAGACAACAGGCGAAGATGAACTGATTGATTGGTAGTGCAACCAATCGACTGGAGGAGTCCAAACATTGGTTTAACCTGAGACCAAATGACCATTTTAAGAGCCCAACTGAGCATCCAGGAGATGAGCCGATGGGTTCAAGTGTTGTACCGATCAAGTTGGATTGTTCCTATCATGAATCTTCACCGAATAATAGGTTTCTTCATGTGATGTAGACCTTAGGTGGTAGTAATTCTTTGTGGCTCCAACGAACTACAATATTATGGACATAACCATCACTTGTGTTTATAATTGTATGATGTCATTGTGGTTATAACATGTATATGATATGTGCTATAAGTATGTGGTGATTGTATACGTATATATCCCTCAATAACATACTAAGCCTAAGATGCTTTCCATTAGCAACACCACTGAAAAACTTCATCGACTATGCATGGGCATGCCAACCATGGTGCGTTGTCCATCTCATAGAAGTGTGATGGTATTTACGTGGGCCTTCCAAGTAGGGTGCATTACTATTGTTTTGGATTTTGGGTCATTAACTAGGTGATATTAATGATATTAAGCACCTAGAAGCATGCGGATGGACCATGGCAAGGAGTTGCACATACCATCTATCCAAGAATTGCATGAGATGCAGTTGGCAAAAGTTGCCTACCTTAGTAATTGGTTATAGACACTGGCATTGTCCTGGTAATAATTCAATTTTTTTGGGTCTTGGTTCACTATAAGATTGTACACTTCAATATTCCAAATTGGTAGTGGGGCTATCAATTTGAACAAAATAGTGGCAGCGATAATTAATTAAAGGCCTAACTAATATTGCCAAACTTATCAAATGAAATAAATAAAAAAATGTTTTGAATAAAATTACAAAGTTTCTTTTGTAGAATCTAATAGAAAACACAAACATATTTTCTTTGCAATCTATCCTTCAGAAGGAAAAACTAAATGGATTTACTTCCACATCTGGTTTAGGACTTTGAGAAGCGTTCTCACAAATGAGCGAAAGATCTATGTCCTTGAAAGACCATAGATAGAGAAACTTTCTCCAAATGCATCTGAGGTTGACATAGATGCTTACTTGAAGCATGCCAATGATGCCACAAACATCAATACCTTATGTTGAGCTGTATGAACTATGAGTTGCATGAACAACATGAAAACATGGATATTCTAGAGATGGTAACACATCTCAAGGATCATGTCAAGCATGAAAGGTATAATGTCTCCAAAGCATTGTTTGAGTGCAAACTGATAGAGAGAGATCCAGTAGAGCCCCATGTGATCAATATGATTGGGCATGTGGAAAGATTGGGATTTCTTTTGGTTCAATAGTTTGCAATGGATATGATTTTATAATTGTTGCTTGAATCATATCGGCAGTTTATCAAGTGTTATTACTTGAGTAACCAGGCCAAACCACTGTCTGAATTGCTTGGCATGTTTTTTAGTGTTGAAGAATGAATGAATAAGGACAAACCCGTGATGGTGATTAGTGGAAGTGAATCCAAGGATAAAGGCAAGGCCAATAAGAGTTCTGAGGCTAAGCCGAAGTCCATGTCTTCTGCACTCAAGATAAGGAAAGGGGTAAGTGGAAAAGGAATATGTCCTTTTCACTTAAATGATTAAGGAAGTAAATTTCCACCATTGTCACCTACCTGGACATCGGAAAAGGAACTGCCCTCTTTATATGGATGATCTTAGGAATAAGGAGGAGATAGAGATCTCCACTTCAAGACCTGAGAAGAAGTAAGCTAGAACTTTACGGAGCAAGGATTGTTGCCACTGTAGGTCGAAGCTGTTATTCATGGGCATGTAATAGAATTAGTGAATTGTTATTATGTACCTACCATTGATGAAAACATCATGTATCTTGTATGGACAAGAATATCATGAATAAATTGATGTTTCATTTTAAAAGATAAGATCTTTTATGTTAGTGGACCTAATGTCTCATAGTTTATATTTGATAGTTCTAGAGACAATTATATATACTAAATGACATGATGACTCAAACAAAATACCTATAGAATTGTCATCTAGAGCACGTAAATGAGAAATACATTTCTAGAATCCATATGATGGTTTATCTAGACTCCTTTGGTTATTAAACTAATAGAGACATGCAAGTCTTATTTATTGTCAATATGACCAAAGAATCTCCACTAGATGTAGTGGGAGAGAGACTATTCTATTAGGGATCAGACATAATGATGTATATAGACCTTTTGGAATAAATGCTAGAGGTATATATATATATATATATATATATATATATATATATATATATATATATATATATATATATATATATATATACATATGTGTGTGTGTGTGTGTGTGTTTGTGTGTGTACATATATACACATATACATATATTAGTTTGTAGAATCATATTTAGTAAGTAATCATATATGCACATTAATCATTTTAATATTCACATCCTATCAAAAAAATCCAATTATACTTATTTAAATCCATATATACCGTAAATTGATGTGGCTCTTATACCACTGGATGGAAATCGAGGCAATAGATAAGGCACTAGAAACAAAAATGTAAAGCCCAATTCTTAATCAACAAGATCACATCAATAACAATGTATCTAGGAAATAACGTAACAAGAGTTACACCTAGTCCTAGAGCAAGTCTAGCAATGACTCTTATTGTAGTAATGTTTTCTTGAAGAAACAACGAGCTTCTTCTTCAAGCAGCACCTGGAAAGCATCAGCAACAACTTATTGGTAGATCATCATGGACACTAGTTTGGCCTTGTCCTCTTAGAGACAGGCAACAACCTCCTCACCTCTATAGTAGTCCATGTGGACCACCGGGAAATCCACGTTGTGATACTAGAGCCAACGGGAAGGAGTTGTTCCTTTGAACATCAACTTGTTAGGATTGATTCTCTCTCCCATAATTGTCTTGCCCTTACTATCCCTCCCTTTTATGGGTAGTACTTGCTCAAGCTCTCTATTAGTTATCACAAACATAGAGGAAAACAATTGTCAAAGGTTATTGTTGTGTTTGGGAAGTTGACACGTGTTTACCATGTGTTATGTGCAAGTGAATGTATCGAAGTAATATAGGCCTTTTTAGGCCCGATTCAAACACAGGGAAATGTTCTCCAGAATACTACTACTAACTATGGTCTAATCAGCTAGGTCGGTGCAAGTTGAATTGGCTTGATTGAACAGAAACAACTACAGAAATTAGATGAGCTTAAAGGTTAAGTTACTCAGAATTAAGGGAATTCCTCAGGACAATGGTTTCACCATAGATAACATTGCAATTTATTCCACACACTAATATCTATTACCCCTATATCTGGATAAAGAGCATGTAGCCAGAACTACCCACTCCCACAATGTAGTTCACTACCTATTCTAATGTCAATCCCATTTCCATAGTAGTTGGTTGATTAGTTAGGTTCTTTACGATTAATATTTGGGTTTCTCCTCCCGTTTATTCTCCACCTTTTCCAAGGGGTGTAATAAATGGGTAAATCTATGATTTTCCAACCCTTAACCTCTATCCTAAAATGATTAAGGGTCTGATAATCTATCTATAGAGATCAAGCATAAACAGAACAAGATGGTCTCATAGATTTATATACATAAAATAGGGATAAAGATGATATTAATACATGGAAATCAATTACAATGCATATACGAGCTACTACCGGATCCTAAGGAATCATGGGGTTTATCCCCACATGGTTTTCATTGACAAATACATGGTAGAGAAAGAGAAAAACGTGGGAAACATTAGAAAAACTAAAGTAACCCCTGGAGAATGGCCGGTCCAGATGATCCCCTATGTCATGCGTGTAATCTATTGTCTTTCGGTTGCAGATTCACCTTCCAGAGGTGCTCAGATTGCCCTAGGTGAAGCCTTTGGTTCTTTGATCTTCTCTCCTCTCTCTCTCTCTGATGTCATTCAACAAAAAATGGATGCCTCCCTTAGGTCTGACCGAACGCCCCTCAAGTCAAAGGAGTCACTTAAGTTGCAAAATAATGTCAACTGCACTCTTCACATTGCCTGATCAGGAAGACTCAGTAGTACTGACTGGAAATTCGATAGTACTAAGTTTCTAGGGTAGCTGTGATTCATCACAATGTCAGTACTATCAAACTGTCTCAATAGCACTGAGTATTTAGGTTGCTCAAGCATGCCTCTCTGATGCCATCTTAGTAGTACTGAGTTTGTGGACTCAGTAGTACCGAGTTTCCACAATTCATCCGTGTGCTTTACTGACATGGTTTCAGTACTACCAACTTTGGATGTCGATAGTATTGAGTCTGTGTGAGTCATTTGATCTAGTACTGGCATGAAGTTGTGGTATCACCAACTTTTGGTGTCGGTAGTACCGAGTCTGTGAGGCTCAATTGTACTTGAAAATGCACAAGAACATGGGTAAGTATTCGAGATGAATATTAAACCATCTTAAATAGTAAAAATCATATATTTTGATGCATTTAGATAGAATAGACCATTAACAGCATTTCATGCATAATTGATTAAATAAATGACAAATCATCATCACCATCATCATCATCTAAGCCTCAATCCCAACTATGTTGGGGTTGACTACATGGATCCTTCATTTCCATTCAGCTCTATCATGGGCCATATTCTGATTGAGATGTAGAGATTCAAAATCTCTCTTTATAAGCTCATCCCATGTTAATTTAGGCCTTCCTCTTCTTCTATTTATAGTGTTTGGCTCAATAGCATTGCTTCGTATAGGCACACTAGTAGGTCTGTGTTGCACATGTCCGTACCATCTGAGTCATCCCTCACGCAACTTGTCCTCAATGCTCGCCACCCCCACTTTATTCCTGATATAGTCATTTCTCAAACGATCTTTTCTTGTCTTCCCACACATCCATCTCAGCATACACATTTCATCCACATTCATCTTGTTGAGACCTTGTTTCTTCACCGCCCAACATTCACTCCCATAGAGCATGGCTGGTCGTATAGCTGTTCTATAAAACTTACTTTTTAACCTGAGAGGGATCTTCTGATCGCATAAAACTCCAGTTTCACTCCTCCATTTCAACCATCCTGCAGTGATCCGGTGACAAACATCATTTTGGACATCCCCGTCTATTTGAATAATAGAACCTAAGTAACGAAATTTGTCACAATTTGGTATATCTACTCCGTCCAACTTGGCTCCATCAATCACACTGTGAGATTGGCTGAAATTGCAATGCATATACTCAATTTTTCTCCTGCTAATCATCAATCCATTTGATTCTAATGTATTTCTCCAACATTCAACTTTATCATTCAATCCATCTTTTGTTTCGTCAATCAAAACAATATCATAAGCAAATAACATACACCAAGGAATATCATCCTGAACATTCTTTGTTAACTCATCCATAACCAAAACAAATAGATATGTGCTGAGTGTGGATCCTTGGTGTACCCCAACTGTAATAGGAAAAGTTGGTGTCTCTCCTCTAGGAGTCTTGACACTTGCAGTAGAGCTATCATACATGTCTTTGATCAAGTCAATCTATTGGATAGACACACCCTTTTTCTTCAAAACCATCCATAACACTTCTCTGGGTACTCGATCATAAGCCTTCTCTAGATCGATAAACACCATATGAAGATCTCTTTTTCTTTGTCTATACTTCTCCATAAGCCTCCTTATCAGAAAAATAGCATCTGTTGTTGATCTTCGAGGCATGAAACCAAATTGGTTGTTTGATACCTGTGTTATAGATCTTAACCTCTGCTCCATAATCCTCTCCCAAAGATTCATCGTGTGACTCATCAGCTTGATACCTCTATAGTTTGTACATCTCTGAACGTCACCTTTATTCTTGTAGATTGGGACTATAATACTATTTCTCCACTCATCCGACATCTTCTTGGTCTTCATGATCTTGTTAAAGAATTTTGTTAACCATGTAACTCCCTCATCCCCCATACTCTTCCATACATCAATGGGAATATTGTCTGGTCCGCATGCCTTTCTCATTTTCATCTTTTTCAAAGCATTCTTGACCTCAAAAGGTGAAACTCATCGTTTGTAAATGATATCTCTTGTATTCATGTCACACAAGTCGCTAACATTATATGCAGTATCTCCATTGAAAGGCTTATGGAAGTAATTTCTCCACTGGTTTTTAATATCATCGTCCTTCACCAATACTCTACCATCTTCATTCTTTATGCATTTTACTTGACTCAAGTCTCTTCCTTTCCTTTCTCTTATACGAGCCATTTTATATATATCTTTTTCCCTTTCTCTAGTGTCCAACTTCTTATACATATCATCAAAGTATCTAGACCTTGCCTCCCGAACCACCTTTTTAGCTTCTTTCTTTGCTGGCTTGTATCTTTGGAATGTTGCATCATCTCCAGATTTTGGCAAGCTCCTATAGATCTCCCTTTTCAGTTAAATAGCCTTTTTTACTTCGTCATTCCAACACCAAGTCTCCTTCTGTGGAGGTCCACAACCTTTAGACTCCCCCAAAACCTCTTTGGAAATTTTTGTTATGCAGGAGCTCATGTTATGCCACATAGTGTTAACATCAGACTCCAAGTTCCAATTTACCTCCTTGATGAGTTTATCATGAAAAGTCAATTTCTTTTCTCCTTTAAGATTCCACCACTTGATCATGCTATCTTGGTTTCCGTTATGTTTGCCTTTATTGATCTTCATATTAATATCCAAAACTACCAACCTATGTTGGGTCATGAGTTCTTTGCCAGGAATCACTTTACAATCCTTGCATATGTTATGATCCACCCACCTTGTAAGGAGGTAATCAATTTGGCTACAATTGTGCCCACTCTTGAAAGTAATCTTATGAGATTCTCTTTTCTTGAAATGGGTGTTTGCCAAAATCATATCATATGCAACTAAAAAATCTACTATCCTCTCTCCTTCTCCGTTCATGTTTCCATATCCAAAACCACCATGAACTCTCTCAAATCCAACATTACCACTCCCCACATGGCCATTTAAATCACTCCCAATAATAGTCTTCTCCTCAATCGGTATTCCTTGCATCAATTCATCCATGTCATCCCAAAAATCCTTCTTCACATCCTCTCTAAGGCCAACTTGGGGGGCATAAGCGCTAATAATGTTAAAAATATTTCCCCCAAGAACAACCTTGATAGCTATGATTATATCACCCATCCTTGTAATCTTGACGACGTCATTCTTCAACACCTTATCAACGATAATACCTACGCCATTTCTATGTTTATCAATACCTGTATACCAAATTTTGTATCCTGTGTCTCCAATCTCTCTACAGCATTCCCCTATCCACTTGGTTTTTTGCAAGCAAGCTATATTAAATTTTCTTCTCACCATGGTATCCACTATCTCCAAATATTTCCTTGTCAAAGAGCCAATATTCCAAGATCCAACTCTAATCCTTTTTTGTTGAACTTGCTTCTTTACTTGCCTTCGTCGAAAATGTTGCCCCTACATATTTTTCACTGCATCTATGCAATGATGCGGAGGGACTAGCTTCTTTACCCAAACCCGTCCAAGATGTGGAAACCCTTGCACATTTTTCACTACATCTGGGCGATGATGCAGTGGGACTAGTTCTTTACCCACACCCATCCAAGATGTGGAAACCCTTATTTATCCTTCAACACAACCGGGCGTCGCTGTGTCAAAACCCCTTGCATATTTATCACTGCACCCGGGTGCTGATGTAGCGCGTCGCTAGGTAGGGATGCTCCAACGATATTCTTATAAGGATCCATGTCATATAAAGAGTGACAAAGTTTTTATAGGTTGGCTGTCAACCTACCACCAACCCTCCTCCTTTACCGGGGCTTGGGACCGACTACATTTACACAAAAAATGAAAACATAGGCGGAGTTAAATAAATGACAAATCAACACATAAAATCAAGGAAAATATGCTTGTGACAACAAATAAAAGTCCATGCATCAAACTCCCCTAAGCTTAAATGTTGCTCGTCCTCAAGCAACACTCTGTTAGATCTGTTTGATGTAAGTCAGAAAAAGGTTATAACACATGAGCTCTTTTATTAATCATGTCTACCAAACAATCCCTAAACCGGCCTTCAATGACCACTGAACCAATAACTGCTATACAATGACCAAAAATTTCCATAGAATATGTCTACCTTTTAATCAATGGACACTATCAAGAAAGCAGTTAATATCATAATTATTCAGGCATTTGCTTGGTGCGTTATGTGATTCCCTAGTCTAAATTGCTCTCTCCTAACTACCAACTACTTGGAAGTAGATCTCCTTATAATAATGGATGAGGAGATAAATCATTTGAGTGGCCTACGAATGAGAGAAATTAATGATATGAGATGGGTGGAAATTGAAGAATCACAAGTACATTCAACTTATTTATGCAAATAGAATGATGATCTACAAGAGTAAAAAGAATGTCATGCATGAATCCTAATGCCTATTGTCTTTTTTTCTTCTTTTTAACACATGATGCATGTATGAAGCTATCTCATAAAAATTGAGACTAACAAAACCAAATAAATGTGTCATGTGGATTAATTTAATTCTTCAAGAAGACTCAAGGACATACTTTCTCCCTAAGAAATTTTGATATTAGTTTTTTTTCTATAGCCCATAATTTTTCTTGTCTTTAGCATGATTGGGTTCATGCTCGGGCTTTCCAGTTCGTACTCATTTTTTATTCTTCCTTTCTTTTTGATGTAGAGGTAGTCCCTGCTTCAATATTCATAAAAAGAGACTAAAATCGACATTACAAAAAGAAATGAGTGCTATGAAATGTATGTAATCTACATGCAATTGCTATGCAACTAAGATGGTATGCACTAAAGTTGTCTGTGCATACAAATGCAACTTTTTCTTCTTGTTTTTTCTCTCAAATGCAAGAAAGAATAAGCTAATCTATCATGTCACCTATTATGCCATGCAATTCAATCAAAAGAAATAAGTCGGAGTACTCATTCATCTTGAGATGGTGAGTCAAAATTGGATGGAAAAGATGGATGGAATCACATAACTAAGAGACAATGCCTTGCATAGGTTTATGATATGTCCTTCTTTAATGGCATGTGCACAGGGTAATCTTGAGGTTTCTCTCTTAGATTTCCATTTAAGATCTCATTAAAGGTTTGATCAGCATATGCTCAACAATATCTTCATTCACATTCCTAGTTGATTTAGAGGTTAATTCATATCCTATATCCTAGAGCTGACTTAACCAAACACTTCCTCAAGTGGTGTTGTGGAAAGTTGTCACAATTAATCTTAAAGACGTAACCATTTCTTTGTACAAACACCTATGAATACAATCTATTCAACATACACAACCATGCATTAATGCTCTACGAGCACTAGATAGGTGTGGATCCTAATATTGCATAAACCAAAAAATAAAAAATAAAACAACTCAGATAAAAATGCAATAAAAACTAAGATAGAATGTTGTTCCAGCACCCCCCTAAGCTTGAATAAGATTATGTCCACATAATCAATACTCACACTTAAGAGGTAGAACAGTGGTTCCATTGCCCAAAATGGAGGAGGTGGTTGTGGCATGTTTGGGTCATGGGAGGAAACATCCCCTAAAAAGATAGATCTGACGGTGGCATCTGTGGTGGTTGCGGGTACCCTCCAAAGTACCCCTAGTTCCAGTAATGGTTGAAGAAGGGTTGTTGTTATTGTTCTATCCACTACAGGTGCATTTGAACATTCTGTTGGTTGGCCAAGAGAAGACATTCATTCTCATATATTGCCTACTAATTTTGGTACAACCGTCCTTGTGTTTCCTGCACACCATCCAGTGTTTCCTGATGTTGTTTTGGTCATGTCTAGATCTCTTGTAGCATCCCATACATACCTACCATGTTGTATGGGTCTTGCTCCTCCTGGGAAGGGGGCGGGGCAGATGAAGTCAAGGCAGCATAGGTGTGGGCCCTTTTGCACGGGACCACTCTTCGAGTAATGGGGATGGTGGGCTCCAACTCCTCAACGTCATCGTTAGAGCCTCCAACATCACCTTGATGCTCATTGTCATCATGGGTTGCTGCCCTAGGTTCATATTCTTCCTCTCCCTCGTCCAACGACCACCGAAGATGGGCTACTCCTTGTAGGTTGAAGATGGGGTCGGGGAGGCTACACTCCCGAAATCATCCTCGACGTGTGCAGCTTGCATACATCGTGTTATGGTGTAAACTAAGGAGTCTCACCTTGTAGAAATATTAGAGGTCCGGTTTCTTTGTATTTTCCATCGGCGTGAGGGTTGACAAGTCAAGGTAGAGATGCAATGCAATTGGGGTGATGAGACCCCCAAATACAATCGGCACTTTCCTCCTCACATTGTGCCAAAATGAGATCATATAGAGGAGAAGGAAGGACCCAAAGTTGACAGTTTCTTCCTCCAATAGCATGTAGAGGAAGTAGAGGTCCGTCCTTTGGACCTTCCTTTGGGCTTGGACAGAACGAGAAAAGATAGTGTTGGTGTAGAGGCGGTGAAGAACTCGAGCAAAGGGGTGCTCAATGTCAGTGACAAAGTTTACGTGCCAACTGATGCGAAAGCCTTCTGACACCTCATTCAGCTGCTCCCAAGCCAGGTAGTAGTCAAAATCTGAAGGGCCCGAGTGTTTCGGGACATGAGCCCAGTTGAAGATGTGGTTGAATGCCCATAGAGTGATGGAGTAGTTGTTTTGAAGAGGCAAAAACTAACTTTGCCTTCCCACCATTCACCTCCTAATTGTTGCTTGGGGGTGACAAGAACTTCCATTGATACCAAGGACTCAAGGAAGAGTTCTAGGTAAGTATGTCAATCACTAAAGAAAGGATTTTCTCCATCCATTATTGCTTCTGACACACCCACCTCATGTTGTTGGTGAAGCCCGCTTGCTCCATCAAAGCACAATCTCCATATAGCATTGGCACTATCATCCTCGTCTGAAGCTCTTCATAAACTTTCTTGATCTCTGAGGATGGATGTTGAATGTGTGTTGGTCAAGGGACCGACTCTCCTTGCTCTATCGATGTAGAAGGATCTCTCCTTGGTGCCATGATGATGATGTAAGAAGGAGGATGAGGAAAGAGAGGCTTGATGAAGATCATCGACGCCCAATGCAGATTTTCTCTGAGTTGTAGGAGGAGTGGAAGAAGTGGTGTGGAGAAAATGGATTCTCCACCCATCCTTATATAGCTCAGTCAGGCAGAGTCAGTACTATTGACTTTTATGTCGCTAGTACTGAGTTGCAAACATGAATCCATGCTTCGGATGTATCCACAATTGATGTTTGTCAATGTCTCGAGCGCAGATCGCTCGGAGTTGGTAGTACCAAGTCCAAGTCAATAGTACCGAATTGAGATGTGGATCGATGCTACTGACCGCACAATGAAAACCGCATCCACCATTGAATCGAACATCAACGGATTGCTGACGTTATGTGTCAGTAGTACCGATTTGGCAATTCTTTGTCAGTATTTTTGAATTTTCATCTCGATGTTTCAAACCTGGGTGTGCCAAAAAGTTGGTAGTATCGACTCAAATGCCAATACTATTGAGTGCTTATCATTGGGTGCTCAAAAATATTTAGAGACTCACTAGTATCGACTAGGAGAGTTGGTAGTACTGAGTCTATCTTTCTTTTGTGGATGACTTACTTATGTGAATTCTATACTACTGACTTGGGGACTCAGTAGTGTCGACTCTGTATAATATGCACACTCCAACAAATGAGTCACGGTACCTTTTTCCAAGAAATAAGAATGAAAAGACAACTACAATGCTAAAATGAAAATGAATAAAGAGAAATGAAGGTTGGGTTGCCTCCCAATAAGTGCCATTGTTTAACGTCCCAGACTAGATGTTCCTAAAAGCAAGAATCTAATGGATTTCCATAAGTTGCACTTCTTCTATTCTTGTCTCCACTTCCCCACAATAGTAGTGATTTAATCTCTAGCCATTAACAAGGAATGACCTAGTCCCATCTATAATCTTCACAGCACCATGGGGAAAAGCCTACTCAATCACAAATGGCCCACTCCATTTGGACCTCAATTTGCCTAGGTGTAACTTAAGTTGAGAATTAAAAAGAAGAACCTTTTGTCTTGGGAGAAACACCCTATTCAAGATATGTCTATCACAAATCTTCTTCATCCTCTCCTTACAAATCCTAGAACTTTCGTAAGCATCCCTCCTAAGCTCATCTAGTTCATTCAGCTCTAAGAATATCTTCCTGCCTACTTCATCCAATCCAAAATTTAACTTTTTCAATGCCTATTTCGCCTTATGCTCAATCTATAATGGTAAATGGCAAGCATGTCCATAAACCAACCTAAAAGGCATTATTCCTATAGGTGATTTATAGGCCATCCTATATGCCCAAAGAGCTTCATTAAGCACATAACTCCAATTTGTCCTTTTAGTTGAGACTGTCCTTTCCAAAATCTTCTTCACTTCTCTGTTGGACACCTCAACTTGACCTTAAGTATGTGGGTGGTAGGGAGTACCCACTCGATACTTCACCCCATATTTACTCAATAAGGATCCAAATTGCCTATTGGTGAAATGTGATCCACCATCACTAATAATTAGTCGGGGAACACCAAATCTGTAGAAAATGTTATCCATCACAAATTTCCAAACAACTTGTGCATCATTGGTGTGGGTTGGAATTGCTTCCACCCACTTAGATAAATAGTCAATCGTAAGTAAAATGTAGATTAGAATTATATGATATGAATGGGACCATGAAATCAATGCCCCACGGATCAAACACTTCAACCTCTTGAAACACATTTAGCGGTATCTCCTATTGCTTAGAAATGTTACATGTGTGTTGACATGCATCACAACAATGAACAAAATCATATGCATCTTTAAACAGTGTTGGCCAATATAACTCACCCTCTAAAACTTTGGTCGTAGTCCTAGAGCTAGAGTGATGCCCTCCTGTAGGTAAAGAATGGTAGTGTGACAAAATGCTCTCAACCTCACATTCGGGTACACACTTCCTCAACAGTCCATCCCTACATTGTTTAAGAAGAATCAGTTCATCCCAGATGTAAAACCTCAATGAATGAAAAAAAAACTATTCTTTTCTTGGTACCCCCAATCTATAGGCATCTCTTTACAGGATAAATAATTAACAATATCTACAAAACCAGGGATCCTTGGCCTTAATAGCAAAAAGTTTTTCATCCAGAAAATCCTCAACAATAGGGATATGTACATCTTTTTCATTCACTCTTTTCAACCTAGATAGGTGATCCGCTACCACATTTTCCACCCCTGCCTTATCTTTAATTTCTATGTCAATTTCGTGTAAAAGTAAAATCCACCTAATTAATCTAGATTTTGCATCTTTCTTTTGTTATAGGTATTTGATGGCAGCATGGTCGGTCCAAACAATCACCTTAGCCCCAAATAGGTATTGGCAAAACTTCCCAAACCCAAAAACAATCACTAAGAGTTCCTTTTCTGTGGTTGTATAATTAAGTTGTGCATCATTCAAGGTTTTGGATGCATAGTATACGACTGTAGGAGCCTTATCTTTGTGTTGACCCAACACAACTCCCACTGCATAATCTGATGCGTCACACATCAGCTCAAATGGTAGGCTCCAATAAAGATCTTGTACAATAGGTGAAGAGATAAGATTCTTCTTTAGTACGTCAAAGGCATTCAAGCATCATTCATCAAAAGAAAATTCGGTGTCTTTTTCCAATAGTTTCGATAAACATTTAGCAATTTTTGAAAAATCTTTGATAAAATGACGGTAAAACCCAACATGTCCCAAAAAGCTCCTTACTACCTTCACTGATGTCATTGGAGGTATCTTGGAGATAACTTCTATCTTAACTGGGTCTACTTCCATACCCTTGTTGGACACCTTGTATCCAAGCACTATGCCTTCACTCACCATCGTATGACACTTCTCCCAATTCAAGACCGAGTGTCCTCACAACTTTGTAAAAACTTGTCCAAATTGTACAGGCAATCACTAAATGACTCCCCATACATAGAAAAACCGTCCATGTTCGACCTCCAACCACCGCTCTACCATATCAAAAAAGATGGCAAGCATATAGCTTTGGAAGGTGGCAAGGGCATTACAAAGGCCGAACGACATCCGTCAATATGTAAACGTGCCATAAGGATAGGTGAAAGTAGATTTCTCCTGATCCTTTGGCTCAATCAAAATATGATTATAACCGAAATACCCATCGAGGAAGCAAAATTGTAAATGACTGACGAGTCATTCCAAAATATGATCAATGAAAGGTAAAGGAAAATGATCTTATAAAGTGACGACATTCAAACTGTAACATCCCTGACCTAGGTTATGCTTTAACCCTAGGTTTTTTTATTAATAAAGATGATTATATGTTTAATATTATCCTGTGAATAGTAATTACGGCTCATGAGGAACTTATGTTTCAATTTTGGTCCTGTTTGAACAATGTTGAAGCAATGTTTGCTTATTTTGGACTAAAGTGCAAATTACCCAAGTGAGGGGTTAAATTGCAAATGTTGCATGATAAGATGTTCCTCATGTGTTGAAGCATCATGATAATGAAGATGATGCAGAGGTATGGCTTGTGGTAGCCTGAGTACCAAGGAAGAGCTGATAAAGCAAGGTTTGTGCATTAAAACCTAGTTTTGGTGTAAAGTGCAATTTACCCAAAAGTTAGGGTGAAATTTGTAAATTACCACTTCAATAAGGTCCAAAATGTTTCTTGGCACCATTTATAGCAAATAAAATGAGAGGGGTGCCTCATTTGAATTAAGTTGGAGGAGAGAGAATCTTGATATTAAAATAATCAAGATTAACGCCTAATTGAAACCCTAATTTGATTTAGGGAAAAAATAAATGTATTAATTAAAGGTCCTTCAACCAAAATTAAAATGGTTGGATTAATATGTGTGTGTGACATCGTTGATCTTTGCAAGGACCACGAAAATATCCAAGGGAGTGGATAACTCACACAATTTTATAAGAAAAAGAAATATCCACTCACATATGGATATTAATATAATATGATTTAAGGTACTTGATTTGCTTTTCTTTAAATCATGGATAATTGAGAGGTATAAGAGGAAAACAAGATATCCACGTCCCTAAGGAATATGAGGGGGAAGAGGCGGCCACATTTTTGGGATTAATTGGATTTTTGCAAAGTACATTCTCTCTCATTGAATTTTTATAAAAGGACCTTTTACAAGCCAAATGAAAGGCTTTTTCGACCCCACTTCTTCTCATTTCTTGGGAAACGACCAAGGGAGCTTGGGAGGATCAGGAGGACGACCCCCAACCTGTTGGTAAAGTTCTTGATCAATTTCACCTTGATTCCATGGTGGAAATCGAAAATAAATTATGGATTTCTTCCTATTTCGATCTCCTCTTCAATTCTAACCATTCCTTTTCACTCAAACCTTGAGGACGTGCCTTGGAATGGTGAAAGGAGTTTCATCCACCATTGTTTCCATGAAAATGGAGCTTTGGAGCTCAATTGGAGGTGGGTTTTATAACTTGAACCCTTGATTTTGTTATTGCATTTAATTCCTTATCAAATAATGATCATTTCCATATTTACAATAATCAATTTAGTTGATTGATGTAATCACCATGGAAACCACATAAGGTTTCGTGAGTTTAGAGGTTGAAGATGATAAGCGCACACTTCTACAAATATCCAAGGCAAACGGTCTTGATTGAGTTGCTCAAACGGTTTCCCAAACCGTTTGGGAGCAAACGGTTTCAAACCGTTTAGAAGCAAACGGTTTCACCAAACCGCATGAGACCAAATGGTCTCAAGATCGTTTGGTGATTTTGACCAGGGTTGACCATTTGGGGATTTATTCATAATGATCTAGGTTAATTACCCATCAATTATTATTGATTAACTCCAATTGGTTCATGAGTTGAAGGTCCATCAATCACCTAAACCCTAATCGGGTTGAGTGCTGATTTCATAAGTGATTGAGTTTGAAACTTGGGTTGATTGACCCAAATGGTTTCAAAACCGTTTGGGAATCACCCAAACGGTCTCAAGACCATTTCGAGGTCAAACAAGACCGTTTGGAGGTCAAGGGTTGAGTATGGTTAGGTATTTGAAGATTTAAACATATGGTATAAACCCTAATCGGCTAAGTGCTGATTTTGCAATTGAATGAGTTGATGCTTTGGGTTGATTGACCCAAACGGTTTCAAAACCATTTGGGAATCACCCAAAAGGTCTCAAGACCGTTTGGGGGTCACCCAAGACCGTTTGGAGGACTAGGGTTAAGTATGGTCAAGTGTTTGAAGGACCAAAGATACCAAATTGAAATGCAATCAAATGTTGATTTGGTGACCAATCCTCGGATCCAAACCCTAATTGAATGACATGGTTAATGATGATATGATGGGAAAACGGTATAAAGACCGTTTGGAGGTCATACAAATGATCCCAAGACCGTTTGGAGGTCTAGGGTTCACTATGGTTAAGTGTATGAAGATCTAAAGGTACTAAATTGAAATGCAATCAAATGCTGATTTGGTGATCAATCCAATGATCCAAACTTTGATTGATTGACTTGGATTTTGAGATTGGCATAGGAAAATGGTCTCAAGACCGTTTGGAGGTCATCCAAATGATCTCAAGACCGTTTGGGGTCAGGTCATGCCCAATTTGGATGAAGGCTCAATGGTTTCAAAGTAACCAATCTCACATTGATTAATGTTGAAAGATCAACGATTCCAAACCCTAATCCAATTGATTCAAACCCTAATTGGTGACCAATTGAGGGTCAATTGAGGGTCAAATCAGTTGAAGGTTGACCTATTTAACTCAATTGAAGTATGAGGATAGGTCCAATTGATGATTGGTTCCATGAATTCAATGATTGAAGGAATCAACATTGGAAATCCTAATTCAATTTGATTGGTTGAGACCATATTTGGTCCATGCAGTTTTGAGGTGGTTTGGGACAAACGGTCTCAAGACTGTTTGAGTACAAATGGTCTCATGACCGTTTGGGACCAAACGATCCCAAACCGGTTGAGCCCATGCGGTTTCAAAAAGTTGCTTTAGCAAACGGTTTCAAGTGACCACCTTTAGTAAATGGTCTTGAAGGTCACCTTTAGCAAACGGTTTCAAGTACTTGCTTTAGCAAATGGTCTCAAGCACCACCTTTAACAAACGGTTTCAAACCATTTGAACTTTGAAAGCCCAAGACCGTTTGGTGTCCAAGTAGTCAAAATTGATTGAGGACTCAATTGGTCAATTCATTTGGATACCTTATGTAATTGAGGTCCAATGTGATTGAATCTCTTGAGAATTAAGATGATGAATGATTCATTGATCCAATGATGATTAGTAATGATAATCAATGAAGGTACAAGGGTTAAAACCATAATAGTACCTAAGTGAGTAGTGTCAATTAAGGAAGGAACCCTAATTTCTTATAAGAGCAATGACTTGGTACACTATGTCATTCATAGTTGTATGAACTTGACTAAGGGTTGATATGACCTAATCAAGTTGAGAAGATGATAGCATGAATTCATACATGAATATGATTCATGTGGTGATTAAGGGTTATGAACCTTAAGTAAAGAGATCATGAAACCATAATCATGAACATAAACCCTAATTGACAGGGCCATTGAGTTCTAACCCTAATTGAGGGAAATTCTAAATGAAACCCTAATCCAGGGTGAGGATATAGCCCTAATCTAGGGTAATGATATATGAAACTCTAATTTAGGGAAACGAGATGTAAAACCCTAATTGTGATGAATAGTGAATCTCTAATTATGGATAATTGAATGAAATCCTAATGGAGATGAATAGTAGACCCATATTGTGGGTGACTATGGTGGAAATCCTAATTAAGGATGATTCCATGTGAATCCTATTCTAGGGTTATGTTATGAGAAACCCTGAAGAATGATGTGAAGTGAGACTTAAATCCAGGATGATGCCATATAATGATATGTGCAACCATAGTCATGGCATAATGACCAATACACTTAAGTAAGATGTGGTTATTACAATCAAGTAAGATGAGGATGTTATAACCATCAAGGGTAAAGATGATGAACTATATGTATGATAATGATGATACCCTAATGAATAAGGGTCTAAAGGACAAGATGATGCCTAGATCATTATATATCTAATTTCATGTATGTGTAACAACCCTATACATCTTACAATGATGAGGGTATGAAACTCTTAGGAGTGATGTATGCAATATTATATAATGGAATGAATAACATCCTATGGGTTGAAATACCTAACATGGTTGATAATAGTTTATTCTATATCAACAATACCTAACCATTGAATAAAGTCCATATCATTAAAGATAGTTGGACAATTTCAATGTGTAATATATATACCATATGAAGAAAGTGGCAAATTAGAGGATAAAGTATTAAGAGGGAAGTACCTTAATACAAGGTTAGTTGATTAGCTTAAGTAAGATGGAAATGAGAAGAAAGTGATACATCATGACATGATAGATATCACACTCAGCATTATAGGGTAGTCATTCCTTGATGAACCTCTAATCCACTATTCTTGGATAAGAAACACATGAAATGTGTGAGATGCAACTGTTACAATAAAGATGTAATGAACTTGATGTATTGTGATAAATGTTGATTAATATACTTTGAGAATGGAGTTAAGACAAATCAATGAGTATGATGTAATCATACCATGATAAGAATGAGAAATGAACTCATGCCTTAAATTGTTTATCATATGATATGTGATGAGAATAGTGATCATAAGCATATACTTATGATATCTTTGAATGCTCCTAGAGGTGTGAAGTAATATATTAGAGCTGAACGAATAATGTGAGCATGAAACCCTAAGCAATGAGAGATGGGAAAACCCTAACCCTAAATTGGGTAATGGGACATGAGAAACCCCAAAGTGATGTAAATAGTAAGCCCTAACCCTATTAAGGGAATAGTGGTGTTACTATTATATTACATGAGATAAAATGAATTTGTTGCCTAGTGATAGGTGAGAAGATGTTGAATGGCCCTGTGAGCCATATGATGAAATGTTGCCTAATGAGAGGTGACAAGATGCTTTATGGGCTTTATGAGACATGAGAATAATTGTAGTATAGTAAGAGGCACCAAGATGATTAATGATGGTTCGAAGGAATTTATATTCCATGATCCATGAAATTAGGTTTGGAAGAGTCCAATACCTGGCAGAGGTGTAATACCTATAATCAGAGTTGGTTAAAGTCCAATGCCTGGTGTGTAATCAGGGTTGGTTAAAGTCCAATGCCTAGCTGTGTAATCAGGGTTGGTTAAAGTCCAATGTCTGGCTGTGTAATCAGGGTTGGTTAAAGTCCAATGCCTGGCTATGTAATCAGGGTTGGTTAAAGTCCAATGCCTGGTTGTGTAATCAGGGTTGGTTAAAGTCCAATGCCTGGCTGTGTAATCAGGATTGGTTAAATTCCAATGCCTGGGTGTGAAATCAGGGTTGGTTAAAGTCCAATGCCTGACTGTGAAATCAGGATTGGTTAGAGTCCAATGCCTGGCTGTGTAATCAGGTTTGGAGAAACCCAATACCTGGCAGAGGTGTAATGCCTGTAATCAGGATTGGTTAAAGTCCAATGCCTGGTAGTGTAATCAGGTTTGGAAGAGTCCAATACCTGGCAGAGGCTCAATGCCTGTAATGATGACACAAGATTGGTAATAACCCAATGCCTATATTAATGGTATATGAGTACATGGTAGATGTAATTTCTTACCTGTTTAGCAGATTGGCTAAGGCCAATAGATTGAAACAAGGATGTTTCATGGGTGACATGCCAAGATAATGAGTGACACAAGAAAAGTTTGATATGTTTACATAATATGATAGATAAATGATATACATGTTATTCCTATTACTTATTAAAAGAATAGATGATATATTGCTCTATCATAAATAGCTACAATGCTTTCAAAGTTGAGAATGCTTTAAAATGCTTACCATCTGCCCAGTTTCATATCTTTAAACTGCAATAACAATGTTTTGGCAGAGAGTTATATCTCCCGCTGGGGCAATTTACAATTGTCTCACCCCCATGGGATCCAATATTTTTAGGTGGACGCAGACAAAGAAGAAGATACTCTTTTGCAGGAAAAAGGAAAGCAACAGCCTGGACAAGAGTGAGATCTCAGGTGGAGACCCTGCTTGTCAAGTTATGTAGTTAGAAAGTCCTATGTGTCGTCTCTGTACTCTCAGGTCCTCAGAGTTTATAGTTAGAGTTTTGAATAAATCAATCTGAGGTTTTGGCTTGATGCCTTGGGGTTTTATGTTGTCTGTATATAATGATAATAGACAACTGATGTTGTAGTCTCTGAGAATAGATGGTACATGTTATGTACGTTTGAACTAGAATGTAAATGTTATATAATGGTTCTTGATGGAAAAGATTTCCTATGTGTGGATTGCTTTGTAAAAAGTTTTAATTTTTAGTGATTTTCAGTAATCCGCTGCAAATAATTCGCTTCTGCTTAAGTTAATTTTGTTTTTGTGAGTTGGATGCCACACAAATGTTGGTAGTATATGCACACATGCCACCATGTCACTAACCTAGTTGAGATTAACTCATAAGCATCATTAGTTGTGATGGTGATCCCCCCTTTCTTAGGAACTACTTGTGTTGGGCTAACCCTCATAAAATCCAAAATTGCATAAATGATACCTACCAAAAGGAGTTTGCCCACTTCTTTCTTCACTACCTCTGTCATGATCGAATTTAGTCGTTGTTGAGGTTGAACTATCGCCTTAGCTCCTTCTTCCAATTGGATTTTGTGTTGACACAAACTAGGAGAGATTCCTTTGATTTCTTCTATAGACCACCCAAAAGTACCTCGATAGTTCTTTAGTATAGCAAGTAACTACTTCTCTTCTTCATCACTCATGGAAGATGATATGATCACCGAGAGCTTCTATTATATATCCAGGAAGACATACTTCATATGTGGTGGCAATGACTTCACTTCCAACTCATGTGGGCTCAGCAGAGATGGGACCAGTGGTGGGGGAGGTGGTCCCAAATCTTCAAAATATCTTGTATAATAACAAGGTACCACCTTTAACATCAATACACACTCCTCTGGAGAAAGATTATGTGTGTTGTCCTCCATTTTATTCATCAAGCATGCTTCCAAGGGTAACTGTGGATATGTCTACATCAAGGAATCATCAGTGACCTCCTCTATGGCAGTCGGGTCATAGTCTTCTTCTCTATCATTTGGGTGATGCATTGCTTCTTTTAACGAGATCGCCTTGGTGTTTTCCATTACATCAACTGCTAGAGTGTTTTTTTCCACCTTGGTCATCACATGGGCCATGTGAAGGAATGGCTTCCCCAGACATAGAGAAATCTTGCCCTTAATGTGTTACAGCATGTTGCACTATGTTGTATCCCCTCTTTCTTTTGAGTGCTTAGGCATCTTAATCTCAAATCGGTCATCATGGGTGCCCATGGCCAGACACCCTCTGCCCTTTTCCATAATCATATCCGTAGTGGCTTGGAATGGCCTACCTATCAAGAGTTTGTTGCCTTTATCTTCCTACATTTCCATTATCACAAAATCAGCAGGAAAAACAAATCTATCCACTTTCACTAGAACATCTTCACAAATGTCGTATGGCCTAACCACAAAGTTGTCTTCCAATTCAATAGTCATACTACTTTTCCTAGTCTCCTTCAAACCTAGCTTCTTGAAAGTTGACAAAGGCATGAGGTTGATGCTAGCCCCTAAGTCACATAGTGCTTCACCAAACTTGGTCTTTCTTATAACGCATGTAATGTTGGAACAACCTGGATCTTGTCTTTTAGGAGGTAGTATTCCTAGAATAAAAGCACTCACCTGCTCCTTTAATACCACCACATCAGCCTCAGGTATCCTTCTATCCTTATTTATTATGTCTTTCAAGAACTTTTTGTAAAATGGTATCTGCTCAATTGCATCAATGAGTGGAATATTGATAGATAGTTTCTTGAAGCCATCTAAGAATTTCTAGAACTTTCGATCTACTTTGGTTGTGTTCAAGCTATTTGGAAAAGGCATTGGTGTCAGTGGTGTCCTCTGGTGAGGCGGGAAATATGCTTTTGATCTTGAATCCTCCACCTCATCAGTGTGCTCATCAGTTGTCTTCTCTTGTTCCAACACGTCTGATTTATCTCCATCCGTTTTTATAGTCTGAGTTGTTGTTCCTATAACTTCACCTACATCTAAGGTTATTGGTGCATCATTCAAAAGAGTCTTACCACTGCTGAGTAGGACTGTCTTAATGTGTTGATTTTTAGAAGGCACGTTAGTATTTGCTGGGAACTCCTGCTAGTTTGGCTGCTTCAATGTACCCACATCCACTGCTATTTGAGAAATTTGAGTTTCTATGCTACGGATCTATGCCCCTTGGTTCTGGAACTCTCTTTGAGTTTGACCTATAAGCACTTCATTTTGACTAACCAATTTTCCAAGTATTTATTCAATATGATCAATCTTCTTTTGTTCTTTTTGATATTGTGCCTGGCAACCAAACTATTGTGACTTGGGTTGTTGCGCCTAAGATGGGTCTTATAGGAAATTATTGGGATCCTTCCATTAAAATTTAGGATCCTTCCTCCATGCATAGTCACTTCTCCTATACTACTATTGTTGGCACACAAACTTGCACTCTTCATCTTCTTCCTCTGAAGGTGGTCCGTCATTAGCACACAACGTTTTAGCAATCAGGTCCAACTTATCATTTAACACAAAGATGAACTTTGATTTGCCAACACTTTTTACAGTTGTCAATATCTCTCTCTCATCGCCCCATGACTGGTTCTTAGACATGTTCTTTAATATCTCATGACAGCGGGTAGGTTTGTTGTTGAGGAAGAACCTTGGTCCTACACTATCAAGTGTGGTTTTCTCTCCCTTGTGTAGACCGTAGTAGAAGATCTTTGCTTGCCTTAACAAATCAATACCATGATGAGGTACCTTCTATAGCATATTTTGGAATCTCTCCCATGCTTCACAATAGGATTCGTTGGCCTACTATCTGAAATTATGGATCTTCTTCACCAAATCGTTTGTCTTATGTGGAGGAAAGTAATGCTCGAAGAAAGTGTCGATCATCTGATCCCATATCTCAATACATTCATCATCGAGATTGTGAAACCACGACTTTATGTTGTATGCTAGAGATGATGGGAATAGTTTTAGATATATGATAGTCACCGGTACTCTATCTTTTTTGACCATATCAAAGTTCTCAACAAAGTCACTGATGTACACCATCGAGTCTTTAAAACTATGACCTTGAAAAGCTTGGGATTTGACTAAAGAGATCAACCCTAGATCGATCTTGTAGATACCCACATTGATGGCTTGTCTTTTGATTGGTCCCTTTTGATTTGTTGAGGAAGAGGTTGTGATCCTCTCCCATATCGTCTGATCTTCTGCTCCATCACCCATTTCTGCTGACTCATGTTCCTATGGTGTTTTAGGTCCTTCAGGCGAAGGTGTATGTGGTGGAGTTCGGTTGAATCTACCTACAGATCTTTGAAATATCCTCTATCTGTGAAGGAGTCCTACTTGCCTAAAACCCGGTGAAGACAACTCTCCATAACCGGGGGCTTAAGTATGCACCATACACTAGTACCTGAAAGTAGCAAAATAATTGTCAGAATACGATAATGGAGCTAGAAATAATAATGATGTTATGATTCATCTTTAAGTGAAAAATAAAAAAAATAGAAGGCTTGGCCTAGAGTGGCCGACCACATCACTTGTAGTACTAGATGTTGGTGTTTCCCCGAAAATGGTGCCAAAAACTTGACATGTGTTTACCGTTTGTTATACGCAAGTGAACGTATCGAAGTATTATAGGCCTTTTTGAGGCCCGAGTCGAACACATGGAAATGTTCTCTAGAATACTACTACTAACTATGGTCTAATTAGCTACGCCAATGAAAGTTGAATTGGCTTGATTGAATAGAAACAAATATCAAAATTAAACAAGCTTAAGGGTTAAGTTACTCAAATTAAGGGAATTCCTCAGGACAATGGTTTCACCACAGATAACATTACAATTTATTTCAAACACTAATATCTATTACCCCCATCCCTAGATAAAGAGCATGTAGCCAAAACTACCCACTCATGGAGTGTAGTTCACTACCTATTCTAATTCCAATCCCATTTCCATAGAATTGGTTGATTAGTTAGGTGCTTTACGATTAATCTCTGGGTTTCTCATCCCATTTATTCTCCACCTTTCCCCAGGGGTTCTCTCCCAAAATGATTAAGGGTCTGATAATCTATCTATGGTGATCAAGCACAAATAGAACAAGAAAGTCTCATACATTTATATCCAGAAAGTAGGGATAAAGATGATATTAGTGCATATATCAAAATCAATTACAATGCATATCCGTGTTACTCTCAGATCCTAATGAATTAAGGGTTTTATCCCTGCATGTCTTTCATTGATGAATACATGGTAGAGAAAGAGAAAAATGTAGGAAACATTAGAAAAACTAAAGTAACCCTAGAGAATGGCTGATTCGGATGATCCTCAACGTCATGCATGCAATTTGCTGTCTTTCGGCTACAGATTCATCTTTCGAAGGTGCTCGGATTGTCCCAAGTGAAGCCTTTGGTTCCTTGGTCTTCTCTCCTCTCCCTCTCTCTGGTGTCATGCAATAGAAAATGACTGCCTCCCTTAGGTCTAGACGAACTACCATCAAGTCATAGGAATCACTTAAGGTGTGAAATAACGCCATCCGTTGGATTAGAGTGCACTCTTTAGATTACCTGATCGGGCAGACTCAGTAGTATCGACTAGAAAGTCAGTAGTATCAAGTTTCTAGGATAGCCGTGATTCATTACAATGTCAGTACTCTCGACTTGTCTCGACAACACTGAGCCTTTAGGTTGCTCGAGCATGCCTCTCTATTGCCATCTCGGTAAACTGAGTTTGTGGACTCGGTAGTACCGAGTTTCCACAATTCATTATGTGTTTTACTGACATGGTTTCAATACTACTGACTTTAGGTGTCGGTAGTATCGAGTTTGTGTGAGTCTTCTGCTCCAATACTGACATGAAGTCGGTATCACAGACTTTTGGTGTCGGTAGTACCAAGTTTGTGAGCCTCGATTGTACCTAAAAATGCACAAGAATATGGGTAAGTACCCGGGATGAATATTAAACCATCTTAAATATTAAAAATCATATAATTTGATGCATTTAGATTGAACAATCCATTGATAGAATTTCATGCATAATTGATCAAATAAATGACAAATCAATACATATAATCAAGGAAAATATGCTTGTGACAATGACTAAAAACCCATGCATCATAAGCCCCCAATACACCTCTATTTATAGGAGAGGTCAGGTTCAGGGTTTCCAATTGGTCTGGGGGTCAAAGAAATAGAGTTCATGAATTCTTTGGAAACTATGAATGGGGAACCGATCAGTTCACTATCCAATCGATCAGTTCAGATGTGAACTAGTCAGTTCTTCTATTGAATTGGTCGGTTCATGTACTTTCCTCTTTGGAGTCAAATTGGCATTTAATATTTAGCTAATGCAAAACATGATGTCAGCATCAAATCCTTGATTCAATTGAATTTATCATTGAGCTGGACAACCTAGATGATGAACTGGTCGTTTCACATCATTAACTGGTCGTTTCATGTCATGAAATAGTCATTTCATAAGTGAAATTGTCGTTTCATATGTAAAATGGTCATTTCACATGTCCAGTTCAGGAAAATATTCAACCAATGTTGTTTTCATTTGATCTGACACTCTAACTGATCAGTTCAACACTTGAATCGGTTGATTCAGAGTCCAATTAGTCAATTTTGAACCTCAGTCATTTAAATTGAATACCTAAACACTTTATTATTCAATCTAAACATCATTCATGAATAAAATCCTATTCCAAGTGCATCCTATGTGTGTGACCCTATAGGTCTCAAATTAGGTTGGCAATGAATGTCCATAACCAACTTATGACATCATAAGAAATAAGCGGCACCTAGCAACACATCATTTCTACCCAGGTAGTCTGAAAAGTTGGAGAACAACTTCAGCCTACAATCCATTATCAATATTTCCATGATTGTATAGTTCTTTTGTCTCTAATATACGGATTAAACTTGAGGCATGGAATCATCATCCTCTTCAACGTTCAATCCATGTTCCTTGAACTAAAGAAGACTATCTAAGATGCATGTAAGTTCACATATCATATTTTGAGTCATATGAGTATGGTCATACGTTTCTCAGTCTCGCTTATCAAGAGACCTAGATATCAGTCTCCTATAGGAGGGACAAATCCCATCTACATCACTCACACTCTATCCCCATGTGTCACTGTGTTGTAGGGAAACATGGCAATAGAACATGTAGTAGAAACAAAAAATTAACGACCATATTCCCCTTAAACCAATGGAACGTGTTAATAAATGGGAAGGATAGTTTAGAGGATATACCTAGTCTTGGATCAAGTCCAACAAAAATATCCTCATCATGGTGTGTGCCCTTTCTTCAAGTTTCACTCTAACGACGTATCCGTCGGGCTCCTAGTTGATCACCACAGATAGTAGGTTGACATTGTCCTCTTAGCGATGGGAAACAACCTCCTTGCCTCTATAGTAGTCCACACGATCCAAAGAGAACTCTAGACATTCTAGTAGAATTGACAAGAAGGAGTTGTCCCTTCACGTTGGTGTACTAGTCACCACTTGCTCTCCCACAATTGTTCTCCCTTGCTATCTATGCCTTTATTGGGTAGGACTTGCTCATGTTTTCTCAATTACCACAACCAAAGAAAACAAACAATTGTTAGAAGGAATTGAGTTGTGTCTCTAGGAATCCCCTAGTGCCCATCTATTTATAGCAGGGTTAGTGTCAGGGTTCCCAATCTATGTGGGAGTGGATGGGAACAAAATTTCATGAATTTGTGCAACCTACAAGTGGAAAAATGATCAGTTCATAGGTGAACTGATCGGTTGGCATGTGAGCCTATTGGTTCACCCAGTGAACCAGTCATTTCATCATGTTTCCCAATTACAATTGTATTAAAAAAAATTAATCCAATTAATGCACGACATGATGTCAACACTAATCATTAATGCAATCAAATTATTCATGTGAACTAGGCGGTTCATCTTATGAACAAGTCATCTGGTGACCTTTAGTCGATCAGTCACTCATTGAACTGGTCAGTTCATGCCCTGGTTCATCTAGAATTCAGCCAATGTAATATGCAATTAACCTGGCACTCCAAACAATTGGTTTAGCACTTGAACTGGTCACTTTAGAGTCAAATCAGTCAATTGTTGTTTAAATTGAGTACCTAAACACTTTAGTAATCAAATCAATCATCATTCATGATTAAACTCCTATTCCAAGTGAATCCTATGTGTATGACACTATAGGTTCCATATTACATTGGTAGTGAATGCCCATAACTAGCTTATGACATCACAAGCAAAGAGTGGTGTCTAGTAACACATAATTTCTATCTAAGTAAATGGAAAGTTGGAGAACAACTTCTGTCTACAATTTGTGATTTGTGTTACATTGTTTGTATAGTTCCTTTGTCACTGATATTCGATATTGAACTCAAGGCATGGTATCATCATCCTCTTCAATCATTAAATCCATGATTCTTGAAGTAGAGCAGACTGTCTGAGATATATGTAATCTCAATATTACATATTGACTCACATGTGCATGGCCATGCATTTCTCAGTCTTGCTTATCAAGTGTCCAGGATAACATACTCTTATAGGAGGGAGAAATCCCATCTACATTACTCACAGTCATCCTCATGTGTTGCAGTGTATCTGATAATCACCTTTATGGCAATCCTTATTCAGAATCATGGTGGATGAAGTCAAAGTACACTGAACAACATGTGATGGGTGTAGTGACTTTAGGTCTAGGAACCACATTCACCATCAACACTATAAGATATGATTATGACTACCAATTATGGTTTCCATGTATCACTCATATGGTGGGTCTATCTGATATATTGTTCTCTAACAAGTATCTATGTACTTGGTTTGATGTCACATATCATGACTGATGAGATTCTATCATCAACCAACACACACTCTAAGTCTTATTTGTTATTGTTATCTATAAGCCTTCCATAATAACATATGACTAGGGACATAACAAGAATGTATATATACTATTAACAAATGTATGATCTCAATGTTCTGGTCATGCACCTGAAGACATACATCATTGACTAATATCATTCTCTAGACATTTATTATGTTACTTCATTATCTCATTACTGAATAAAATAGAATAAATTGGAAGCTTTCCTTTATTATTAATCAAATCATTTACAAGTTATGTCGTTACAATCATCATATGCAACAAACTCCCACTTGTACTTAGAGCCAATCACTCATTAATTTTATTCCAAGGGATCTAACATGACCATCATACTTATACTGTGAAAGTGCTTTTGTCAAGGGGTTAGCAATATTGTTCTTGGTTGGTACTATGCAAATCTTCACATTTCCTTATTGTATAATCTCTCATATGAGATGGAATCGCCTTTGTATGTGTTTGGAATGTTGATGTGATATGGGTTCCTTAGTTTGTGCAATAGCTAAATTCTTGTCACAGTGTTCCTTAGTTTGTGCAATAGCTCAATTCTTGTCACAGTGTATATCAATTACTTTGTTGAAGCTTGGAACCACCCCAGGTTCAGAGATGAACCTCTTGATCCAAACAACCTCCTTTTCTGCATTTGATATAGTAATATACTTAGCCTATGTTGTAGAATCGAAAACTATCTCTTTCTTGGAACTCTTCCAACTCATAGTTTTGTTGTTGAGGCAAAACACCAATCTAGACTTTGATCTGAAATAATCTTTATCAGTTTGGAAGCTTGCATCAGTGTAACCTTTTACCACCAACTCTTCCTCTCAACCTTAGATAAGGAATTGATTCTTAGTTCTTCTTGTTGGGTTTTACGTTGTTGGAGTAGGCAACGGAAACAAAAATTTAACTTGACCATAAACCCATAACCACCAGATTGCATCAACATCTATGTAATGGGAAGGATGGTTTTAATGAGTTATACCTAGTCCTAAGGCTTGATCAAGGACAATGCCTCACAACAAGTGCAGTCTTCAACCACTGTCTTTGACAACATCTATGCAGCTCCTGGTCTTGACCCAGACTACGGTTGATTGTCGTCCTCCTGAGCGGCAGAAGTCTCCCGCCTCTATAGATAGTCCACATGGACTATCGAGAACTCTAGTCATCTTGAAGGATTAACTAGAAGGATTTGTCCCCTTCTATCAGCATATTAGTCACCGACACATTCTCCCACCACCAGTTGCTTTTCCACAGTTGTCTTTCCCTCGATGTTCCTTCTTGGATGGGTAGAACTTGCTTGGGCCACAACTAGAGAGGAAGAAAACTTTGCAGAGCAACTGATGTTCTGAGTTGTGTCTTTGGAGAAGCCCCATGTACTCCTCTATTTATAGTATATGGTAGGGTCAGGGTTCCCAGTCTGTGCGGGACTAGAAGGGTCTGGAATTTCCATGAACAATTTGTACTACGGCAGGAAAACCGATGGTTTCATAACTGAAACGGTCATTTGGCAAGGTGAGCCGATTGGTTCACTAGTGAACCAATAAGTTGGGAGTGTGAGCTGATTGGTTCACCTAGTGAACTGGTCATTTCACTTCCCAGACCTACCTACAATTGACTTTACTTATTCATTTCTAATTAACACAAATATTAATCATTGTCCCAATCGAATTGAACAAGTCAAATGAAAAATCTTTTCTTACAAATCGGGAAAACCCAACATTGCTCATTTGGTCCAAATGAATCAGTTGGTTCATTAGAATGAACCGGTCATCTCACTGAGCATGAGTCGATTAGTTCACCCAGTGAACTGGTCGGTTGGTGGTCCAAATTGTGCAGAACATAGTCAATTTAGTTCTCAATCAATTTGACACTCTAATCAGTTGGTTCAACACTTGAACTTGATGATTTTGAGTCAAGTCTATTGATTGAATGTTTGATTGAGTACCTAAACACTTTAGAAATCAATCCAAATATCATTCATAGATAAACTCCTCTTATAAGGTAATCCTTTGTATGTGACCCTATATGTCCCATTTCACGTTGGCAGTGAATGTCCATAACTAGCTTATGACATCACAAGCAAAGAGCGGTACCTAGTCGCACATCAGTGCTACCCAAGTGAAAAGAAAAGTTGGAGAAAATCTTTCAATCCTACAGTCTATGATTGGTGTTCCAGTGAATGTATAATTCCTTTGCCTCTGATATCCTGAATAAACTCAAGGCATGGAGTTGTCCTCCTTTCAACGTTCATTCATGTTTCTTGAACTAGAGAAGACTATCTGAGATATGTGTGACATCAATATCATATATTGATTCACATGTGCATGCGCATGCCGTTCTCAGTCTCGCTTATCAAGTGGTCTAGACATCAGACTCCCTTAGGAGGGATAAATCCCATATCTATCACCCACAGTCTATCTCATGTGTCAAAGTCCCCAATCTGATAATCCTTTCCTAACAATTAGCTCCATTGTTTGACTTAGTATTTCTACTTTGTCATCAATGGTTGGAATATCTATAAGTTCATCTATATGAACTTCTAGATCCATATAGTATCCTCTGGTGTTCATAACATAAGGATTCTCAGCATTCCTTTTAGAATTACTTTTAATTTTACTCTGAACATTTCCATTTAAAAACTCTTGTTCACTTTACAATTGAATATAACTTTTATATTTTGCATTTTATGATCATTTTTCTATCATTTTGGAAGCTTGCATTAGTGTAACTCATTTACACTCAACTCTTCCTTTTATTACCATAGAACTAATCTCTTAATACTTTACAAGTACTTAAATAAGTTCTTTATGGTATTCTAGTAGCTCTCACTGGAAGTAGACAGACATTCACTCGTCATGTCTAATACATACGAGATAACTGAATGAGTATATCATATTTTCATGTCCAATACATACAAGATGATGAATGCATATATATATATATATATATATATATATATATATATATATATATATATATATTCTTGCCATGTGTGATACATACAAGACAATGGGAGGATTACATACTTGATATATCCAATTGTGAATGCACAAGGTATATATCTATGTGTTCCTATTCTTTATAAGAATTTGGGATAGTAGGCATATGAGAGACTAACTCCATGCAATATGGACAAGTTTTCTCCCACTGAATCTTTGCATACTAAACCCTTCTGCATAGACTACCAATGTATGTTCTCTCTTTATCAGGTCAAGAGACTTTCAAGAACTATCGCTATAGGTCTCTATTCCTATCACATAGGACATTTCTCTTTATCCCTTTAAAGAAGGTATTTCCACACCAGTTTCGTTTTATTAGAATGTTTCATTCCTCGTCATCGTGTGGAATATGAACATGCTCCCACTAAATCTTTGTAATCACAGATCCTTTCTTTATTTTGACATATTCGTCAAATCTTTTGACTATATAATCAAAGTAAAAACTCCAGTTTTGAGGTGCTTGTATTTAATCAATCATATTGATTAAACTCTTGTAACTTATATATTGTATTTGCACTATCACAGTTATAAAACCCTTCAGGTTGTGTCACGTACACAACCTCATGTTATTCCTTCTAGGAATGCGGTTTTAATATCCATATGCCAAATTTCATAGTCTTTAAGTTCCAATAGCAAGCATGATCCTTTATGGACTATAGCCACTATAATTGGTTAAATAAAATCATCAAGTTCAACACCTTGAACTCACTTGAATTTATCTCAGCCAATCAACTCTTCAAATGTCATCCATGCCAGTCTTAACTCTTAAGACCCAATTGCACTTATTGGTTTTATCCCTATAAGTGCTATCATTAAGGTCATACCTTATTTGGTTCACATGGAAGTCACTTTGGATCTTATGGCTTCAATCCATAACTCAAAATCTGGTTCATCAACATCATCTAGATGGATTATTGGCTCATCATCACATGACCAATTAATCACCTTTGATGTAACATCCCTGACCTGGGTTATACTTTAACCCTAGGTGTTTTGATTAAGAAAGATGATTAAATGCTTAATCTCATCTTATGAAAAGTAATTAGGCCTCAAGAGGAACTTATGTTGCAATTCTAGTCCTGTTTGAATAATGTTAAATCAATGTTTGCTTGTTTTGGACTAAAGTGCAAATTACCCAAGTTGAGGGGTTTAAGTGCAAATTGTGTATGATAATATGTTCCTCATGTGTTGAAGCATCATGAGAGTGAAAATGATGCTTAGGTATGGCTTATGGAAGCCTAAATACCAACAAAGAGCTGATAAAGCAATATATGTGCATGAAAACTTAGTTTTGGTGTAATGTGCAAATTACCCAAAACCTAGGGTGCAATATGTAATTTACCACCTCAATAAGGTCCATAATGTTTCTTGGAACCATGTAGAGCAAATAAAATGAGAGGGTGCCTCATTTGAATTAAGTTGAAGGAGAGAGAATCTTGATATTAAAATAATTAAGATTTAATCCTAATTGAAACCCTAATTCGATTTGGGGCAAAAATAAATGTATTAATTAAAGGGACTTTAACAAAAATTAAAATGGTTGGATTCAGATGTGTGTGTGACGTCCTTGAGCCTTGCCAGGACCACGAAAATATCCAAGGGAGTGGATAACTCACACACAATTTTATAAAAAAAAAAAGAAATATCCACTCACATATGGATATTAATATAAAATGATTTAAGGTGCTTGATTTGCTTTTCTTTAAATCATGGATAATTGAGAGGAATAAGAGGCAAACAATATATCCTCGTCCCTAAGGAATATGAGTGGGAAGAGGCGTCCACATTTTTGGGATTAATTCGATTTTTACAAAGTATATTCTCTCTCATTGAATTTTTATAAAAGGACCTTTTATAAGCCAAAGGGAAGGTTGTTTCGACCCCACTTCTTCCCCTTGCTTGAGAAACGACCAAGGGAGCTTGGGAGGATCAGGAGGACGACCTCAACCTTTTGGTAAGGTTCTTGATCCATTTCACCTTGATTCCATGGTGGAAATCAAAAATAAATTATGGATTTCTTCCTATTTCGATCTCCTCTTCAATTCTAACCATTCCTTTTCACTCAAACCTTAAGGACGAGCCTTGGAATGGTGAAAGGAGTTGCATCCACCATTGTTTCCGTGGACATGGAGCTTTGGAGCTCAATTGGAGGCGGGTTTTATAACTTGAACTCTTGATTTTGTTATTGCATTCAATTCCTTATCAAATAATGATCATTTCCATAATTGCAATAATTGATTTGGTTGATGGATGCAATTTCCATGGAAACCACAACAGGTTTCGTGAGTTTAGAGGTTGAATATGATAAGCACACACCTCTACAAATATCCAAGGCAAACGGTCTTGTTTGAGTTGCTCAAACGGTTTCCCAAACCGTTTGGGAGCAAACCATTTCAAATCATTTAGAAGCAAATAGTTTCACCAAACCGCATGAGACCAACGGTCTTAAGACTGTTTGGTGGAGTTGACCAAGGTTGACCATTTGGATATCTGTTGAAAATGATCTAGGTTAATGACCCATCAATTATGATTGGTTAGTTCCAATTGGTTCATGAGTTGAGGGTCAATCAATCACCAAAACCCTAATCGGGTTAAGTGCTGATTTTCAAGTTGATTGAGTTTGAAACTTGGGTTGATTGATCCAAATGGTTTCAAGACCATTTGGGGATCACCCAAACGGTCTCAAGACCGTTTGGGGGTCACCCAAGACTGTTTGGAGTTCTAGGTTTGAGCATGGTTAAGCAATTGAATATCCAAAGATACTAAGTTGGCGTGTAATCAATTGTTGATTTGGTGATCAATCCAATTATCCAAACCCTAATGGGTTGACTTGGATTTTGATGATGTGATGGGAAAACGGTCTCAAGACCGTTTGGAGGTCATCCTAAAGATTCCAAGACCGTTTGGCGTCAGGTCATGACCAAATTGGATGATGGTTCAATGGGTTCAAATCAATTAGACTCACATTGAAATATGTTGAAGGGTTATCGATTCCAAACCCTAATCCAATTGATTCAAGACCTAATTGATGATCAATTGAGGGTCAATTGACGTTCAAATCAGTCTAAGGTTGACCTAATTAACTCAATTGATGATTGGCTAACATGTATAAGATCAATTGAGGGGATCAACATTGGAAACCCTAATACAATTGACGTGGTTGAGACACTTTTTGGTCCATGCGATTTTGAGGAGGTTTGGACCAAACGGTCTCAAGACCGTTTGGGACCAAATGATCCCAAACCGGTTTAGCCCATGTGGTTTCAAAAAGTTGCTTTAGCAAATGGTTTCAAGTGACCATCTTTAGTAAACGGTCTTGAAGGTCACCTTTAGCAAACATTTTCAAGTACTTGCTTTAGCAAACGGTCTCAAGCACCACCTTTACCAAACAGTTTCAAACCGTTTGAACTTTGAAGGACCAAGACCATTTGGGGCTCAAGTAGTCAAAGTTGATTGATGATTCAATTGGTCAATTCAATTGGATACCTTATGTAATGGAGGTCCAATGTGATTGAATCTCTTAAGAATTAAGATGATGAATGATCCATTGATCTAATGATGATTATGAATGATAATCAATGAAGGTACAAAGGTTGAAACCCTAATAGTACCTAAGTGATTAGTGCCAATTAAGGGATGAACCCTAATTGCTTATAGGATCAATGATTTGGTACACTATGTTAATCATAGTTGTATGTACTTGATTGAAGGGTTGATATGACCTAATCAAGTTGAGAAGATGTTAGCATGAATTCATACATGAATATGATTCATGTGGTGATTAAGGGTATGATCCTTAAGTAGAGAGATCATGAAACCCTAATCATGAACATAAACCCTAATTGATAGGGAAATTCTAAAAGAAACCCTAATCTAGGGTAAGAATGTAGCCCTAATCTAGGGTAATGATAAGTGAAACTCCAATTTAGGGGAATGAGATTTAAAACCCTAACTGGGATAAATAGTGAATCTCTAATTATGTATAATTGAATGAAATCCTAATGGATATGAATAGTAAACCCAAATTGTGGGTGCCTATGGTGGAAACCCTAGTTGAGGGTGATTCCATGTGAAACCTTAATTGAAGATGATTCCATGTGAAGTCCTAATTAAAGATAATTCCATGTGAAATCCTATTCTAGGATTATGTCATGAGAGACCCTAAGTTAGAATGATGTATATAGAACTTTGATGAGGTGATTTGATATGAGAATCAAACTTAGGGTGATGTCATGTAATGACATGATAAGCCTTAGTTGAGGGTGATTCCATGAGAAACCCTAGTTGAGGGTGATTCCATGAGAAACCCTAATTAATAGTTGACATCACATGAAGATTTAATGCTATGTTGTGATGAGAGGCCCTAAGAAGGGTGAAGGTATATGAGACTCTAATGTGAAGCCATAATGCATGAAGCCCTAATCCTAGGCAATATGACAATGAATCATAATCCTAATTTTAAGTAAGGGTATAAAGAAACCCTAATGATGAGATAGGAGGAATGGCCTTATAAAGGTGAAACATTCCATGTGGTGGATTATAAGCAACCTTATTGTAAGCAATGTCTTTAGCATTAGACAAGTCCATATCATTAAAGATAGTTGGACAATTCTAATGTGTTGCCCATGCATTATATGCTAAGGGTGAGTGTTTAGTGATGTAATGTATTAAGAAGGGAAATACCTTAATACAAGATAAGATGATTAATTCTAGAGAGTTTGAAATGATGTGAAAATGATACATCAAAATATGATAGTTATCCCATTCAGCACTTCAGGGTTTATATACCTTGATGTATTCCAAACCTTATATGTCTAAATAAGAAACATATGAAGTGTGTTATGCAACTATTACAATGAAATGTAATGAGTTGTTGCACTTTGATGAGCATTAATTAATGTACCTTGAGAATGGGGTTAAGCCCAAATGATGAGTATGAGGTAGTCATACCATGATGAGGATGAGAAATGAACTCATACCTTGAGTTGATGATCATTAATGCTTTATTATGAAAGTAATGTTCTTGTATAATCAAATATGATACCTTTGAATGCCCCAGAGGTATGGAATAATGAATTGAGGGTTAGACCGATAACATGATCATTAAACCCAAATTAATGAGTAATGGGGGAACCCTAACCCTAATTTGGGTAAATGGAATGAAAAGTCCTATCTGATAGTAAACCCTAATTCTTGGAAAAGGAATAATGGTGTTACTATTGTATCACATGATGTGATGAATATCTTGTATGTCTGTTATCAGGTTTAATAACTATACAAATACTATGAGATGATAATTTTAGCCAAGTTTGAGATGAGACATTTATATAATAAATGTCTATTGGCCTTATGTGCCTTAATGTTGTTGTTGCTTAATAAAAGTAACAATGTGCATGGATTTTATGAGTCATAAGAGTAAGTTGTTTCCTAGAAAGAGGTGACAAGATATTCTATGGCCTTGGAAGCCATGTGTGATGCCTGTGTAACAAGTATCATGAATGCCTTAGTTAGATGACCTAAAGGTGATAGTTACCTAATAGATGTTAATGATGCTCAATGATGAGTTAAGGGTTTGAATACCCAGAACCATATGATTATGGTGATGATAATGTGAAGGGATGAGAATTCCCAGTATTTAAATGAGGGACTAAGTTCCCAAGGTCTTTGAAAGACTAATAAATATCTGATGAAAGTAGTACGTGTCTCTTTATAGCATTGTTGTAATAAGTCTTTTTTTAGAACTTGGATGATGCTAAAAGAATATGAAAATGTACTTAATTAATCAAGTGAAGTCTATTCATGTAGATCCTGACCATAGATCCATCATTGTCAGGAATAGGTGATGGTGAAACGGGTGCCCGCGGCAAAACTCGGAACACATATTTCGAATATGTGGGGGTAAATGGGTGAAAAATATCCTTACGTCCGGTGAAGAGATTTGAGGGAAGGTAAACATCAAACCTCTCAATCATTCAAGCTTCCGGGATGGACATATCACTAATCTCCCGATGATTGGGATATATGTTGTACACATCTCCCAATGATATTTTATGTCGGGTCGAGGAGATAAACATTAAATCTCTCGTAATCATTACAATTAGATGGATGAACTATGAGTCTACCATGAGTAGATGCAATGTTATCCTTGAAAAAGGAGATTACTTCAGTTTGTTCATACAAGTGACTTACCTACTGTTGATTTAATATATAAATCCTTCTGCTCAGTTTAGTTAATAAACTTCTATAACAATGTTTTGGCAGAGAGTTATATCTCCCCTTTGGACAATTTACAATTGTCTCACCCCTGTGGGATCCAACGTTTTAGGTGGACGCGGACAAAGAAGCAGAATCCCATTGCAGGGAATGGCAATAGCTGTAACAGCAAGGACAGCAGTAATATCTCAGGTGGAGATACTGCATGTCAAGTTATGTAGTTAGAAAGTCCTATGTGTCGTCTCTGTACTCTCATGTCCTCGGGGTTTTTAGTCGGTGTTTTTGATAAATCGATCTGAGGTTTGGGCTTGATGCCTTGAGATTGTGTATTGTCTGTATATGATATTTATAAGGCAGCTGATGATGTAGTCTCTGAAAAGATATGGTACAGGTTATGTACATTTGAACCAGAATGTAAATGTTATACAATGTTTCTTGATGGAAAAGATTTCCTATGTGTGGATCTCTTCGTAAAAAGTTTTAATTTTCAGTGATTTATAGTAATCCCTTGCAAACGATTCACTTCCACTTAAGTTAATCTTGTTTTCGCAAGTCGGTCGTTACATTTGAGTTTGTAGGATATCATTATCCATCAAGATCAAGGCATTTTCTACTAGATTTATGAGGTGTATCTGTTACATAAGGAATTTGAGATTCCACAATATTTGTGATTCTTAATCTCCTTTCGTACATTTATTTAGAATAAAGCATGTTCTTTAGAAGAATTCTAGAAGATTAGTTATTTGTTTGATGATCGTACTCTTACTATTTAGAGTATGATTGCTTCTTTGATTTAGAAATTGTTATGCATTAATCATGAGTTATCTATGATACACTATCATGGTTACTCACAAGGTCCTTAATCATTTGGTTTAAGTATCTTGTTCATTGATCATATCAAAGAGTTAATACTTTTACCAAGTTTGTTCTTCATTTATGATATTCTTGAACATTTCAATATATTCATATTGGTATTTCATTAAATACCATATCTGAAGTATTAGCATTTATTCCAATAGGTATGTATATACATCAATATGTATTATACCTAATAGAATAGTCATTCTCCCACTACATCTAGTAAAGATTGACTTGTCATCATGCCCAATAAACAAGACACTCATATATCTTAATGGTTCATTAACCAAGAGAGTCTAGCTTTATCCATCAACATGGAACCTAGAGATGAATTTCCCATTCATTTGTTTAGATGATAATGATAATTAATTGTTTGAGTCATCCATAGCTTTTAGGTATTATTTATTTTATCTCATGCATATCAAGTACCACAAGATAAATAAGGCATTGTCGTAAAAGATCATATCTTTGAAATTGAAACAAGAACTTTATTGATAAACATCCATGTCATTACAAGATGTAGAAATAAAGTGTTTCTATTTATTAGCAAAATGAAATAGTAGTTCATAACTCTATTACATGCCCTTTGGGCTGAAATAAACTAAAAGGTACTTATATCTATGGCAGCAACATTTTCTCCAAAGTTGATGAGTGTTGCTTCTTGGTCCTTTCATTAAGGACATCACTTCTTTTCAAATCCTGCACATCATATATGTTAGATCAATATCTTGGTATCGTATACCTAAGATAAAGAAGCATTTTTTGTTTAGTTCATGATACCTGAGGTGGAGACTTCCATCCCCTCCTTCTTCTTCTTTAGTTCATCTATGTAGAGAGGGCAATTTCTCTTCCAATGTCCTGGCTCATGACAATGGTGACATTTGTCTCCCCTGTTCACCACTCCCTTATCTTTGAGAGTTGAAGATGAGTTTGGTTGCTGGCTAGCATTAGAACCTTTCTTTGCTTTGCCCTTGCCCTTGCCCTTAGACTTCCCTTCTTTCTGCTAATCATCATCAAAAATTTGGGTTTGGCTTTCTTCATATGTGCCTCAGCTGTCCTCAACATGCCCAACAACTCTGTCATTGACCTGTCAAAGTTGTTCATGTTGTAGTTCATCACAAACTGACTATAGGATTCTGGGAATGATTGTAGTATCACATCAGTAGCCAACTCTTAGCTCAGAGGGAATCCCAGTCGAGTTAGGTTATCCACATACCCAATCATCTTGAGTGTGTGAGGGCCTACTAGATCTCCTTCTATCATGACGCACTTGAAATATGGATGAATGCATATTCATCATAATATTCAATCGCCATCTTGGGCCCTATTCGACTCAATGCTTTCACTTTCATCTACTAAATATTGCAAAATGCAATATTGCTTAATTGGTTCAATTATCAAGATTATTAACTAAGTCTATGTTTATTTTATGTAGGTCATGATGAGGTTCAACCATCACATGGATCCCACCTCCATTTAACCCTAATCCACCTTCAACATAATCATCACCACCGCTTGCTTCATTCCACCTTTATCTCCATCAACCTTCATCCCTATCAAACCCTAATAAGTGGGGCCCACCCTTCTCAACCCTTGATATACCTTCACTCAAGATCCTCCCATCCTTGGTCTTGACCAAACGGCCTTGATCCATTCGGTTTCACCTCATTCGATCCTGGGCTTTCTTTTCACTACACGATCTTCATCCAATGATTCACCCTCCTTGTGATTACCTCCAAACGGTCTCACCCACATGGTCTCAAGACCATGTGAAGCCTCACGGTCTCAAGATCGTGTACCAACCCACAATTGTGAGACCGATAAGAACACACATCCTAAAGACCGTTTGGATGTTCTGATTGATCCTCATCCTATGTCTTCTTCCTCCCTCCGCCCAATCAGCAACCCTAATACCACCTAGCCTCAGCTGTCTTCAGCAGCGATCTGACGCCACTGGCTCCTTGCTTCCATCTCGCCTTCCTTCACTGAGCGTGTGCATGCCACCGCCATCCCCTCCTCTCTCCACTGATCACAGCACCTGCACACTCGCACCCAGGACCTACCCTAACGGTCTACAAGACCATTAGGCTAGCAGATCCTTGCGATCCCCATACCGCATGAACAATGAAACTGTGAAGAACCAAAGGGACTCAAAACCATTAGGGCAAGTGAAGATCGTTTGGCCGGTATAAACCGCAAAGAAGCCAAGACCGGTTGGGAGTCCAAGACCGATAGACCGCGAGATCGTAAAGCTCAACGCAATACCATTTGCATAACCAAGATCGTTTGGAGCCAGAGATCCCCAGACCGCTAGGGCAGCAAGAGAATGGTCTTGCAAGACCGTTAGGACAGAGATCCAAACTGATAGGCTAAAGACCGTTTGGAGCCAGAAATATCAAGACCGTTAGAGAAGAAACCATTTGGAGGCAAAAACTCAAGACCATTTGGACTTAGCAGACCGATAGAACTCCAAACCATTTGGAAGTGAAGACCATTTGGAGGCAAACACTCCAAACCATTTAAACTCTAAACCGTTAAGAAGACTAAACGGTCTCCAAAGTGTTAAAGCAAAGCTATGAAAATTGCAACGGGGTCCAAATCATGAAGACCCCAACCAATGCCTATAAATAGGACCAGTAGGGTCCTCATTTTAGGTATCAGACATTGGATGGTGATAGGCTTCCTGAACACAGGTTCGGTCCATGTACATCCATGCCATTGCCACTTCACCTGCTGCTCCTACTGCGAGCAAAGAGGTTAAGATGAGAAAGAAGGTGGAGAAGAAGATCTGTTCGGTCAGCCTTGGTGGTTCTTCCTTCTCATCCAGATCTGCTCCGACATGATGTAGAAGACCGTGTCATCTTCACCGAGCTGCGACTACCTTCTGCATCATGCTCATGGTGGATTCTTCCCCCTCTCTTGTTCTTCTTATTTCTCACTGTTGGATCAATGGGCTCTAGAGGGGGGGTGAATAGAGCTACACACACTTCAAAAAATCAATTAGACCACCAATTTAATCATAGTGCAAAAACTAAAGCAAGCAACAATTTGATGTCCTATTCTAGCATAAAAAGCAAGGATAAGAGATAATGAATGGCATGCACTTGGATAGGTGGTTAGAGTGGTTCCACGTCCTAAACTTAGGAGCGATGTCAGTCCACTACCTAGAGTTGGTTAGACTCTAGGATTTGCAACTTGGTTCTCTTATATATCACTATAAGATTACAAGATACATAAACCACACAACCAAGGGCTTAATTTCTCAAGCTAAGATCTTCTACCTATCCAAGGACTTACCCACAAAGTAAGATTCTTCATCCTTCTTCAAAGGACTTACCCAATCTTACCTTTGTCTTCAGCCTTGCAGGATTTACCTATCTCACTTGAGCTTTGCCTTGCACCTCTCCTTCACTTGGAGAGCTTCTCCACGTTTTCCCTTCACCAAGGGATATGGAGCAACGAGCTATCTTCACTCTTGAAGATCAGCAACACATCTTCCCCTTCACTCGGAGAAGAACAACAGCAACTCCTCTTTCACTTGGAGAAGTAGCTTCAATCAATCTTCAAAGGGATTTGGAGGTAGGAAGAGAGAAATGAGAGCTTTACATAACACAGAGGATAGCTCTCATACACAGGGACCTAACTCACTCCCACGAAATTGTCTTGAAGGTAGAGAGATAAAGGGGCTTAAGGGCTTGGAACACTCTCAACTAAGCTAGAACCAAGTTTGCAATGGAAGAGCAGCTTGGAATGAAGTCCAAGGGATTCTATTTATAGTTGAGGGTGGCCCTTTAAGTTGTGGGACACTTGAATGCAAAAGTAGTTGTTTTTTGTTCAAGAAAACGGCTCTATTTTTGCCCAAAACAATTCACCAACGGTCATATTACTTTTTCTGCAAATTCCGTACAGTGCAATCGGTCGAGTTCCAATGGGGGTAACTCGACCGATCAAGTAACAGGCAAACCGATATTCAAAGGATCGGTCGAGTTTGTCCTGAGGAAACTTGACCGACCATTTCAACTGGAAATGGCCTGCTACCCGATCGGTCGACTTCTGTGGGTGCACAACTCGACCGATGCAATCTTCAGGAAATCAACCAAGGTTGATCGGTCGAGTTTCAGGCTAGGGAAACTCGACCGACCAAGTGCCTGAAATTGATTTTCTAATTTGCAATAAAAGTGATTAGCACTTGGTGAATTTTGTCCCAAAATTTTTTCTCTTCTAAGTTACAAGCCAATTCATCATTACAAGTGATTACATGGATGTTCTAAGGTCGTTTACATAGAAATCCTAAATTGCACACTTGTAGCCATTTTGGCTTGCACTTGGCCCATTCTGGGGCTTTGTATATATGATCCTTTTCATGTACCTAATGCCTGCAAACAATCTTAAACGCACATATTAGATACATATGAATGGAATGGTGAAGTCATTATCAAAATATATGTAATGTATAACCTCTAGGTCAACATTCTCCCCCTTTTTGACAATGACAAACCATTCCTCAAACATATTGAAAAGGATAAGAAAGTTATATCTTTGCCTTTTTAATTAGGGGATTCATGATAAGAACAATTGGAATTTGCTCCCCCTCAAACTATGCTTCCTCTCACCTGCATGTTAGGTTTTCTATACATGGCAAAACCAATATCCGTGTAATTTGTAATCCTTTTCATGTCACATGATCAACAGCAAATTAACAAGAAAAGGATCACTTAGGCAAGAAAGCAATAGTATAATCACAAAAAACAATATGATTGAGTCTCAAACCATGAGATATTTCTCCCCCTTTTGACATTATCAAAAAGGTGGGGGGGTAGAAGAGCAAAAACTAGGTCTTCTCCAAGACTCAACCACACATATATGCAAAGATAATAAGCAATGTAAAAGCATATATCATACAACCATGAAGGAGAATATACAATCCAAGTCAGAATTAAAATATAGCTCAACAAGCACCAAGCATAAGATAACACAGAGTAAATTGTCAAAGTGCATAGTAATGATATTCCAACTCAGAAAGATGTTCTCATAAGCAACTACAACCATAAAAGCGAGAAAATAGGAAATAAGAAAATGGTACAGCTCAGAATAATGTGCCAGGATGTTACTTATACAAAAGAGTCTAGAAAGATATATATAATAGACATGCTAGACTATAAGCTAAGACAACCTCCTAGACATCTAAGCTATCTATGTCAACTGCTTCCTCATCATCGCCTGGGTTGTAGTCCTCATCGCCATCTGAAGGCGGAGCAGCTGTGCCAGCAGCAGAACCAACACCATCCTCGTCAGAAGCATCCTCAGTGTCACCATCATCAGCATCAGCATCCTCAGCCTGGTCGGGCATCTCCTCGTCGTTAGGACCAAAAGAACGACCGGGCCAACGGGCATTCTGCTCAGCCCACGACATACCAAGAGCAAGAAGCTCCTTGGCCTGCGGGAAGGATAGAGCAGAGTCCCCCAAGGAAGCGAGCAGAGAGGCCAGGGGGCCAGCAGGTAGCGGCAGATATGCAGGAGTGGAGCTACCAGGGGGATACTGAGGTGGAGCAGCAACGGAAGGCTCGGCAGCATATGGTGGTGGAGCAGGGAAGTAATGCTCATATGCATAAGAGGCATAGGCACTACCCGGGTAAGGCTGGTAGACGGGGTAGGGTGAAGCACATGATAGGTTCATGGTGGACATGATCGAACACAAATCCTGATGGAGGTAGTCCTGGACCTGGCGATTGTACGCTTGTTCATGCATCATGTATCCAAGAAGGGTTTCATTGTATGCACGAAACGACGCACGGCTAGGGCGGGGATGGGGCTACAGGGGTGGAGCATGGGTGGAGGTGGGAGGGGCACCAGAAGCAGAGGCTGAGGCTGAGGCAGAGTCAGAAGCACCAGGGGCAGAGGTAGGAACCGGGACAACCTTCAGAAGGATGGTTTCACTAATGCACACTCCTTTTCTAGAACCGGGTAATGGAAGTCAGAAAAGAGTGATTTATCAGTGGCGAACTGGAAGAGACCACAGATCAAGGTTGGGTATGTAGGATGGGTGCCCTTGGTGTTCTTGCCGGTGTCAAAACAGGTCATATGGTGTAAGATGTAACGAGCCCATTTGACACCTATGTTGTTTAACAAACAATACATCAGGACCGCTGTGTTTTCCGCAATGTCCGTTTGATTACGCTTGGGATGGATATTGCAGTTAATCACAAGGGCCAAGATGCGCCTCTGGAGGTCAAGGGAGGATGAGGGTAGGGTTGATCGCTTCCTATAGGCCACATCAGGTTTCTTTAAAAAACGATGAATGTCCGGTAGCGTCAATTCATGATGTTTATAGAAACCTTTCGGGTTAAGAAGATCGAAATACGTGTCATAGTCCTTACGCCAAGTAGTGTTTTCTTCATCTTCGGAAAGGTAGTAATTGAAAGTTTCCTCGGAGATTTGAAAACGATGACCGACGATCATCGATGTAAGAACTACTTCGGTATTCGGTGGGGGAACAAGAGAATCGTAGTTCCAACGTAGATTTGCGTAGAACTCGTGAACTACTTTTGTGCTAGATAACTGATTATTGAAGAAGTCACGTTCGATTGCTAGGGCGGATAAGTGGTGTGTGGCAAGAAGCCTCGAAACAGAGGTGATATACTCTTGAAAACGATTTGCATCAACTAAGGGGCGAAAAGGAAAAGGAGATCATGGAAGAAGATCCTTATACCGATTTACCGCCTCAATAGACACAAAAGAGGTGTTATTAAAAGGAATCAATCGATTTACGGAGGAGGAGGCAGGAGCATTGCTAGGGGTGGCACGTTTTCTCCTATGGGAAGCCATGGAAATGAAAACAAGAAGAGAAACCGTGCACACAAGCAAGACAAACCTCAAAACTCGAAGAAGACACACCACAGACACCCGGGAAGGTCAAGAATAGGTTGCTAAGTCACCCTAGGGTTAGGAAAGGGGGAGGGTTAGGGCTTGGGTTGAGAGCACGGGCTAGGAGATGAGGAATCGATCGGCTATTTTCTAGTTGCAAGGGAAAATAGTCGGCCGATCCTAAGTTTTAAGTTGGCGCTGCCCGTCGATCGGTCGAGTTCTGAGGGTGTACAACTCGACCGAACGGTCCACTAAAGACAAGCTCTCGGCTCCTGATCGGTCGAGTTTTCCAGGGAGGAAACTCGACCGAAGGTCAACCTGACCTAGCAGTCTAAATCTTAGATTCTAGCCATATACATGCCGATTAAATTTATTTTTCCATTCTATTATGCATAATTAACATACCTAGGCACATTTTGCTCATCATTGGGCACTATTTAGTGATAAAATGTGAAATTCGATAAAACCCAAAAACAAGCATAAAACTAAGCATGTTGATAGACAAATTAAGCACAAACAAGCATGTATATGAGCAACATAAGGTGAAGATTGACATGAGCAAACATATAGGAGAGAGACCACTAGCTAGATCACATAGAAATATCATTTAAATCAACAATGAGCAGTTTAGATCGAATAAAATTAAATTGATCTCTAGCTAGAGGTTTTGTAAAAATCTCCTCCAACTGATTTTCTGTATCCACATGTGTGATATAGATGTCTTTCTTTGCAATGTGGTCACGAAGAAAATGATGGCAAACCTCTATATGCTTGGCTCTACTATGAAATATAGGATTATGAGATAGATTAATTGCACTAGTATTGTCACAAAAGATAGGAGAAGCATCAAAAAATATGTTAAAGTCTTGGAGCATTTGCTTCATCCATAGGACCTGTGCACAACAACTCCCAGTTGCAATGTATTCAGCTTCAGTAGTTGATAATGCCATTGTGCTTTGTTTCTTGGAGAACCAAGACACTAAGCATGGTCCTAGGAGGAAGCAAGTGCCACTTGTGCACTTTCTATCAATCAAACACCCTGCATAATCCGCATCACTATATGCACTAAGAGTAAAATCCCTTGATTTAGGATACCATAGACCAAAATTTTGGGTTTTGGCTAAGTACCTCAAAATTCTCTTAACAACAGTGAGATGTGACTTCTTAGGGCAAGATTGAAAGCGAGCGCACAAGCCAACACTAAACATAATATCAGGTCTAGAGGCAGTTAAATAAAGTAAACTTCCAATCATACCTATATAGAGCTTCTCATCTACCTTTTCACCTTCTTCATCTTTATCAAGTTTGGCGGTGTTTGACATGGGTGTATCCATCGGCTTCATATTCTCCATCCCAAAGCACTTGAGTAGTTAAGTTGTGTATTTGCCTTGGTTGATGAAGTTTCCTTCCTTTGTTTGTTTGATTTGAAAGCCGAGGAATAAGTTCAATTCACCCATCATGCTCATTTCAAATTCACTCTGCATAAGAGAACTAAACTCCTTGCAAAGATCAAGATCAGTCCCGCCAAAAATGATATCATCAACATATATTTGAATTATAAGAAAATGGTTAGAAGTGTGTTTTAGAAACAAGGTAGAATCAACTTTGCCCATGACATACCCATTATCTAACAAAAAGTTCTTTAATTTCTCATACCAAGCTCGAGGTGCTTGTTTGAGTCCATAGAGAGCTTTTTGCAACAAATAAACATGATTGGGTAATTTGTCATTTTCAAAGCCTGGAGGTTGAGCAACAAATACTTCCTCCTCGATTGTACCATTCAAAAATGCACTTTTAACATCCATTTGATATAACAAGAAATTTTATAGCTAGAAAAGGCAAGTAGCATACGAATAGATTCTAATCTAGCAACATGAGTATAAGTTTCATCAAAATCAATACCTTCCTGTTGGTTGTATCCTTGTGCTACTAACCTTGCTTTGTTTCTTACCACTTTTCCATGCTCATCTAGCTTGTTGCGGTAGACCCATTTGGTGCCAATGATTTTTCTATCACTTGGTCTTGGCACTAAGGTCCACACACGATTCTTCTCGAATTGCTCTAGCTCTTCTTGCATGGCAAGGATCCACTCATCATCACCAAGGGCTTCTTTGATGTTCTTTAGCTCTAGTTGAGAGATGAAGGTGCTATCTGCTTGTTCTTTGTTGTGAGCAGCTCGTGTCCTCACTCTCTCAAACGGGTTGCCAATGATCAACTCCTTGGGGTGATTCTTTGCAAAGCAGGGAGTGGGATCCTTGTTTTCTTCTTCTTTTTCTTCTTCAATCACCTGCTTGCCTTTGTCCTTGATGTTGAGGTCTTTTAAGATAGGAATTATTTCATCTGCAACATCATCATCACCAATATGCTTGCCAATAATATGGTTAGTTTCAATAAACTTAACATTGATAGATTCTTCAATTTTAGACAATTCAATGTTAAATACTCTATATGCCCTGCTAGTAGTGCTATAGCCTAGGAAGAAAGCCTTATAGGATTTCGGATCAAACTTGTCGAGAGAATCCTTTGTGTTTAAAATAAAACAAGGACATCCGAAAACATGAAAGAAATCAATGGATGGCTTCCTACCACGCCATAGTTCATAGGGGGTTTTCTTGAAAGTCGGGTGTGTAAAAACTCGATTTTGCACAAAACATGACGTGCTAACGGCTTCAGCCCAAAACTTCTTAGGAGTGTCATACTCAAGAAGCATGTTCCTAGACATCTCTTGTAGCGACCTATTCTTCCTCTCAACAACCCCATTTTTTTAGGTGTGCGAGGAGAAGAGAAATTGTGCGAGTAACCCGATTTTTCACAAAAACGCTCAAAAAGATCATTTTCAAACTCTCCCCCATGATCACTACGAATAGAAAAAATATGGCAAGAAGCTTCATTTTCAACCCGTTTACAAAAGCTCGAGAAAGCATCAAGAGTATCGCTTTTAGAAATGAGAAAGAAAGTCTAAGTATATCTAGAGAAATCATCAACAATAACAAGACAATACTTGGAGCCACGAAGCGTTTGAGTTCTCATTGGTCCGAATAGATCAATATAAAGAAGTTCAAGAACTCTCTTGGTACTCATGACTCCTTTGGATTTGAAGGAGGATTTGGTTTGTTTCCCTTGTGTATAAGGTTGGCATTCCTCATCCTTATCAAAATCCAATTTAGGAAGTCCTCGAACCAAGTCTTTTTTGTTCAACTTCTTCATTTGATGCAAATTCACATGACCCAAACGACGATGCTAAAGAGAAAGATCTTTTTTCTCCACAACTAAGCATATATTTAGTATGGGCTTAAGAGCATCGAGAACAATAACATAAAGATTACCGTTTCTAGTTCACTTATATATAACATTGTAGGAGAGGGAATCTAGAAGCAAGCATTCTAAAGCAGTAAATAACACAAGATAACCATTATCACATAATTGGCTAACACTAATAAAATTGTGATGTAGGCCATCAACAAGAAATACATTTTTAATACATAATTCATTGCCTACATCACCCTCACCTATAACCTTACCCTTCTTGTTGTCCCCGAAGGTTACCGATCCTCCTTTCTTTTTCACAAATTTGTTGAAATGGCTGATTTCCCCAGTCATATGCTTAGAGCAGCCACTATCAACAATCCATTTATTTTTAACCTACAAGAAAAGAGGATGTCGGAACCCAACTCAAACTTTGGGGTCCGGGGTTAGCTTGGGGACCCATTTCATCTTTGGGTTGGTCCCCTTGGGCTTGTAAGGACAATAGGTAGAATAATGGTCATCACATTTGCAATGAATACAAACCATAGGGTTTTTAGAGCAGGAAGACTCTCCATTGAAAATTGGAGGTTCCACACTCTTCTTCTTACCCTTCTTCTTCTTACCTTTGGGAGAAGTCCCATTATATCCTAAACCACTAGTACCAACTTGTTTGGTAGAGTGCTCTAGGACATCATTTAGGGATTTCTTTCCCGAAAGAAACCTTTGCAAAGTAGATCTTAATTTAGCATTATCATCACTAAGATTTACAACAGTAGTAGATAGACTAGCAAGATCTTCTCCAGTATGTAAAAGGTCGGCCTCAAGACAGAGGGCTTTAGTAAGAAGAGAATCTTTTTCTAGAGTTAAGCTAGCAACTTCATTTCTAGGCAAAACAGGTCTAGAAGATAAATCATTAATTTGAGCAAGCAATTTTGCATTTTCAGATTTAAGAAAAACTATCTCTCTTTGATAGGCATAGATTTCTTCTCTCCTAGCATCATCAATAAGCTTGAGTTCTACATTTTCAGTTTTAAAAGTATCAAGCTCATCTAGGCACTTTTGGTTTTCTATCTTAAGATTTTCAATATTTTTAAGATATGTACCATTCTCAACCTTTACTCCATTGTATTGAAGTTCAAGGTCAAGATATTGCCCTTGCAAGGATTCTATGCTATCAAGATGCAATTTTTCATTTTCATCAAGAATGTCAATTTTTGTAAAAGATCATCAACTATTTTTCCTAATCTTTTCCTCTTATATTTACATTTAGCAAAAGATGATTGGCATTCATTAATCATATCAATGAGAGTTTCCTTAGATATCTCAAGTAAATTAACATCACTAACCTTACTTACCTCACTTACCTCAATTACATCTTCACTAGTTGAGGCCATGAGGGCAAGATGGCATTCTCCATCTTCGGAGCTTCAGGAGCTTGAAGAAGACTCCTCCCATGCCGCGTGAGCTACATCTTTGGATCTTCTCTTCTCTTTTCTCCTCTTCTTCTTGTTTTTCGAGCCTAGGTTCATAGGCTTGGAGGTTACCAACCAGCTCCTCGGTTGACAACTCGCTTAGCTTGTAAACTTCTTCAATTTAAGTGACCTTTGGCTCCCATCTCTTTGGAAGAGATCTCAAGATTTTGGCATTGATTGTACCTCTATCCATGACACTCCCAAGAGCTGCAAGGCTATTCAAAATGACGTTTAGCCTTGTGTACATATCCGCCACTCTTTCATTCTTCCCCATCTTGAAGTTCTCAAGAAGACCACCAAGCATGTAGACTTTGGCCTCCTAGACTTGCTCGGTCCCTTCATAGGTGACACACAACTTGTGCCATATCTCATGTGCCGTGTCCCAAGAAGAGATCCGGTTGAACTCTGATGGAGTAAGGGCGGCGTATATGATGCTCACGGCTTTGGCGTTGAGTTGAGCATGCTTCATCTCATCTTCCGTCCATGTGGTGATGTCCCCTTTTGGATCTTCATACTTGATATGGACAATCTTCCACATTTCGTAGCTCACCCCTTATAGGTAGAATTGCATTCTTCTCTTCCAATATAGGAAGTTTGTGTCGTCGAAGACCGGGGGTCTCATTGAGAAGCTTCCTTCAAGGTTGAGTGACCCAAGAGCCGAATCGCCCATCTTCTCCTACTTGTTGAAGTATCTTGGAGAAGACCTGATCTGATACCACTTGTTGGATCAATGGTCTCTAGAGGGGGTGAATAGAGCTACACACACTTCACAAAATCAATTAGACCACCAATTTAATCGTAGTGCAAAAACTAAAGCAAGAAACAATTTTATGTCATATTCTAGCATACAAAGCAAGGATAAGAGATAATGAATGTCATGCACTTGGACAAGTGGTTAGAGTGGTTCCACGTCCTAAACTTAGGAGCAATGTCAGTCCACTACCTAGAGTTGGTTAGACTCTAGGATTTGCAACTTGGTTCTCTTATATATCACTATAAGATTACAAGATACATAAACCACACAACAAAGGGCTTAATTTCTCAAGCTAAGATCTTCTACCTATCCAAGGACTTACCCACAAAGCAAGATTCTTCAGCATTCTTCAAAGGACTTACCCAATCTTACCTTTGTCTTCAGCCTTACAGGATTTACCTATCTCACTTGAACTTTGCCTTGCACCTCTCCTTCACTTGGAGAGCTTCTCCACGTTTTCCCTTCACCAAGGGATCTGGAGCAACGAGCTATCTTCACTCTTGAAGATCAGCAACACATCTTCCCCTTCACTCGGAGAAGAACAACAACAACTCCTCTTTCACTTGGATAAGTAGCTTCAATCAATCTTCAAAGGGATTTGGAGGTAGGAAGAGAGAAAGGAGAGCTTTACATAATACAGAGGATAGCTCTCATACACAGGGACCTAACTCACTCTCAAAAAATTGTCTTGAAGGTAGAGAGAGAAAGGGGCTCAAGGGCTTGGAACACTCTCAACTAAGCTAGAACCAAGTTTGCAATGGAAGAGCAGCTTGGAATGAAGTCCAAGGGGTTCTATTTATAGTTGAGGGTGGCCCTTTAAGTTGTAGGACACTTGGATGCAAAAGTAGTCATTTTCTGTTCAAGAAAATGGCTCTATTTTTTCCCAAAACAATTCACCAACGGTCATATTACTTTTTCTACAAATTCCGTACAGTGCAATCGGTCGAGTTCCAATGGGGGTAACTCGAGTGATCAAGTAACAGGAAAACCGATATTCAAAGGATCGGTCGAGTTTGTCCTGAGGAAACTCGACCGACCATTTCAACTGGAAATGGCCTGCTACCCGATCGGTCGACTTCTGTGGGTGTACAACTCGACCGATGCAATCTTCAGGAAATCAACCAAGGTTGATCGGTCGAGTTTCAGGCTAGGGAAACTCGACCGACCAAGTGCCTGAAATTGATTTTCTAATTTGCAATAAAAGTGATTAGCACTTGGTGAATTTTGTCCCAAACATTTTTCTCTTCTAAGTTACAAGCCAATTCATCATTACAAGTGATTACATGGATGTTCTAAGGTCGTTTACATAGAAATCCTAAATTGCACACTTGTAGCCATTTTGGCTTGCACTTGGCCCATTCTAGGGCTTTGTATATATGATCCTTTTCATGTACCTAATGCCTGCAAACAATCTTAAACGCACATATTAGATACATATGAATGGAATGGTTAAGTCATTATCAAAATATAGGTAATGTATAACCTCTAGGTCAACACTCACATCATGAGTGAGTAGTTCCTTTTCACTGGGGTGCGAGGACTAGTCCCACTGCCCATGCAAGCATGTTCTCTTATTAAACATTCCATGGTAATGTATATAACTTTTCATTTCATTGTTAATCGTTAATGTTTTTGGATTGATTACATGCTTGCTTTTATCTTATTCTTCCCTATGTTGCAAGAACTTCTATATGTAGGGTAGAATGTCGATTAATGAGGTTGACTCCCAAACTAGAAATATAATGGGATTCCTTGAGGTCGTAAGTATATGATCTGTGAGGGGACGATCCATCTAGCATATGGCGACGCTTCTGTGGCCTAAACATCCCTCAGGGAGGGTCACAGCTTCAGTTGGATAGTTGTATCTTCATTGTTAATCTTCGATGTTTGCTTGTAGATTAATCACCTGCTTACCTGTCGATTAACACAGTTGACTCCCTGACTAGAAATAGAAAGGGATTCCTTGAGGTCGTAAGTGTATAATCCATGAGGGGATGAGCCATCTAGCCCACGGTGATGCTTTTGTGTGCCTAAACATCCCTCAGGAAGGGCCACATCTTCAGTTGGAAATATGTATCTTCGGAACCGTAAGTGCATGATCTGGATGGCGATGAGACATTTGATGCCTAAGGTAATGCTTACGTGAACCTAAACATCCCTCAGGGAGGGTTTGCAGCAGTTCTATTTGGATAGTTAGATCTTGCCTGGATGTTTGATGTTTGGATGTGTTTGCATGTGTAGTGGTGGTGAAACTCGAGACCATCCCAGAAATTCCATATCATTAATCTAGAGCCAACTTTAATTCTGCTCTTAACTTTCTTGCAATTTGTTTAATCAACCTTAAATCAATCAATTATTTTAAATATTAGCCTTACTTGAATTGGACTAGACTAGCAACAATTCTTAAAAATGTTGTTCCTTGGGATTTCATCCTTAACTATACTGTGATAAGACCCGTCTGCTTGCAGGTGGTATTATTACACAAGGTTTTGGTAAAAACTCTGGGATTTCAACCCTGAGTGAATTTGTTAGTGCGATAATAAGCCACGTCAAATTCTGGCATCGTTGTCGGGGACAACGGAATCAGTTAGTCAAATCTAGTTCTTTTGAGACTAATCTGGGATTTTGTTTTTTTCTTTTCAAAACAATTGATCATCTACTTGAATTTGGTTCTACTCCGTAAATCTCACTTCTAAAAAAATCTTTCCATCCCAGGTACCAAAAAAGACTAGTGCATGCACCGCTCAAATAGTCCTGGTCTCACTACTAACTTTGATCATGAGATAGACAGAATTTTTCATTGTCAGAACAGAGAGAACTAAGCAAGTATGGCACAAGAGGAGGAAATAGCCTGAAGGGTAGATCAAGCCCTTAATGCACAAAGAGATAGGCTTATGCAGGAAGCCAGAGCTATTGTTGAAACAGAGATCCAAGCAGCTCAAGCAGCAGCGCATGCAGCAGAACTGCAAAAGGACCTTAGAGAGTTCTCCATTCCTAAAGTTGATGATGTTCATCACCCAGTACAAAATCCTCCCATCAATGCTCCCAATTTTGAGATAAGGGCACATTAGATCACCTTACTTCAAAACAACCAATTCGATGGTAAGCAAGGAGAAGATAGTCAGGAACACCTTCTGAGGTTTATCAATCTATATGCTATGACAAAACAAAATGGAGTCTCATATGATGCAATTTGACTCTGTATCTTTAAGTATTCTCTTGCTGATAGAGCTATAAGCTGGTACAACTCTTTGCAATGCAAACCTATCACTACTTGGGAACAACTTCAAAATGTTTTTCGAAAAAAAATTACCCTCCTTCTCTCAGCTATGAAATTATGGGTCAAATAACAATGTTCACTCAAGCCCCTAGAGAAACCCTTGTTGAAGCATGGGAAAGATATAAAGACCTTCTACGTAAGTGTCCACACCATGGAATCCCTAAGAATCAACTTATTGAAATCTTATATAGGGGTGTGGACGATGATATCAAAAGGTTATTAGACTCCTCATCTAGAGGAAACTTCATGCGTCAGAGTTATGACAGCGCATGGAAGGTTGTCACCCTTAGAGATGAAAATCAAGCTAATTGGGGTAGATCTGTAGGTAAAGGAGTGTTGAAGGTAGCTATCTGAAGTTATTCCAGAGTACAAGTCTATCGTTGAAACCCTCAAACTCTTAGTTTCCAAACAAGACCATATTGAATCGTCTTTAGCTGTCTATGAAAGAAGACATTCACCCCCTCGACAACAAGAATAGATCAATTCAGCTTCACTGTTCTGTGAATCATGTAAAGGCATAGATCATTCCACGCTAGCTTGCAATGTTCTTTATGATGTTGTTCTAATCAAAGTCAATGGACAAGGAGATAATGGCCAGATGGAAAGTCTAAATGTTGTCAACACTCTTCCTGGTCAAGGTTATTACAATCCAAATCAGAACAGGAATCATCCAGGTTTTTAATATGGAAATCCTTCAGGAGCGGTAAACTCACAACAACTTGGTTCGTATAACCAACAACAGAATTTTGGAAACCAAAGTAACTTCAAAAGTAACTTCCAAAATAGGAACTACAACAATTTCCAGAACAACCCTCAGTTCCATGACCCCAACCATGTCCCTTACCAAAATCCACAACAAGGACAACAAGTTAGACCCATCTCTCTTGATGACAAACTATCATCCATTGAGAAGATGCTACAAGCACAACAAACTATGATAGTTAATCAACAAGCCCACTATAAAGATATTGAATCTCAATTATCCCAACTGTCATCCAGTCTCAAGCCTCCAGCTGGAGCTTTTGCTGGTCAATCGAAGAACAACCCTAAACATCCTGAGCAGTTGAAGGTCGTTATGACTTGTTCTGGTAATGTATATCCTGACCCTCCTGTCAAGACACCAGTGGTTGTCACAGATGAACAAGACCAGGTGAATGATCAAGTTGATGAAGAACCTAAATCTATTCTGAAGGATCGGCCAAGTAATGATAAGTCAAAAAAAATATATTTGTGAAACCTGCTACAGAAGAGGAAGAAGAAACACTTGAACCTGATATCCCTGTATACAAGCCTTGTATACCTTTTCCAATTCGTCTAAGGCAAATGAAGCTTGATACTCATTTCAACAAGTTCAAGGAAGCTATGAAGAAACTTAATGTTGATATACCCTTTCTAGATGTGATGGTAGAGATACCAGCCTGGACAAAGTACTTGAAGTCTCTCCTCACATGGAAATACGGAACTGAGGAAGTTGAGACGGTTAAACAGGCAACTACTACTTCTTATATTATTCAAATCAAGATGCCTAAGAAATAGAAAGATCCTGGATCTTTTGGTATCCCATGCCATATTGGTGATTCTACATATAAGAAAGGACTAGCTGATCTTGGTGCTAACATTTCGATCATGCCGCTTAGCCTTTGTAAGAGGCTAGGATTTTTAGAATTTCTTCCTACTGGCATAACGATACATCTTGCAGATAATTCAATAAAACATCCGTTAGGAATCCTCGAAGATGTCCCGGTCAAGGTAGGCAAGGACGCATATGTTCCATGTGACTTTGTCATTATGGACATAAAACAAGACACCAGATATCCTATCATATTTGTACGTCCATTCCTCACCACTGCAAGAGCTCTAATTGATGTTGAAGCAGGAACCTTGCTTCTTCGACTAGGAAAAGAAACTCTTGAGTTCAAAGTTTTTGAAAATATGAAAAAACCAATCATGCAAGAAGAAGTCTATCTTATTGATTGCATAGAGAAGATGTCACTTCTCACTCAAGAGAATCATGAATCAGATGATCCTTTAGAAGTTTCTCTAACGGACCGATCAGCTGATGAACCTATTGACGAAAAAGTAAAGGATTGCATCAAATTTCTCCACTCTGCAGAACAAGATGTTGAAGTTACTTTTGAGGAACTAAACCCTATAGAAATAAGTGAAGACATTTGTGAAAAGGAGGAGACACCTCTCAACCTTGTCATGGCACATACCAAACCATTTTTAGGTGTCCATGAGCCTCCTCATCCAGAAACAACTATCCTCTGGAATGCACTAGTAGCCCAACTGACAAAGATTACTGATTCCATCTTCCCTCTGCAACAAGATTTGGATTGTGGTTTCTACAAGGAACATCCCTCGGATCCATATCTGATAGATGTTAATGACCAACATTGCTACGATGAAAGGATAGTGCATCAACAAATGAACTTTTCTTCTGAACCTCAATAGAACTACATCATCAATGATGTCGTTCAGATTCCCTACAACTATTCTCTACCTCGAATTGAGCAACAGAGAACAATTCAACATAACTCAAGTTGTTTCCCTATGTGCTCTACCATTGCTCTATATTTATGGGGAAGAATACAATAAGCTAAAATCAAAGTGAGGGTTAATGAATGGATAAGAAAGAAACCACCAAAAGAATATGTTAGTCCAACTCAAATTCCACCCAGAGCCCCACCATGGTGATAGTATCCACGTCGAGCCCTCGACATAAAACTAAGGCGCTTGTCGAGAGGCAACCCGATCAATAAATTCATTTTACTTTTAATTTTGAATTAGAAATTTTCCTTAATTGTGTTTTTAAATTTTAGATAATTTTGCACTAAATAAAAATTGCATCATGAGATGCTATCTTAAGTGTTGACTAGTCTTCATTTTTGAGATTTTTAGATGGAGGATGCACGCTGATTGGAATGAAACCACATCTGGTGGTCCAACTGTCTTGAATTTTCCCCTCCATCTCAGATTTAGAGTTTTCTCAAGACGAGCAAATTTCCAAGTTCGGGGTGGAGGGTGGGTGGTACGTAATTTACTTTCCACCTACACCCATCTATTTCAGACTTAAGATTTCATCGTTGCATTTTTAGCAAATTTTTCAAATTTTCAAAAATTTTCAAATTGTTAAAGATTTTGAACAGAAACTTGATGAGGTTTTGACGCTTTTCATTTCAATAATATCCATTAACTAGCTGGCTAGTTTCTCTCTCCATGCTTTTCTTTACATCATTATACCCTCCTTATTCGAAGTAGGTCCTCAAAAAGGGTCATTTTCTGAAAACTAGCATGTTGATTGAAATCATCTTGTAAAACTTATGAATCCTAACATCATGATCCTTCTACAAAAATGGCAAGTGTATGTCGAACTGATAGGGATCAAACATTTCTTGCTTCCTAACTGACTAGTGGAACAATAACATGGGATCTCCACCGGATCCTCATCAACTCATTATTTGAGCAGAGTACGATAAAGAGAACGACCCAGTGCACTGAATTGTAAATCAAGTTGCATTCTGATCTGAACTCTCTTCTACACTTCTTCTATCATCTTCGCACCCCTCCATCCATCAAAAAAGAAACAAAAATAGCCAAAATAGTGCCAAACCCTAAGTTTGGGTGGCACGTCATCTCTATCTATATTCTCTTCTTCCATACCCCTCGCAAATTAATAGGGGTGTACCACCAAGAAAAGATGCCAAAGCGCACACACAAAAATGCAATCTCGAGTCAAATCGAGGAGAGATTTGCACAAAAAATGCAATAAATGAAATTGCAAATCATATAATAAAAATCTCGAGTCAAATAGAGGAGAGATTTATTTCTTCCTTCCATGCCACCCTTCACTCCCTTTTCTACCTAATGGCACAATGAATGCATCCACTACCCTAAAAAACACTAGTGTCATATCAGATGCACACTTGTTGTTCTGCGGGTATCTCTGGACTCTTATGAAACTCTTAGAAATGCTTGTTGTTGGAAAAAGTGAGGAGGAAGTGATGTTGGAAAACAAACTCAGGAACGAAGATATTGTAAGATGTGTTCAGTGGACTCAGGAAGTTGAGACGCTTAGTTATACTAAGCAGAAAGGAAACAATCGTGATGTGAAGATGAGGCAATCACACGAGTTGAAAGTATTCATTTGGTGACAGTTTCAAATTTTGTGTTACTCGAGGATGAGCAACGTTTAAGTTCGGGGTGTTTTAACGAATGCATATTCATCATAATATTCAATCGCCATCTTGGGCCCTATTCGACTCAATGCTTTCACTTTCATCTACAAATATTAAAAAATGCAATATTGCTTAACTGGTTCAATTATCAAGATTATTAACTAAGTTTATGTTGATTTTATGTAGGTCATGATGAGGTTCAACCATCAGATGGATCCCACCTCCATTTAACCCTAATCCACCTTCAACATAATCATCACCACTGCTTGCATCATTCCACCTTTATCTCCATCAACCATCATCCCTATCAAACCCTAATAAGTGGGGCCCACCCTTCTCAACCCTTGATCTACCTTCACTCAAGATCCTCCCATCCTTGGTCTTGACCAAATGGTCTTGATCCATTCGGTTTCACCTCATTCGATCATGGGCTTTCTTTTCACCATGCGATCTTCATCCAACGATTCACCCTCCTTTTGATTACCTCCAAACGATCTCTCCCACACAGTCTCAAGAGCGTGTGAAGCCTCACGGTCTCAAGACCGTGTAGCAACCCGCAGTCGCGAGACCGATAGGAACGCACATCCTCAAGACCATTTGGAAGTTCTAATCGAGCCTCGTCCTCCGTCTTCTTCCTCCCTCCACCCAATATGAAACCCTAATACCACCTAGCCTCAGCCTTCTTCAGTAGTGATCTGACGCCACCGACTCCTTGCTTCCATATCGCCTTCCTTCACTGATCACCTGCATGCCACCGCCATCACATCCTCTCTCTCCATTGATCGCAGCGCCTGCACACTCGCACCTAGAACCTGCCCTAGCGGTCTGCAAGATCGTTAGGCTAGCAGATCCTCGCGATCCCCAGACCGCATGAACAATGAAACTGTGAAGAACCAGAGGGACTCAAAACCGTTAGGGCAAGCGAAGACCGTTTAGTCGGTAGAAACCGCAAAGCAGCCAAGACCAGTTGGGAGTCCAAGACTGATAGACCACGAGATCGTAAAGCCCAACACAATACCATTTGCATAACTAGGATCGTTTGGAGCTAGAGATCCCCATACTGCTAGGAAGTAAGAGAACGGTCTTGCAAGACCATTTGGACAGAGATCCAAACTGATAGACAGAATATCGTTTGGAGCCAGAAATATCAAGACTGTTAGAGCAGAAACCGTTTGGAGGCAAAAACTCAAGACCGTTTGGACTTAGCAGACCGATAGAACTCCAAATCGTTTGGAAGTGAAGGCTGTTTGGAAGCAAACACTCCAAACCATTTAAACTCTAAACCATTAAGAAGACTAAATAGTCTCCAAACCGTTAAACCAATGTTGTAAAAATTGCAATGGGGTCCAAATTGTGAAGACCCCAACCAGTGCATATAAATAGGACCAGTAGGGTCCTCATTTCAGGCATCGGACCCAGGATGTCGATAGGCTGCCTGAACACAGGTTTGGTCCATGAACATCCACGCCATTGCCACTTCACCTACTACTCCTACTATGAGCAAGGAGGTCAATATGAGAAAGAATGTGGAGAAGAAGATATGTCTGGTCTGTCTTGGTGGTTCTTCCTTCTCATCCAGATCTACTCCAACACGATGTAGAAGACTGCATCATCTTCACCGAGCTATGACTACCTTCTACATCATGCTCATGGTGGATTCTTCCCTCTCTCTTATTCTTCTTGTTTCTCACATCATGAGCGAGTAGTTCTTTTTTGCTGGGGTGTGGGGACTAGACCCACTACCCATGCAAGCATGTTCTCTTGTTAAACATTCCATGGCAATGTATATTACTTTTTATTTTGTTGTTCATCGTTAATGTTTGTGGATTGATTACCTACTTGCTTTTATCTTATTCTTCCCTATGTTGCGAGAACTTCTATATGTAGGGTAGAATGTCGATTAATGAGGTTGACTCCCAAACTAGAAATGGAATGGGATTCCTTGAGGTTGTAAGTGTATGATCCGTGAGGGGACGAGCCATCTAGCCTACGGTGACACTTCTATGGCCTAAACATCCCTTAGGGAGGGCTACATCTTCAATTTTATAGTTGTATCTTCGTTGTTAATCATCGATGTTTGCTTATAGATTAATTGCCTGCTTGCCTGTCGATTAACGCAGTTGACTCCCTAACTAGAAATAGAAAGGAATTCCTTGAGGTCGTAAGTGTATGATCTGTGAGGGGATGAGACATCTAGCCCACGGTGATGCTTTTGTGTGCCTAAACATCCCTCAGGGATGGCCACGACTTCAGTTGGTAATATGTATCTTCGGAACCGTAAGTACATGATCTGGATGGCAACGAGACATCAGATGCCTAAGGTGATGCTTACGTGAACCTAAACATCCCTCAGGGAGGGTTTGCAGTAGTTCTATTTGGATAGTTAGATCTTGCTTGGATGTTTGATGTTTGGATGTGTTTGCATGTGTAGTGGTGGCGAAACTCGGGACCATCCTAGCGATTCCATATCATTAATCTAGAACCAACTTTCATTCTTCTCTTTATTTTCTTGCAATTAGTTTAATCAACCTCAAATCAATCAATCATTTTAAATATTAGCCTTACTTGAACTGGACTAGACTAGCAATGATTCTTAAAAACATTGTCCCTTGGGATTCGATCCTTAACTATACTATGATAAGACTCGTCCGCTTGCGGGTGGTATTATTGCACAAGGTTTTGGTAAAAACTCTGGGATTTCAACCCTGAGTGAATTTGTTAGTGCGATAATAAGCCACGTCAACAATGCCTCAGATACATCATATCTCTCTTGTCATGCTTGGTCTTGATACATGTTCTTGAGATGTTGAACCATCTCAATGATGTCCATGTTCTCATGTTGTCTCTGCAACTCATAGTTCATTGAGCACAACATCAAGCACTTCACATCAATGGCATCCTTAGTATGCTTCTTGTAAGCATCCCTTTCAGCCTTTGGTGCATTGGGAGTGGGTTCTTCTGGATCTGGTGTATCTAGGACATAGAGCTTTCACTCTTGAGTGAGAACAATTCTCAACATCCTAAACCAGTCATGGAAGTTGTTCCCATTTAGCTTATCCTTCTCAAGGATCGATCGCAATGAAAAGTGATTTTTGTTGGTAGCCATTTATTCTACAAAAAGGAAATTTGTGATTTTAATCCAAAACCCTTTTGATTTGATTTGATTTGAAAATTGATGATATTAATTAGGCCTTTAATTAATTATCACTCCCACTATTTTGATCAAATTGATAACCCTCTTGTATCAATTCGGAAGATTGTAATGTACAACCTTCTAGTGAGAAAGATCACGACTTCCTCTAAGTTATGGACCACTGAGGGTTGTCACCCACAACTAGATTCTTTCAGGTAGGCAACCTTTGCCAATTGCATCATATGCAACTCTTGATAGATGTCATGTGCAACTCCTTGCCATATTCATCTTCATGCCTCAAGGTGATTAATCCTATTAAGATCACCTTGTTAAGTCCAACCCAAAAGCTAACATGATGAATATTCACCCTACGAAGGAAGACCCACAGATTCACCATCACACTTCCATGAGATAGATGGTGCATCACGCAAAGGCATGCCCACACTTAGTCGATCAAGCTTTTCAAGTGTGCTACTTTTGGAAGGAATCTTCAACTTAATATGTTTGTTGAGGGGTTTTAATATGCTTATATATGCATATATGTATCCAATCACCACATATATATTATGTATCATATACATTTTATATCCCACAAACAAAAACATGAAATAATGATAAAGTGATGATTATGACCATCCTATTGTAGTTCCATGGAGCCACAAGGAACTACAGTCATCTAAGGTCTACATCACATGTAACATGTTATTGATGAAGATCTATGCTTTCCAATCTGGGTTGACTAGTTCAACCTTTGAACCGGTTGACTCACCTCTTGGCTGGTCAGTTGGTCTCCTCCATCCAGTCGTCTGCCTCCTCCATATTGTCAGCTTGTTCGGTCGTCTGGGCTTCTCGTCGGTCCATCAACTAATCCTCAATCGGTCGTCTCAGTCCATCAAGCGATCATCTTCAGTCTTCATCATAACAAGAAATAAAGCTAATCCTATTTTATGTAATCTTTGTGAAACTTCAAGTTACATTCGAGGGGAGCAAAGGTAGAATAGAATCTTGAGTTACATTCATAATAGAAGAAGAGGGCTTGGTGCATAGACTGAGATGCAAACAACCATAACCAACCACACACATGTACATAGAGTTTATAGGTCATAACCATGCCACACATCCACCATAAAAACCATTTTAGGTCGACGTGTACCGATTGCATATATACCATATCATATATGTATATATTAGTTTGGGATCATGTGGTATTAATCAAATATTCACATTAGTCATTTTAATATTTGCATCATATGTAATAAATAAAAGACAGCAAAACCAAAGTCTGATCATATCGATTATCCCAAAACATAGAGTATTGATTTGGCTTGGATACCACTGTTTGGTTTTACATGTTGGGAGTATAAAGTGGAAACAAAAAGTGAACTTGACCATAAACCCATAACCAGCAGATCGCATCAACATCTATGTAATGGGAAGGATGGTTTTAGTGAGTTATGCCTGGTCCTGAGGCTTTCTCACTAACAATGCCTTGCAAAAAGTATAGTCTTCAACCACCTATCTTTGATAGTGTCTATGTAGCTCCTAGTCTTGACCTGGATTGTGGTTGACTGTCATCCTCCTAAACAGCAGAAGTCTCCCACCTCTATATATAGTCCACATGGACTACTGGGAACTCTAATCATCCTAAATTACAGACTAGAAAGAATTGTCCCCTTTTGTCGGTATACTAGTCACCAACACACTGTCCCACCACCAGTTGCTTTTCTACAGTTGTCTTTCCCTCACTATTCCTCCCTGGATGGGTAGAACTTGCTTGGGCTCTCTCAATTACCACAACTAGAGAGGGCAATAACTTTTTAGAGCAATTGATGTTCTGAGTTGTGTATCTAGAGAAGGAACATGTACCCCTCTATTTATAGTAGAGGGCAGGGTCAGGGTTCCCAGTCTATGTCGGAGTAGAAGGGTCCAGAATTTCCATGAACAATTTGCACTATGGCAGGTGAAATAGTCATTTGGCAAGGTGAGTTGATTGGTTCACTAGTGAACCGGTCAGTTGGGAGTGTGAGTCGATTCACCTAGTGAACCAGTCGTTTCACTTCCCAGACCTACCTGTAATTGACTTTCCTTATTTGTTTCTAATTAATGCAACTATTAGTTCTTGTCCCAATCAAATTGAACAATTGAAACAAAAAAAACTTTTCTCACAAATCGGGAAAACCCAACAGTGCTCATTTGGTCCAAATGAACCAATCGGTTCACTAGAATGAACTGGTCATCTCATTGACCATGAGCTAATCGGTTGACCCAGTGAACTGGTTGGTTGGTGGTTCAGATTGTGCAAAACACAATCAATTTAGATTTCAATAAATCTGACACTCTAATCAGTTAATTTAACACTTGAACTTGATGATTCTGATTCAAGTCTATTAATTGAATGTTTGATTGAGTACCTAAACACTTTAGTAGTAAATCCAAACATCATTCATGGATAAACTCCTCTTCTAAGTTAATCCTTTGTGTGTGACCCTATAGGTCCCATTTCACGTTGGCAGTGAATGTCCATAACTAGCTTATGACATCACAAGCAAAGAGCAGTACCTAGTCGCACAATAGTCCTACCCAAGTGAAAAGGAAAGTTGGAGAACAACTTTCAATCCTACAGTCTTTGATTGGTGTTCTAGTGAATGTATAATTCCTTTGTCTCTGATATCCTGAATGAACTCAAGGCATGGAGTTGTCATCCTTTCAACGTTCATTCATGTTTCTTGAACTAGAGCAGACTATTTGAGATATGTGTGACATCAATATCATATATTGATTCACATGTGCATGTGCATGCCTTTCTCAGTCTTGCTTATCAAGTGGCTTGGATATAATACTCCCTTAGGAGGGACAAATCCCATATCTATCACCCATAGTCTATCTCATGCGTCAAAGACACCCAATCATCACTGTTATAATAACCCATGTTTCAGGACTACGTTTGATGATGTCAAAGTGTACCCAATCACATTCGACGAGTGTAGTGATTTCAGGTGTAAGAATCACAATCACCACCATCGCTATGAGAGATGATTCTTATTACCATGTCATGGTTCCATACGTCACTCTCATGGTGGGTCTGTCTGATACACTATTCTCCAACATGTATATGTGTTCTTGGTTTGATATCATATATCATGAGTAATGAGACACTGTCATCAACCAACACACACTCTAGTCTTGATGTGTCATTATTGTCTATCAACCTTCCACAATGACATCTGACTAGGGACATAACAAGAATGTACATACTCTTAGCATTTGTATGATCTCATTGTTTAGGTCCTCAACCTGAAGACATACATCATTGAGTATTTTCATTCTTTATACATTCATTATGCTCCGTCATTTATCTCATAATCAATTGCGCTAGAATAAATTGGAAGCTTGCCTTTAATATTTTTCAAATCATATGCCAATCCAATTCATATGATTGTCTCTCTGAGCTTACATACCAACACTTCTCAAGAACTTAAGGATGTTCTTCATGTCTATCCAGTGAGCATCACCTAGATCGGACTGATATATGCTTGTCATGCTCAATGCATATGAACATGGGGACGGGTACACAACATTACATACATGATGGATCCAATTTTTGATGCATATGGAGTCACACTCATGTGTTCCCTTTATTCACAACAACTAGGACATTGAGCTTTAAAGGTGGTAACTCCATGACACATGGGTAGGTTTCCTCTCTTTGATCTCTGCATGTTGAACCTCTTCAACACTTTGTCAATATATGTGCTCTGACTTAGTCCAAGAAGCCTTCTAGATCTATCTCTATAAATCTTAATTCCCAATACATAGGATGATTCACCCAAGTCTTTCATAGAAAAGTATTTCCTCGCCATGTCTTTACCTTATGTAAAGTAGGGATGTCGTTCCCCATAAGTAGTATGTCATCCACAAACAAAATAAGGAATATAATCATGCTCCCACTAACCTTCTTATACACACAAAGTTCATCTTAATTTTGTGTAAAGCCAAGCTCTTTGATTGTCTTGTTAAAATGAAGATTCCATCTCTGAGATTCTTACTTCAATAAATAAATTGACCTTTGTAGCTTACAGGCTTTATTTGCATCCTTTGAATTTATAAAACCTTCAAGTTATTTTATGTACACATCCTTGAGAAGATTCCTATTAAGGAATGCAATTTTAACATCCATCTGCCAAATCTCATAGTCATGATAAGCCACAATAGCAAGCATTATCCTAATAGACTTAACCATGGTAACTGGAGAAAAAATTTCATCATAACAACACCTTGAACTTGTATGAAACCCTTTGCAACTAATCTGCCCTTATGGGTTTGCACATTACCATCAATGTCAATCTTCTTCTTAAATACCCATTTCTACCATATGGGTTTTACCCCTTCAGGTGGATCCATCAAGGTCCATACCTTGTTGGCATACATGGATTATCTCATATCGTATGGCCTCAAGCCATTTCTCAGAATTTGATCCCTTAGTAGCTTCTAGATAGGTTGTTGGCCCATCATCTACGACCAACTCACTTCCCTCCTGAGTCACATGATATCCATATCTTTCAGGTTCAAGGTGTGTCCTACTAGATCTATGAGGTACCTGTGCTACTTGAGGAATTTGAGATTCCAAAACATTTTGTGATTCTCTTTGATCCACTTGTGCATCTATCAGTTCAATTCTTTCTTGTTGGTCTTGAACCTATTTGAGTTCTACTTTCCTCCCACTAATTCCTTTAGAAATAAAATCCTTTTCTAGGAATGCAACTTCTCTGGAAACAATTAACATTGTTGTCAGATAGGGAATAAAATTAATATCATGTGGTCTCCTTAGGATATCCAACAAATAACATTTAGCAAACTTAGGGACAAGTTTCTTAGAAAACATTTTCTTACAGAAGCATCACATCCCCAAATGGTCATCAAAGACACTTTAGGATGCTTCCCAAACCATATCTCATATGGTGTCTTTTGAACCAATTTAAATGCTATTTGGTTTAGTGTAAACATGATGGTTTCTATAGCATAATCCTAGAAGGTATTCAGAAGTTCAACTATACTCATCATCGACCGCACCATATCTGGTAATGTGTGATTCCTTCTTTCTAGTACACCAATATGTTGTGGTGTTCTAGGTGGAATTCACTGTGATACGATACCACGGGCTCGCAGATGGTCCTCAAACTCTTGGCTTAATTATTCCCCACCTAGATCAAAATGAAGTGCCTATACTTTTCCCAAGTTGATTATGTACTTCATTCATAAAGTCCTTGAAAATTTCAAGAGTTTTTAATTAATGGTTCAACAAATAAACATAACTGTACCTACCAAAGTCACCCATGAAGGTAATGAAGTATTGATGTTTGCCTCTAGAAGTTGTTCTAAAAGGGCCACATACATCGGTATGTATGAGTCCTAATAAATCACTAGCCCTATCACTGTTACCTGTGAAAGGAGTCTTGGTCATCTTTCCTGATAAATAAGATTCACATGTCTCTATTGACTTGAAATCAAAAGAATCCAAATAACCATCTTTATGGAGTCTAGATATGTGATTCTCATTTATATGCCCTAGACAACAATGCCAAAGATATGTCTGGTTTGAATTGTTGAGTTTTTGCCTGTTAATATTTATGTTATAAATGTTTGTCTTTATATCTAGAAAATAAAGACCATAAGACATTGGGGTATTTCCATAAAAGATCTCATCTTTTAAAATAGAATGTTGACCTTTCTTGATATGAAATTTGTATGCACCCTTGTTCGTACAAGATCGTGAAATGATATTCCTATTTATAGTGGGTACATAATAGCAGTTCACTAAATCTATTACAAGCCATGTGGGTAGATATAAACTATAGGTTTCAACTCCCATGGCAACAACTCTTTCTCCATTTGTGACTCACAGTTCAACATCGTCCTTTCCTAAAGGCCTTCTTCTTTTCATATCTTGCATATTTGAGCATATGTGAGATCCACATCCGGTATCAAGTACCCAACATGAAGAAGTATATAAGTTTATCTCAATAGCATATATACCTCAAGAGGATATCGCCATCCCCATCTTCTTCTTCCTGAATGCCTTCAAGTACAAAGGATAGATTCCTCTTGTACTTTTCTTTCTCATGTTGAAGATATGGATTTTTACTCAGCCTCAAAACTCCTCATGGTCTTATTGTCATTCTTCGACTCAACTCTGCTAATCACCATCACATATTTGTCCTTCGTTATCGCTTTGGCATTAATCAACATGCCAAACAAATATAACAACGTTTTTGGCCATGTTATTCAAGTGATAACACTAATACAATGGATGTATGATTTAGGAAATGATTGCATAATCATATTCATGGCCCATTCTTAGATCAAAGAGAATCTCAGTTCTTCAAGATGTTCCACATGTCCAATTATATTGAGCACATGGGTCTCTACTGAGTCTCCCTCTATCATCTTACACTCAAAGAGCACATTTGAGATATTGTATCTTTCTTTCTTTGTGCACTTATGGTTCAATTTCTTAAGATGTGTTACCATATCAAGTATCCCCATGTTCTCACACTGCTCATGCAATGCATAGTTCATTTAGCTTAGCTTAAGGTGCTTTATATCTAAAGAAACATAGGTGTGCTTCCAGAATGCATCGAATTCAGCCCTAAGTTCATTAGGAGTAGGTATTTTTGGTACTGGTGTTTCTAGAACATAGAGCATGTGCTCTTCATTGAGAATCCTTCTCAAAATCCAAAAATAGACGTGGAAATTTGCCGTGTTAAAATATGTCCTTCTTATGGACTACTCACAATGATGATTTGATACCCATTTGATTCTACAAGAATAAAGTTTTGCATTTAGTCAAAAACCCTTTATTTGATGTGATTAAAAATTGACAATGTTCAATTAGACCTTTAATAAATGAGTGTGACCCCGACCCTGGAGTCCCCTAGGATCCCACCACTACTACGGTTCCATCTTATCGCCCGCACTATTTTATTCAAATTGATATCCCTCACATATCAATTCAAAAGATTACAACATACAACCTTCTAGTGAGCCAAGATCCAAAATAATTTAATTATTACTGACCAATGCCATCGTCCATAATCAATTATTAAGGTAGGAAACTTTTGTCAATTTCATCATATGCAATTCTTGTATAGATGATATGCACAACTCTTTTCCATAATTATTTGCATGTATCTAGGTGCTTAATCACATTAAGGACACCTAGTTAACCCTGACCCAAAACCCAACACAATAGAATATGCAGCTTGCTTTGGCAGAACCTAAATATCTACCATCATGCTTCCAAAAGATGGACAGCGCATCATGCATTAGCGTAACCTACACTTGGTTGATCAAGCTTTACATGTGTGTTGCTTATGGAAAGCATCTAAGACTTAATATGTTATTGAGGGAGTTTGTATCTATAAATACATATACATTATCTAATCACCACACATACATAGTACATATCATAATATTGATATATCCCACAATGAAAACATGCAATAAATATAAATGATGGTTATGACCATTCTACTGTAATTCCTCAGAGCAACAAGAAATTACCACCACCTAGGTTTACATCTCATGTAGAAACCTATTGTTGATGAAGATCTATCCTTGATGATCTGGATGATCAGTTAAACCCATAAATAGGACAGCTTTCCCCTTGGCCAGTTGGTTGGTCGTCACATTGGTCATCTAGTATGCAATCCACCATCTTTTGGATCCTTCAATCGATCGATTGGGTCCACCACACAATCAGTTCGGATCGTCCTCCTTGGTCCATTTGGTCAACCCCCCATCCTAGATGGTCAGTTGTCCTAGTGATGATCATCTTCATCTTCGTCATAAATTAAACTATAGGAATGTTATTACATATTACATAGTGTAAGACAAACCTGAAGTTACATTCAAGGGGAGCATACGTAGAAGAGAATAATATTTTTACAATTGGAAGATAAGGTAAAGGCTTGGTATGCAAACTAAGATGAAACCAACCACACAACCATGCACAGATATATAGGATTATTGGCCATAACCATGCTTCACATCCACCATCAAAACTCACTTTTAGCGTGATGTGTGTAAGTTGCATATATATATATATATATATATATATATATATATATATATATATATATATATATATACATATATATATATGGGGATCTTATGTGGTGTTTAATCTGATATGCACATTAATCAGTTTAAGTATTTGCATCGTATGTAATAAATAAATGATGAAAACCAAAAATCTGATCATATCGATTATCTCAAAACATAGTAGATTGATGTGGCTCTAACACCACTGTAGGGAAATATTGTGACAAAACAGACAGTGGAAACAAAAAACTAACTGTCATATTTCCCATAAACCAATGGAATGTGTCGATAACTATGTAATAAGAAGTATGGTTTAAAGGATATACCTAGTCCTGGAGCAAATCCAGCAACAATCTCCTCATCGTGGTGTGCACCCTTTCTTCAAGTCGTACTCGAACAACATATGTGTCGGCCTCCTGGTTGATCACCATGGACAGCAGGATGACGTTGTCTTCTTGGCGGAAGGATATGGCCTCCTTGCCTCTATAATTGTCCACACGGACCACTGGGAACTCTTGTTGTTCTAGTATAATGGATAAGAAGGATTTGTCCCTTCATGTTGGTGCATTATTCACTCTCTCCCACAATTGTTCTCCCTTTCTATCCCTCCCTTTATCAGGTAGGACTTGCTCAGGTTCTCTTAGTTACCACAACCAGAGAAGACAAACAATTATTAGAAGCAAGTGAGTTGTGTCTCTGGGAAGCCCCCAACACCCCTCTTGTAAGGAGGGGCCCGGGAGGGACCACTCCTTACTTAAAGTTAAGGAAATAATTGTAGAATTCCCCAATAGTTCATATCTACAAAATGAAAGCCACTCAAATAATTGGGGTTCACAATATTTCTTAAAATAGAATGATAACATTAACATAGTTTAGTTGCAACATGAATTTAAATCATAACTATTACATGATATTCTCAATAAAATTTAACTATTGATCCATAGATGATTTCTAACTTAAATTAAAGCTCAAACTGCTCGGATCAGTCTATGGTGAGTAACATTTTCATCTTAGAAATCTTCAACAGGTTGGTATGGGTGTCACCACCTATCTCCTAGTCCTCAGGTTGAGAAACCTCTATGTGGGTTGAATGTAACACCTGGGGTATAAGAAAATATAAGGAAATGATGTCAATGAATGTTGAGTATGTGCAATAATTAACAATTGGGCGCTACTTTAGAAAGTTCAAAAGAAGAACATCAAATTAATGAATAAGAGAATTAAGTTCTAAGAGAAATATATCAGGCCAAGAGATGAGGCATGTCTAACTAAAGAATATCAAGTAGGGAGTCTCGCCTTTAAAATTTTCCATTAATAATAAAAAAATAAATTGTGCATGTAACAAATAAAGACTAAAATTATTTCAAGCAGGGTTGAGACACCATTGGATCTCAACCTACAATAAATAATGGGCGGAGAAAGCACACTCTAGGGGGAAAAGCATGCATCTGTAATAATGGGTGGAAAATTGCACCATCTATATATGGTTACACACAATTACCACTACAAGAAATAAATTTAGTCTAAGCATGAACATAAATAGGGAAAGGCAAGTATAAGTTTAGTCCATGTGAATAATAGGATGAGAACAACTAAAATATATCATTTGAGATTAGAGGACCCACAAGCATTGTCCAAGATAATAAGAATTTCATAATGATGAATAAGAGAATATCTACTTATGCCTCATATGGGAAAAAAATGTTTGGTCATAATAACAATGCCTAGATAATACAAAAGATGCACATACCTCTACTTGAGTTGTTAAATAAGTTATTAAATCCAAACCCTCCAAGTCTAAAGTCAACACAACCTACATATAGGTTTAGATCCATCAGTTAGGGTTTATGTATATGTATTGGGAAAACCCTGGAAATCCAAATCCATTGGTAAAACCCTAGGTCAGCTCATGTTAAAGACCTAACAATGAGTTTATAGTCACTTAATGAATTCTTGATCCAAAATCACAACTTTGTTATGCATGGTGTTGCCTTTGGTTATTCTTAAAATCATAAGTGATATGAAAACCCTAAAATTCAAATATCTGATAAAAACTTATATTGATATGGATGTGACTCCAAGATCTCAATTTTAAATTTTAAAACCTATCTTTAATTATTAATGTGACATTATGAAGATATAAAACCATATAAATCAAATCTCTATAACTTTTGAATTAGGCGATGAAATGTATATCAAAATGTAGAAAAAAAAAGGATTCTAAAACATATTTTTTTAATTTTTGGAGTTTCCAATATAAGTTATGATTTTTACAGAATTTATCCTATTTACTGATTTATTAAGGAAATTTAAATCACAAAAGACCAATTTGCCCCTATATTAGATAATGAAACTTAGGTGTGTGATAGGGCAAGGATGTCTTTTTACCCATCTGTGTTATATGTGGTGTTCAAAGAAATTCATGTGGAAATTTACCAAAACACCCTCGGCAAGAAAATATGAAAAAATATTATGGCAAGGGCAAAATAGGAAAAACACTAGGGGAGTCTTCCCCTTCCTCACACATAGTCCATTGTCATGAGTCATGAAGCAGCAGGTTTGACCCAGTTTGAGGAAAACGCACTACGGCGATAATCGAAGGTATAGAAATGAAGAACAAAGCTTCACAAACTCACCTCTAGATGAAATCAAAGACCGATAGAGCAAACTACTCATGAGAGGTGCCGCAAGGCAGGGAGGCAAAGAGGCTCAACAGAGAACTAAAATGCGACCAAGGAAGAAATTTGTCTCAATAGGAGTATTGCTCATGATGAGGAGAAACCCTAGGAGAGGTCAAACTTATATAGGGTTCATCCCTAGGGCTAGTGCGACGGTGGGGTTCAAGTTCCTTGAGAGGAGAATTGGGTAAAACTTAATTACTTGACAAAAACTCACATGTAATGGATTGGCTGGTGCGTAATTGAGTTACAAATCTATTGGCAAAGAAATTTCTAGAAACAATTGAGAATCAAGAGAGAAATATTGATTTTACCAATCACAAAGTCGGCAGCCTATTTCCATTCACGTCTAAGCTAGGTGATGAATCACAAACTATCTAATCATGATCCTACCTCCAGAAATTTGTGCAAATCATTCTAGTTTTCAAAACCAGTGTGAGATTTAAATGAAATTCAAATGAAGTGAGAGGAAATTAATTTTGTTTCTTTTTCTTTCAATTTGGATGAGTAAATATCCTTCAAATAATGCAAACTTTTGTGGGTAAGGTAATAATGACCCAAAGAATCCAATTTTTGAGTCAAATTTTCATTTCAAAAAACTTTAATGGGTGAAACTCCCAATTTGATTAAAAGTGCATTTTCTTTATACTGTTGCATTCCTTTATTATTTATTAACCAAATTTCGTGTGTAACTCACTCTTAACCAAACCTATCCACAAGAAAAATATAGACTACTAATTATATGCCTTAATTTGAAAACTTTGCACAATCATTCCCAAAACTAATGAATATCCCCTATTTCTTGTATTAAGGCTTCAAATTATTGTATTTTAACATTAAACTCTCATATTTAAAGGATATTAACATCCCAAAACCTATTGATCTAATAAGAGAGGTTAAAATTAAAAGAATAAAATAAAAAGGAGTAAAAGGTGATAATTACCTAAATTTGGGTATGGTACACCCCTATTTATAGGAGGGTTAGGATTCCCAATCTTTGTGGGAGTGGAAGGGACCGGAATTTCACATATTTTTGCAACCTGCAAGCAAAAAAATGATCAGTTCACATGTGAACCAATCGATTGGCATGTGAGTCGATGGGTTCACCCATTGAACCAGTTGTTTCATCATGTTTCCTAATCACAATTGTATTGGCAGTTCTAATCCAATCAATGCACGACATGATGTCAGCATTAATCATTAATGCAATTGAATTGCTCTTGTGAAATGGGTGGTTCATCTCTTGAACCAATCGTCTGGTGACATGCCCTGGTTCATCTAGAATTCATCCAATGTAATATCCAATTAACCTGATACTCCAACCGATCAATTCAACACTTGAACTGGTCAGTTCAGAGTCCAAACATTCAATTGTTGTTTAAGTTCAGTACCTAAATGTTTTAGTAATCAATTCAATTATAATCAATGGTTAAACTCCTATTCTAAGTGAATCCTATGTGTGTGACCCTATAGGTTCCATATTAAAGTGGCATTGAATGACCATAATTCCCTTATGAAATCACAAGCAAAGAGTGTGGTGCCTAGTCCCACATCATTGCTACCCAAGTAAATGGAAAGTTGGAAAACAACTTAAAACTACAATTTTTTATTGGTGTTATAGTATTTTATAGTTCCTTTGTCACTGATATCTGCTATTGAACTTGAGGCATGGAATTGTCATCCTCTTCAATTGTTCAATCCATGTTTCTTGAACTAGAGTAGACTATCTAAGATATATGTAAGCTCAATATTACATATTGACTCACATTTACATGGCCATATATTTCTCAGTCTTTCTCATCAAGTGTCCAGGATAACATACTCCCATAGGAAGGACAAATTCCATCTAAATTACTCACATTCATCCCCATGTGCCATAGTGTATCCGACCATCACCTTTATGGCAACCCTTATTCAGAATCATGATGGATGATGCCAAAGTACACTGAATGACATGTGATGAGTGTAGTGACTTCAGGTCTAAGAACTATAGTCACTACCAACACTATAAGAGATGATTCTGACTACCAATTATGGTTTCCATGTATCACTCTTATGGTGGGTTTGTCTGATACACTATTCTCTAACAAGTATCTATGTGCTTGGTTTGATATCACATATCGTGACTGGTGAGATTTTGTCATCAACCAACACACATTCTAGTCTTATGTGTTATTATTTTCTATCAACCTTTCATAATAGCAACCGACTAGGTACATAACAACAAATTAAATATACTCTAAACATCTGTATGATCTCATTATTTAGGTCACTCACATGAAGACATACATCATTGAGTAATATCATTCTCTAGACATTTATTATGTTACTATATTATCTCATAACTAAATAAAATAGATTAAATTGGAATCTTGCCTTTATTATTAATCAAATCATTTACAAATTATGCCATTACAATCATCATATGTTTGGCTCTCTGGGCATACATACCAACAAGTGAACCAAGCATCACCTTTATGGAAACCCTTATTCATGGTGACGGTGGATGATGTCAAAGTATGTTGAATGGCATGTGATGAGTGTAGTGACTTTAGGTCTAAGAACCACAATCACCACTATCATTATGAGATTTGATTCTGACTACCATTCCATGGTATCCATCTATCACTCTAAAGGTGTGTCTGTCTGATACATTATTCTCTAGCATGTACCTGTGTGCTTGACTTGATATCACATATCATGACTAATGAGACTTTGTTATCAGTCAACACACACTCTATTCTTAGGTATTATCATTGTCTATTTTGCTTCCATAGTAAGATCTAAGTAGGGACATAGCAAGAATGTATGTACTCTAATCATACATATGATCTCATTGTTTAGGTCATCAACCTAAAGACATATGTCATCGAGTAACACCATTCTTTAGACATCTACTATGTATGTGTCATCATCTCATGATTGAGACAAATATAATAGACGTAATTCCCTTTATCATTACCAAATCAGGTATCTAATGACATATTTCAATCATCATATGATTGGCTCTCTGGGCATACATACCAATACCTTGACCATTATTGGTCATCATTGGTGGATCTCTCCTACTCCTTTCCCAGAATCTACCTCCCTAATTTCATTTCTTTCATTCCATTTTGGCAACACTTCATGTCTCTCCCGACTTGTAACTTTGTAATGCTACTCACCACTATGAGTGGCTAAACACATAACTTGGTTGGGAGTACACACTAAGGCTCTTCCAACATGTAAACACTTATATACTTTGAATATATTCTCTTGGAAATGATTATCTCCATACTCTTGGTATTAATGCTTCACTTGTATTCCTAACTACCGTCTTGTGATGTTTGATTGTTAGTACCTAGAAAGAGTAGTATTAACCATATCTAAGTGTTATGGAGTTGCAAGAATGTATGAAAATGTTTCAATGCTTAAGATAATGATCATATGGTTATACTATGATTGTTTGTTTTTCATTGAGAGAGAGAGAGACAACCGTATAATCTAGATCTATCCTGAGCTTGAGAGAGGAGGGAATAGACATCTATGGTGATTGCTTATAATCTTGCTAAGGGCATATTATGAGTGTGAGTATTGCATGTTGGTGAGAGACCTTAGATGGTGAAACCTAATCCAAGTTCTTATCCATTCTTGATATATTACTCTTTGATTTTACTTGTTCTCTTATTTTACTTCTTACTTTGTTTTACTTGTTTGACTTTACTTGTTTTTTGGAGTAACATCATTCCCTAAGGAACACCAAACTTAATCTTACATTTTGGTTGGTGTAACCAAACCAATATTCTACGTTCTTAACACATATCACTCCTTTTCCCTATTTATCGACCTCGATTTACTACATTGGACCCCGTATAATAGTTGTAGGGGTTTGAGTGTTGGGTTATAAATTTAAGAGTCTGACTACTCTAGATTTGTTCATTTTTGGATGTGTGATTTAGGCTGGTCAACTTTTTGGCACCATCATTGAGGACAACGTTATTAAATGTGTTATGTGGTATGTGTTTGGGCAGGGTACCGCATAGAGTATAAGTGGGAATGTGGGAGAATATGCGGGACATGTGCTTTTTTTTATTAATTTATACATTGTATACATATATTTACTTAACAAAATATAGTCATGAGCATAGATTATATCAGCGATTAAAAAATAGCCCACTTCACGCTTAAGCTCCCGCTTAAGCATTTTGGAAGGAGCAGCCCTTGTTTTTTGTGCATAGACAGGTGTTGAAGCAGATTGAACTGAAGTGGTCACTTTTTAGCATTCCATCCTCAACCCACTTAATTGGGCCCACTTTAGTGGCCCACTTCAGTCTCTTTCTAGCAAAGTGCAGATCTACTGTCAATTTATTTACCTGATTACACAACTCCTTAAACCCCAACACCCCATCGACTTCTCAATAGAAGATGTCAGCGGAAATAATGTCGCTAGGAAATGGTTTTTTCTAGCCATTTGGTTTTTGATTGGGAGTGGGAATCCATCCCTATTCCTTGGTGCCCCTTTCCGTTGATAAAACAAGCAGAAATGTTTGCACAAAACACACTAACAATGATAGTTGCATGGATTTAAACAAGTCGATCCTTAGAGACCAAAGGGAAACTATCTCAAAAGGAAGAGACATTGCATCCTTAGAGTTTGACACACACCCGGTCACCCCTCATTGAGATGCCCAGGCTAACAAAGTGGAAACAAGGACCAAGAATAGAGGTTGTAAAGCTTTCTTTGGGTTGACAAGTTAGTATTTTAGTTGGTCGCTTCTCTTAAGTTAAGCAGACCACTTCATGTTTTTATATAATCGATGTCTTATATGTACTAGTTCTCTGTTAGTTTTTAATAATCAACATTTACGACTGACATAATTGACTCAACATGCTTTGTTTGAGTACGCATTCACCAAACTCCATTACTACTTCTGAGTGTAATGATTCCCATTGTGTTGTAACTTACTACCTATCTGCCTAGTACCTATCTATTCTATTTTTTAAAATTTTATAACGACTCATTATATTGTATATTGGTAATTAAAACTAATTATTAGTTACATGTTATGTGATTCATACCTACCAACTTCATCTTTGCAAGATGATTTTGTTTCTACTCATTCTAGGAGTGGGGACTATGGGTTTTTTTATGTTTGAGTTTTTTTAGCCTGAAACCATTTACTTTTATAAATAGGATCTTTTTAATCTATGAAAGTCATTTTGACGTAATGAAATATCATTCAAAAGATTGATTGTTGAGTAATATTTCTTTGTGTTAATAGTATGACAATCATTATTTTTGTCACCATTTCTAAGACAATGCAGACTTCTTTTTCAAAAAGTGCCTGCTTTAGTCCACTTTAAAATCTGCTTCCTACTTCAAGGGTGTCAATCCACATACTTCCCGCTTTGTTCTTTCCAAAACCTAGGATTGTGCAGCCTAATAGCCAATGTACCAAGAGATCATTACATTATGGAAGAAGAAACATGTATTTTCCAATCATCAGGAAGAAAAATTAATCAACAAAACTCTATGAAGAAAAATCAATCAACAAAACTCTATATTTATATAATGTACTAGAATAAATAACTAAAATAGCACACTAACACATGCATTCCATAGAATAAATAGACCCTACAATTATAAAATGAACACAATAGGAATAATTGCAGTAACACAACACATGGTAGTTCATAGCAGAAATAGAAAAAGAATATCAAAAGAAAAATTAAAATCAAAACATCAAACTAATATGAAGAAGTCATGTTAGTAATAAATAGAGAAGAAAAGGTCATAGGGAATATAAATTACTCCCTGGGCAGCACACAAATTTGATACTTTGTAAAAGAAAGTATCTTATCCAAGAGAAATATGCAATAGATTCTCATTTTATATAAGAAAAAATAAGAATTGTTGCAAGTGCAAAGGTTCTAATCTTAGAGAAAAATAGAAGAAAAAAAAGGAGCATAGGAAAGAGGATAATGAAACATTGATAATTTGACGGAAATGTGATAATACAGTGTATAACACTCATTCAAAATAGAATTATTTTTGAGGTAGCAAAATTTTAATATCTGGTTTAAAACCAACCATATAGAAGAAGTTGTAATTTAATTTGGTTGATTTTATTTGAGGTTTTATTTAGATTTTTTAGTTAAGTCACCAAATGAAATGAGGGGCCTAAGTGGCTGCATATGTGGACTGTAGGTTGCATATTTAGTTCATGTCCAAAAATTGCACGGCATAGTTATATGCAGAGCGGTTGAGAGCCGCATATCATATGTGGACGCATATGTGGGTGTATGTATCGATTTTCATAACACTAGTCAGGAACAAGGCAAGAAGTACTATTAAGAACCCAGTTCTACTTATCATACACTTGTGCTTCAAGTCTAGCAATAGACTTGACTACACTAGTTTTAATCCACTGAATCTAAGTCTCTTAAATACTTTGTTTCACACATCAAGTTTCTAGCTCGACTGTGCGGATTGTTTTAGGTAGATTGAAGAGAAGTGGATAGTGACTAAAACTACCCACCTACAATCAACATGCCTCCTTGTAAGTGAGGACATTTAGGAGGATACAAAACTGAAGAGTTGAGCAATATCAACCTCGACCTCAACCAAACCCTGATCTAGTAATGAGGAATACACTATGAATAAGAAGTTCCTAAAAATCCACCTCATGATGATGAACATGAAGAAGAATTTCATGATGAAGAGAGGCGTCATATAGCATGGAGAAATGGGAGAAACAACAACGACAACAACAATGATGATGATGACAGAGGCCCTTCTCTCCATGAATTTGCCACTACTCGAGCCAACAAATCTAGGTGTCCAGCCATCATACCTAGGTTCAATGCTTTGAATTTTGAATAAAGCTAGTGATAATCGCCATGATCCAGAATAAATCTTTTGGAGGCAATTCCCAAGATGAAACTCCTTACCACCACCAAGATGCCTTCAAAAACATTTGTAACACCATCACGATGAATAGCATGCCACAAGAGGTGATCTACTATAAGGGGTTTAAATTCTCTTTGAGGGATAAATCATTCTCATGGTGCCTTTCTCTATTTGACAAGACCATTAAGGGATGGGCACCCCTGGATGACACTTTTGTCACCAAGTTCTACCCCATTGAGAAGACTCTCAGGAATAGGCATAAGATCACTAGGTTCATGTAGAAACTAGGGGAGAACCTATATGAAGCCTGGGAAATATTTCAAGAATACCATAGAGACTTCCCTCATCAAAACTACAATAAGGGATTTTCGGTAACTACATTTTACAATGGTATTACATATGCTAAGAGGACCTCACTAAATGTGGCAACAGGAAGTGACTTCTTACGAAAGAATCCAAGAAAGACCATGGTAATGATATATAACATGGATGCTTTACAAGATGGTTTAGAATACAAAAGAGGTTCAGTCGAGAAAGCAACATCTAAAGGAACAACCGTCGAGTCTAAGGCACTGGAGGCCATAACAGCTCAATTTCAAAAGATTGCTTCAGCATAAGGCAGTTGAAAGACTTTGTGGTAAAGGAAAATGCAAAGTTGAAAAGGTCATGAAGTGTGTTACCTATGGAGAAGGGGGCATGGTATTGACAATTGCATCCATACTCACTCAAAGAATCTAGCGATGAATAAGAAACTCGAAACGTCTCTTATGCTTACTTCAAGAGACCAGATCACCCTGGTTTCTCCTATGGAAAAAAAGATGTTGTTGGGAATGCTCATAAGTTAAATAGTTTGTCTAAAGGACCACTCAATTTCAAGAGAGGAGGAGGATTGACTGTGTTCACTTGTAACACAAAGTACCTACAAAACAAAAACAATTATCAAGGAGAAGGTTAAAATCAAAATAAAAATTCAAATAAATCGAGTGAAGATCAGATTTAGAATAAAAGCAATGATCAACCAAACATGATGTTTGAATTTTTTGAGTTTGTAAAGACATAAGCATCACTGGATGAGCAATTAACCCAAAGTGTTATCACCAATGTTGGTGTCTTAAACACGATGCATACTGAGTTGGAGGATGTGACAGCTCAGATGGCTGACATGCACACCCATCAAAAGCAAATTGATCAACAACTGGCACACCTACTGGAGATGATTTAGAACCCATGAGGAAAAATACCTTCTAATAGTGATAGTACGAAAATGGCCACTCTTCATTCTAGAAAGTTTTAGAATACCCAAAAGGCAAGCCCACTAAAGAAGGAAACTCTAATGCTGAATCCCAGCCCCAACCTATTGTAATAGAAGAACCTATAGAGGAGGTGTCTACTAAGAGGGATAAGGCAGAAGATAAGGGTAAGGTAAAGAAGACATCAAAAGAGAGGAAATTTGACCCAACTAAGGAGGATTTCATAAACAAGGATACCTACACACCAAGGGTCCCCTTCCCATACAATTTGGTCAAAGCTAACTTGAAACAAGGATATGAAAATTTTATGGTTGTGAAGAAATTGCATATGGGCATTCCTTTCCTAGATTCCATCAAAGGGATGTCAATGTATGCAAAGTTTTTTGAGGACATGATCACGAAGAGAAGGAGAGGAGACCAAGTATAAATGGTGAGTCTAGAAAAAAATGTCCAGTGCTTTTGTACAAGTAAAAATGCCAACAAAGCAAAAGGATCCAGGAGCGTTCACTATCCCATTTAACGTTGGAGACAATTACATAAGACAAGAACTTGTGGAACTTAGAGCAAGCATTAGTCTTATGCCCCTTACTCTAGCTCAGAGGCTAGGACTTACTGATATGGTAAAAACTAGAATGAGAATTCAATTAGCTGGCCATACCTTCACAAAGCCAGTGGAAATTGTGGAAGATGTCCCAATTTAAGTGGGACAATTCTTCATACCATTTGATATTATTGTGATTGATGTTGTAGAAGGCACGACATGCCCAATTGTTTGGAAGATCATTCCTCTCCATTGGGAGAGTGCTAATACATGCCAAAGTCGGGATTATCACCATACGAGTAGAAAATGATCACATTGACTTCCATGTGCAAGACTCCATGTTAATGTGTCGCTTAGCACTTACAATCACTAAGATAATTATCCTAGAGCTTAATCCTTTTTCAACTTTCAAATTAAGACTAGTATAGAAAGGGTCGATCCCACAGGACAACTTTTTAAGATTGTTTCTTTTATCCCAATTATTTTGAAGAACTATTTTATTATTTTTTTTTGTATTTTCATATTTAGAACGGAAAGTAAAAGTCGAGATTTGGGTTTGGTGATTAACACTAAGGAATGAAATGTAAGAATGAAAATGCACTTACAAGAATAAAAATGCACAAGGAAATTTTAAGATTATTGTTAGCACAAGAAAACCTATATGAATGAAAAGACTAGGAATTAAAGAAAGCCAAAGTATGTGGTGATTAAATCAAGAGATGGAGATTGAGGCGTTAGGGGTTTTCACCACCTTAGTCAAGGAAAAATAAACTAATACTTAAAAATGACGGATTTGATGAAGACAAGTGAATTAATAAAAATCCACTAATGATAGACTCCACATGAGCCCATTGATCTTGGTGCTCATACTTCTTAGTTCATCATCCTAAAAGAAGAAGATCCACGGTCTTTTCAAAACTCCTATGCGTTTGGGTTTGTTGTTCTAAATCTGAACTTCCACGGTCATATCCATCCGGATTAATTTTTGATCAAATCAATTAATTACTTTGATAGATCAATTAGTTATCAAACCCAAAAGCCATCTAGAATCGTTTTTTAGGAAAAGTCTATAAAGCCATGGCTAATGGGTTATTCCCCTTGCCTCTATAGAAAACTACTCACTCATGGAGAAGGGGAAGACGGAGGAAGAAAGTAATGAAGCCATAGTCTAGCCCAAAATCAGGAGGTTAATCCTTATGCTAGAGACAATAAAATGGCTTAGTTCTTAGTTCCTTACTCCAGAATTAAAGAATAGAGAAAAGAAGATTAAGACTAAAGCAGAATGAAGAGATAAGAACCAAGTATGAAATAACAATGCTTGAAATAAAATCTACTTTATTGCAGAATAAGAAGATGATTACAAGAATAAATGCTTCAGAGTCCCATACAAAGAGAAATCCAAGATTCCCAAAGAGGAGGAAGTGCCCCTCCTTTTATAGGAGAAGGAGGGGGGTATACATTAGGTTTAGGGAAAAATAAATGGTCGTTGGCGGCTACTAACTTTCTAGATCTAATCAATAGAGGAAACAATTGATTGCTTTGCATTCTTTTTGCATTAATTTCCCACAATAGAAATTTTGAGCGTATTTTTGGGCTAGTCAAAAATTCAGAAGCGGCCCGAAAATATATTTTTCCTGTAGATAACTGAATTATCTTTCCAACGCATACTTTCACAATAAATTCCTCCTTGGTATGTGAGAGTTATACCAATTTTGGTGAAAGATATATACTGAAATCAGACTCTACGAGAAAACATAAGGCTACTTTCACTGGTTAATTGCGCAGCCAAATAAACACCAAAATTGCAGTAAAATATGTCTTTTTTGTAGCCAATAAAATTCTCTTTTCATTCCATACTTTATCTTAAAATTATACCTTTAGACGCAAAATATATGGCTATTTTAGTGATGAGTATCTCAGGTACTGCGGGAATATTTGAAAAGCCTCATATCTTCATCTTTTATTTTCTCGATTTAATTACTTAGATAATTCCTGAAAATTAAGAAAAATATCATAAGAATTCAGTAAAAGTATATCAAGAAGATGAAGGTGCTATTTATTTTTGAATTAGATAAAATTAACAAAAAAGTCCTAATTAATTATTCTAAATGAAGCAAAAATAAGAGATGAATATGCATTCATCAAAATACCCCAAACTTAAACTTTGCTCGTCCCGAGCAACATTAAAATCAAGACATACTCTCAACCTATCATCATCACTCTCCTAACAATCACTTGATTCCTTCCACCAAAATATTGCCAAGCGACCCTGACTTCCTGAATTCACAAAAAGTGACTTTTATATTTCCTACTTCACAAACTTGCATTTATTCAAGACCTACAATAAAACAGATTTTCATTTCACCTTTGCATTTGGTACTCCAATTTTTTTTTAGTTTTACATACGAACAGGGCTGATTTGGATGGTTGTGGTTTTTGTAGTTTTCCCTTGGGTAGAAAATTGGAGTGAAGGAGGTATGGAAGAATGACAGTCTCTCCTCTATTCGACTCGAGACCTTTTTATTTAGTGGACATGCAGTTACATTGACCGCATTTTTTTTCTTTGCTTTTTGGTGATACACCCAATTGCGTGGGTATGGAAGAAGTAGAAGAGGGGGAAGGGGTGCCACCCCAAACTTAGCCTTTTGGGCATTATTGGCTTTTTTTTCTTTTGATGAATGGAAAGATTTGGAAATGGTGGAAGAAGAGTAGAAGAGGATGTTCTTGTGCAACTTTTTTTTCCATCTTTTTTTTAAGAGTACCATGCATTGGTTCAACTATTACCGAATCATGCGAAAAATCAAGAAAATTTATACAAGTTGTACATGATAAGAAATCATCACTCTTGAATCCTATCAGTCCTCTATGGCTTGCCATCTTTTCCAAGGAGTGATTATTATTTGAGTATCTAAGTGACATGAGGATTTCTAGTCATGAAAGTTTCAAATTTTAGTTGCAAGACAGTTACAGGAGTATTTTGACAAATGATCATATCAAGGCCGACTAGATATGGGCCAATTGTACTATGAAAAGAAAAAAAAAACTACATGCAATATGTAAAACAAAGAAAAGATACTAAAAGGGAAAGAAAAAGGGGTGGAAACGTACCACCCATCCCCACCCCAAACTTAAGACTTTGCTCGTCCTGAGAAAAATCAAAATCTGAGATGGGGGAAAATAATCACTGTGGTGGAGGATGAAGGACGATGACAGCAACTCCCCAAAAGAGAAGAACACAAAACAAAACAAAAAAATAACAAGGGTGATGATATTAGAAAAGAAGGGGAAAATGCAAAAATTATTTGAGTTGTCTCCCAAAAAGCACCAAGTTTTACGTCATGGCCTGACAAGAGATGGATCAGTCTGTTGGGATTTTGGGGAAGTTGTGGGGTCAGATAGGTTCAGGTCTTTCAAAGATGAACAATTGTTTGAATCTGAAGCGACAAGGTCTTCAGTGGTGATGTATCTCTTAAGTCGGTGCCCATTAACCTTAAACTCACCCAAAACTTTATCCCAGAGAAGAAAAGCGCCATGTGGATAAGCACACTTGACAATGTAGGGGCCATACCATCTCGACTTGAGTTTTCCAGGGAAAAGTTGTAATCTTGAATTAAAAACTAAAACTTGATCCCCTTCTCTAATGTCTTTGTGCTTGATGTGACCATCATGCCACATTTTGGTTCAGTCCTTGTAGATTCTTGCATTTTTGTAGGCACTCATCCTAAGTTCATCAAGCTCATTCATTTGGAGAAAACGTTTCTCTCCAGTCATGGAAAGGTCAAAATTCAAACTTTTGATGGCCCAACTGGCTTTGTGCTCTAGTTCTATTGGTAAGTGACATGACTTACCGTAGATCAATCTGAAGGGGGTGGTACCAATGGGTGTTTTGTAGGCAGTACGATATGCCCACAGAGCGTCATTGATTTTTAATGCCCAATCTTTCCTAGTTCGTCCAATAGTTTTTTCTAAAATAGATTTGATTTGTTTGTTGGATACTTCTACCTGCCCACTGGTCTGAGGATGGTAAGGAGTGGTGACTTTGTGATAAACCCCATATTTTTTCAAAAGATCCTCAAAACTTTTCTCCAAAAAATGGGATCCCCCGTCAGAAATGACGGTGTGAGGGACACCAAATCTAGGAAAAATGACATCTTTAAAGAGTTTCTTAACAGGTTTAGAGTCACATGTTTTAGTAGGTATGGATTCAACCCACTTTGACACGTAATCGACTGCGACCAAAATGTAAGCAAACCCATTAGAAGAAGGAAATGGGCCCATATAGTCGATTCCCCAAACATCGAAAATCTCTAATTCCTGCCAAGAGGTGAGAGGCATTTGGTCACGCTTGGAGATATTACCCGTCCTTTGACATTGGTCACATAAAGGCACATAATCATATGAGTCTTTGAATATGGTGGGCCAAAAGAATCCGCATTGTAGGACTTTTCTAGCCATTTTTTGGGAACTCATGTGACCACCATAGGGGCCAGAGTGACATTGTTCCAAAATGGCGATGCTTTCTTCGTGGGATACACAACGATGATATAAACCATCGGCACAAAGTCGAAACAAATAAGGTTCATCCCAATAATAATTTTTGACGTCATGTAAAAATTTAGCTTTAGAGTGTCCCGTATACTCGGGGTGCAATACACATGTAGCTAAATAGTTTAAAAAATCAGCAAACCAAGGAAATTGGGAGTCTACCTTGAGCAATTGGTCATCGGGTAAGGATTCATTTATGGGATGTTCATCAATGGGGCTATAGCTAAGTCTACTGAGGTGGTCAGCCATGACATTTTCAGATCCCTTTTTGTCTAGGATTTCTAGATCAAATTCCTGCAATAACAAAATCCATCTTATGAGTCTAGGCTTGGCAACTTTTTTGGTCATGAGGTAGCGAATAGTTGCATGATCAGTGTAAACAACAACCTTTGAACCAACAAGATATGAGCAAAATTTATCGAAAGCATAGATAATGGATAGCATTTCTTTTTCGGTGACTGTGTAATTTCGCTGAGCTTCATCTAAGGTCTTGGATGCATAATAAATGACATGGTATTTTTTGTCAATTCTCTGTCCTAAAATGGCACCTATAGAAAAATCACTAGCATCGCACATGATTTCAAAGGGTAAGGCCCAGTCAGGAGCATGGAGGATAGGAGTGGTGGTGAGAGCATTTTTCAAACATAGAAATCTCTCCATGCATTCCGTATCGAAATGGAAAGGCACCTCCTTTTGAAGAAGATTGGTGAGAGGTTTTGTGATTTTGGAAAAATCACGGATGAATGGCTGATAGAAACCGGCATGTCCTAAGAAGTCTCAGATGTCTTTGACTGAGGTTGGGGGAGGCAGCTTGGTGATGACCTCAATCTTAGTTTGGTCTACTTCAATGCCTTGGTTGCTCACCTTATGGCCTAGAACAATACCCTCCTTGACCATGAAGTGACACTTCTCCCAATTAAGGACTAAGTGTGATTCAATACATCTATCAAGGATAAGGGAGAGGTTTTGAAGGCAAGAATCAAAACTGTCTCCATAGATGGAGAAATTGTCCATGAACACTTCCATGATAGTTTCAGTTAACCCTGAAAAAATGGCAGACATACATCTTTGAAAAGTGGCTGGTGCATTGCACAGGCCAAAGGGCATTCGTCTAAAAGTGTATGTACCAAAAGGGCATATGAAAGTGGTCTTCTCTTAGTCTTCAAGATGAATGGGAATCTGATAAAAACTCGAGTAGCCATCTAAATAGCAAAAGTATTGTTGATGAGCTAAACGTTCAAGAACTTGATTGAGGAAGGGTAGAGGGAAGTGGTCTTTCCTAGTTTCTTTGTTGAGTTTCCTGTAGTCAATGCACATCCTCCATCCTGTGATGGTACGGGTGGGGATGAGCTCATTCTTCTCATTCCTAATGACTGTAGTCCCACCCTTTTTGGGGACGACCTGGACAGGGCTGACCCAAGGAGAGTTAGAGATGGGGTAGATGATTCCTGCAGTCAAAAGTTTAATTACTTCAAGACGGACTACTTCCTTCATGTTTGGGTTGATTTTCCTTTGCAGGTCTCGGGAAGGTTTACTATTTTCAATCATTGGGATTTTGTGGATGAAAATGGATTGATCTATCCCAACTAAATCCGTCATTTTGTACCCTAAATCTGTCATTTTGTGTGTCAGTTGCCTTTTGATGGGCTTGTATGGCCACGAGGGTTTGTTCTATGTTTTCCAGGCTAGGATGACTTGGGGCAGGAGGAGGGGGGGCATTTTGAGGTGGCTGGGGAGGTTGAGGTTGGTTTAGATTTTGGGGTGGAAGGTTTAAGTTTTGGAATTGTTGGTAGAGTTGTCGATTTTGGTAATTTCCTTGATTTCCAAAATTTCTTTGATTGTTGTATGGGAATCCAGGTGGTGGTCGATTGTTACCTTGAGGGTAGGGAGGCCTTTGTTGAAGTTGGTTAGAGTTCTCGGCACCTAAAGGGTTCCCATATTGAAAACTAGGGTGGTTTCTAGGTTGGTTGGGATTGTAGTAACTTTGGCCTGGTATTGTATGAATCGAATTGAGGTCTTTTGGTTGTTGTCCTACTTCAGGTTGCATGGGCATGTTGTAGAGATATTGACAGTGGAGGGTGGTATGGTCGTATCCTTGGCAAATACCACAAAGGGAATCCATGGATTTTAGTTGTTGGGGTGACTCCCTAAGGGTGACCAATGATGACTCTAACCGATCTTGTTTTAAGGCAATTAATTTTAGGCTTTCTGCTATGCTTTGGATATCATTATTAACTTCTGCCTTGGCTACCTTAATGATTCCACCAATCCCTCTTCTAGCCCTTATTTCGAAAGCCCGTTTGACTACCTCCCATCCTCTAGTAAAACTTTGATGCATGAAATTTCCTCCAGATGAGGAAACGAGAAAGAACTTGGTATCATCATCAACACCACGATAGAAAATCTCTATGAGTTGGGATTGAGAGATATCATGGTGGGGGCACTTCCTAAGTAAGTCTTTGAACCTTTTCCAGGCTTCACCTAAAGACTCTCCTGGGGACATAGAAAAATGAGTTATTTGACCCCTAAGTTCATAAGTGAGAGACGGGGGGTAAAATTTCTCAAGGAACTTGCTTTGTAGAACTTCCCAAGTTGTGACATGTTCTTCGCTCTCCATGGTGTTGTACCAACTACTAGCTTGGCCAAAGAGGGAATACTTAAACAACCTAAGGCGTATGGCATCTTCAGAGACACCCGGGAGTTTGTTCAAAGAGCAAAGGTCAATGAACCTTTGAAGATGATCTTGGCAACTTTCCCCATTGTTGCCTGAGAAGGGGTTGGCTTACATCATGGTGATCCATTGTGTTCAGATTTTGAATTGTGGAGCAATAATGTTGAGGGGTATGACCGGATGTTGCGCATAGGCAGTTTTGGGAATAGAAAAGTCTTTTAATTGTTTTTGCCTTTCGACTTCCCTCCTATCGGCTTCTATGGTTTCTTGTTCGTCCCTAAAGGCTGCTTGCAAAGAGGCTTCTCTCTCCGCTTGTTCAGCTTGGATGAGCTTTCTTTGAACTGTGAGAGATTGTTCGATCCTACGGGTGACTTCTTCTTCATTCATTCTAACTAGACTTTGACGGTTTAGACGATGAAAAGTCCTTTCTATTTCTGGATCAAATGGTTGAAAATTGACGTTCGGGCGTCGCATGCACAATTAAAGCAGTTAATTCGTGTGCAGAAAAAATAGACTGCCGGAATAGAAACTCGGCAGAAAGAGGAGTAGCACTTCCAGAATGTTACACGAAAGGCATAAAAAAACAAAAATAAGTTTTTCAAAAGATTTTTTGGGGGTTCGAGAAAACAATCTGTTATCCCCGGCAACGGCAAAAATTTGTTAATGTGTCGCTTAGCACTTACAATCACTAAGATAATTATCCTAGAGTTTAATCCTTTTTCAACTTTCTGATTAAGACTAGTATAGAAAGGGTCAATCCCACAGGACAACTTTATAAGATTGTTTCTTTTATCCCAATTATTTTGAAGAACTATTTTAATATTTTTTTGTATTTTCATATTTAGAACGCAAAGTAAAAGTCAAGTTTTGGGGTTGGTGATTAACACTAAGGAATGAAATGCAAGAATGAAAATGCACTTACAAGAATAAAAATGCACAAGGAAATTTTAAGATTATTGTTAGCACAAGAAAAACTATATGAATGAAAAGACTGGGAATTAAAGAAAGCCAAAGTATGCGGTGATTAAATCAAGAGATGGAGATCGAGGAGTTAGGGGTTTTCACCACCTTAGTCAAGGCAAAATAAATTAATCCTTAAAAATGACAGATTCGATGAAGGCAAGTGAATTAATAAAAATCCACCAAAGATAGACTCCACATGAGCCCATTGATCCTGGTGCTCATGCTTCTTAGTTCATTATCCTAAAAGAAGAAGATCCACGGTCATTTCAAAACTCCTATGCGATTGGGTTTTTTGTTCTAAATCTGAACTTCCACGGTCTTATCCATCCGAATTAACTTTTGATCAAATCAATTAATTCCTTTGATAGATCAATTAGTTATCAAACCCAAAAGCCATCTAGAATCATTTTTTTGGAAAAGTCAATAAAGCCATGGCTAAGGGGTTATTCCCCTTGCCTAGATAGAAAACTAATCACTCATGGAGAAGGGGGAGACGGAGGAAGAAAGTACTGAAGCCATAGTCTAGCCCGAAATCAGGAGGTTAATCCTTATGCTAGAGACAATAAAATGGCTTAGTTCTTAGTTCCTTGCTCCAGAATTAAAGAACGGAGAAAAGAAGATTAAGACTAAAATGGAATGAAGAGACAAGAACCAAGTATGAAAGAACAATGCTTGAAATTTTTAATGTGTCACTTAGCACTTACAATCACTAAGATAATTATCCTAGAGTTTAATCCTTTTTCAACTTTCTGATTAAGGCTAGTATAGAAAGGGTCGATCCCACAAGACAACTTTTCAAGATTGTTTCTTTTATCCCAATTATTATGAAGAACTATTTTATTATTTTTTTTATATTTTCAGATTTAGAACGAAAAGTAAAAGTCGAGTTTTGGGGTTGGTAATTAACACTAAAGAATGAAATGCAAGAATGAAAATGCACTTACAAGAATAAAAATGCACAAGGAAATTTTAAGATTATTGTTAACATAAGAAAAACTATATGAATAAAAAGACTAGGAATTAAAAAAAGCCAAAGTATGCGGTGATTAAATCAAGAGATGGAGATTGAGGTGTTAGGGGTTTTCACCACCTTAGTCAAGGCAAAATAAACTAATCTTTAAAAATGACGGATTTGATGAAGGCAAGTGAATTAATAAAAATCTACTAAAGATAGACTCTACATGAGTCCATTGATCCTGGTGCTCATGCTTCTTAGTTCATCATCCTAAAACAAGAAGATCCATGGTCGTTTCAAAACTCCTATGTGATTGGGTTTATTATTTTAAATCCGAACTTCCACGGTCATATCCATCCGGATTAACTTTTGATCAAATCAATTAATTACTTTGATAGATCAATTAGTTATCAAACCCAAAAGCCATCTAAAATCGTTTTTTACAAAAAGTCGATAAATCCATGGCTAAGGGATTATTCCCCTTGCCTCGATAGAAAACTACTCACTCATGGAGAAGGAGGAGATGGAGGAAGAAAGTAATGAAGCCATAGTCTAGCCCACAATCAGGAGGTTAATCCTTATGCTAGAGACAATAAAATGGCTTAGTTCTTAGTTCCTTGCTCCAGAATTAAAGAACGGAGAAAATAAGATTAAGACTAAAGCGGAATGAAGAGACAAGAACCAAGTATGAAAGAACAATGCTTGAAATAAAATCTACCTTATTGCATAATAAGAAGATGATTACAAGAATAAATGCTTCAGAATCCCATACAAAGAGAAATCCAAGATGCTCAAAGAGGAGGAAGTGCCCCTCCTTTTATAGGATAAGGAGGGGCGTATACATTAGGTTTAGGGCAAAATAAATGGCCTCCGGCAGCTGCTAACTTTCTAGATCTAATCAATAGAGGAAACAATTGATTGCTTTGCATTCCTTTTGCATTAATTTCCCACAACAGAAATTTCGAGCGTATTTTTGGGCTAGTCAAAAAATTTTAAGCGGCCCGAAAATATATTTTTCCTATATATAATTGAATTATCTTTCCAACGCATACTTGCACAATAAATTCCACCTTGGGATGTGAGAGTTATACCAATTTTGGTGAAAGGTATATACTGAAATCAGACTCTGCTGGAAAACGTAAGGCTACTTTCACTGGTTAATTGCGCAGCCAAATAAACACCAAAATTGCCTCAAAATATGTCTTTTTTGTAGACAATAAAATTCTCTTTTCATTTCATACTTTATCTTGAAATTATACCTTTAGACGCAAAAGATATGGCTATTTTAGTGACGAGTATCTCAGGTACTACGGGAATATTTGAAAAGCCTCATATCTTCATCTTTTATTTTCTCGATTTAATTACTTAGATAATTCCTGAAAATTAAGAAAAATATCATAAGAATTCAAGAAAAGTATATCAAGAAGATGAAAGTTCTATTTATTTTTGAATTAGCTAAAATTAACAAAAAAGTCCTAATTAATTATTCTAAATGAAGCAAAAATAAGAGATGAATATGCATTCATCACTCCATGAGAGGACCATCTCTTTTTGAGTCAATTTATTTCATGGACGACTACTATCAATTTTTCAAAGAAGCCCAAGAAGAGAATGGCATAATAGATCCACTCATGCGAGCCTTAAGTAGTCTAGACCCTAGTGTCAAAGATCCAAAACTTGTCAAAATTCTTGATTATTTGAACCATCCTAAAAAAAGAATGCAGTGATGATGAGGAAGGGACCATTGAAACTAGAAAATACACCTCTCTGGAATAGATGCTAGAGGAGAAAGAAGCATAGAAGCCCAAGACAGAGCAGAAGAAACTCCCTAAAGATCTAAAGTATGAGTTTCTTTATGTTGAAGAATGAAATCCAGTAATCATAAACTCTATGTTGACAGAAGACCAAGAGGAGAAATTGTTAAATGAACTCAAGCTCCATAGATAGGCAATAGGTTACTCAGTAGAAGACATCAAGGGATTAAGCTCGGCTATTTGCATGCACTAGATAAATCTGGAATAAACTATTAAACCTCTAGTCCAACCTCAAAGAAAGTTGAATCAAATTCTTAGCGAGGTGGTTAAGAAGAAAGTGATAAAATTACATGATGCAGGAATCATATACTCAATCAGTGATAGAAACTGGCTAAGATGAATATATGTAGTGACAAAGAAAGGATGATAGATGCTTGTAAAAGGTGACAAAGGAGATGGAGTGGCAACACGAACCGTAACATGTTGGTGAATGTACATCGAATATAGAAAGCTCAATGTTGTCACCAAGAAGGACCATCTTCCATTACCGTTCACAGATCAGGTCCAGGAACAGTTGGCTCATCACTCGTATTTATGTTTCCTAGATGGATATTTAGGGTTTTATTAAGTTCATATCCACCCTGACGATTAGGAGAAGACTACTTTCACGTGTATCTATGGAACCTATGCCTTTCGTCAAATGTCATTTGGCTTATGAAATGCACCTGCAACATTCCAGAGGGGCATGGTTTCTGTCTTCATTAATTTTTTAGAAGTATATAATGGAAGTGTTCATGGATGAATTTTCCATCTATGGAACTAGTTTTTACAATTTTCTGAAGAACCTATCTCAAGTTTTGAAATGATGTGAAGGGAAACAATTAGTACTAACTTGGGAAAAGCACCACTTTATGGTCCAAGAAGACGTCGTTGTGGGGCATAAGATTTTAGAAAAGGGAATCAGAATTGATCTAAGAGAAGTGGAAGTTGTGTCTAAACTCCCACCCCCAAAATCAGTCACTAGGGTACAAAGTTTCCTAGGGCATGTAGGTTACTGCTAAATGTTTATCAAAGATATCTCCAAGATTGTTAAACCCCTATCCATCTTGATTGTAAAAGATGTCATGTTTGACTTTATAGATGAATGCATCAAAGCCTTTGAATCTCTAAAAAATGCTTTAATAAAGGATTTGATCTTGCAAGATCCAGATTGGGAGATACCCTTCAAAACAATATGTGATGCGAGTGAATGTGCTATTGGGGAAGTTCTTGGACAACAAAAAGATAAGAAGCACCAAGCGATATACTATGTCAGTAGAACTCTAGATGATGCACATGTCAACTACAACACCATGGAAAAAGAAATGCTAATGCTTTGACAAATTCAGGTCCTATCTGATAGGATCGAAAATCAAGGTGTACATTGACCATGGCTCCATCAAATACCTGATGCAAAAGAAGGGCACCAAACCTAGACTTCTATAGTGGGCCCTATTATTGCAAGAGTTCGATCATGAAATCATAGACAAGAAAGGTACAGAAAACATCATCACTGACCATATTTTAAGGATCATAGTCACTGAAAAAAGACTCACTACCTATAAATGACAACTATGTCAATGATGCATTAATAATGGCAAGATATGTGGAATCTGCCTTACCTTAGTTTACATACATCTATAATTACCTAGCATGTCAACACCAACCCCCTAATATCACTTAAAATTAGAAAAGGATGTTGTTCTCTGATTTGAAAGTCTACTACTTGGATGACCCTCTCATGTTTAAGAGATGTGTCAATAATCTATATTGTTGATGCATCCAAGAAGAAGAAGTGCCTCAGATTCTCAAGGAATTCCATTCTTCACCTTACGGAGGACATTTAGGCAAAGATAGGACCGCAGCCAAAATTATACAGTCTGGTTTATGTTGGCCATCACTATTCAAGGATGCTCATGCATTTCTAAAGACTTGTAAGGAGTGTCAACTAACAGGAAACATTTCAAAGAGAAATGAAATGCCCATGTTGGATTGGATTGAAGTAGAGATTTTTTATATTTGGGGGATGGATTATATGGGACCTTTTCCATTCTCTAGAGGGAATCGATGCATCCTAGTCACAGTGGACTATGTTGAAATGGGTAGAAGGAATATCTACCTTGTCTTGTGATGCAAAGACTGTGATCGGAATATTTGATAAGATTATCTTCCCTAGATTTGGAGTCACGTGTACTGTCATCAGTGATGGGGGATCCCATTTTGCTGAAAGATAGTTTGCAGCACTACTGAAGAAGGGAATAAGGCACATGGATTCCACATCCTATCACCTGTAGACCTTCGGTCAAGTAGAGGTGTTCAATAGGTATATTAAACAAATATTGGTTAAAACTATAGGAAGGACAAAAAAGGATTGGTCCATGAAATTGGATGATGCCATATAGGCATATCAAATTGCTTACAAGACCCCTATAGGAACCACTCCCTACAAAATAATATATGACAATGCTTGTCACTTACCAATCAAACTGGACACAAATCATTCTAGGTGATCAAATTCTTGAACATGGACCTAGAACTGGCAGGAAAGAAAAGGTTTTTACAGTTACAAGAACTAGAGGAGCTTAGAATCCACACTTATGAAAATGTAAGAATCTATAAACAAAGTACCAAATTTTGGCATGATGCCCACCTAAAAAGAAAAGATGTGTCTAAAGGGGACAAGGTCCTCCTTTTTAACTCAAGAGTTTGACTCTTTCTGGGAAAGCTAAAGTCAAGATGGTCAAGACCTTTCACTATAACACAGATATATCCCTCGGGGATGATGGAAAATAGTAGTGACAAGAATGGGGCTTTCAAAGTGAATGGACATAGGGGGAAGAGGTACTATGAAGATGAAGCTTTCACAAGAAGAGCGGAACTCTAGTTCAAGGAACCTCCACCTCCACCACCATAGGAAGTATGAAACAATTGACTAAGAGATTGTCAAGCTAAAGACTATAAATTAGCACTTCTTGGGAGGCAACCTAAGGATTCCTTAACATATTTTCTTAACTTCTAGTTTCCTTTATGCCTTTTTTAGATCTTCATAATTTCTAATCAATGTTTCATCATTAGTCTTGGAAATTTTGTTCTATTTCGTAAGTTTCTAGTGTACATAGAATAAAATCAGTAAAAGCCTCACTCCTACTCCTATTGCAGAAGCCATCAATGGAAACCATCAATTATTCAAAAAGATAACAAAGGTTGTGCCCTGCCACCCCCTCAGATGACAAGTCCAGATGAACCATCAGATCACATTCATCTAGTCCATCATCGGATGATCAAATACAAAATTCATCAGATTTTAGAGATCATTTCTTAACCACCGGTTTTCAAGAGGCTAGTGTCACCATCAAAAGGTGTTAAATGCTTATAGGACCATCGAATATGTGTGTATGAACCACCATTGGATCGTTAGAGTGAATAAGTAGATGGACATCCAGCACAACCATCAAGTCATATGAACTGATGGTTCTGACAAGCCATCAAATCTCATAGCCATCAGATCCCATAAATAGCCAGAATAATCATATCCTAGACATTGATTGACATCATTTAAGGCATCTCCACTGACAAGACATCACACCTCACACTATTGGATCCTTTGCGTTTGAAAAGCTAAACCATCGATTGTTTTTAAGGGCACACCATTGAATCATTTTGCCTTACCGCACCATCAGATGGTGAAACTCAATGGTCGCCCAAAACCAATGGCACTTAGACTCCTATAAAAGGTATCAGGAAAATTGATGCATCCTACCCTAATACAAACCCTAGCCACACAAGAGCACAGAGCTAAGGCAACCAAGTCATCCTATAAAGAACCATCATAAGGCATCATCCATGACCTCCGACCGTCAACAGATGGCATCCCAAATAGAGAACCAATCTAGCCACTGGTGATCATCACAAAACATACCCAAAGCATCATCATTGCACAGTGTCCAAGATTGTTGCCATATTTGTTGAGCCAGAACCCCGATGGCATGAAGAGTAGAGATGCTACCCAAAATGAAAGCTCATACATTGTCAGCAATGATCAGTAATAACCCTATCTCCATACCTTTTACTTCCATTTTGTGAGCTTTCTACAATTTCATCTTCCTTGAATTGACCCTTTCGTGGTGTATGTTTGACTTCTTTGCTGAATAGGAAACCATCAATTTCCTTCACAGCTCTCTCGAAACCATCAAGCATAACCATTAGTTTATGTTGCTTCTCTATCATTTTAACCTTTGAGGAGAAGCCATTGGATTTCATTGTCAAGGTGAAACCATTGGGTTTCATCTCCACTCATTCTGCACTACCATCGATTTATGCTAGTTTCTCACCTATTTTCCAACCATCATTTGTTGACCACCCTACTACAACCATCACTTGTTGATCCCACACTACAACCATCAGTTGTTAGCCTCCTGAGCCAAAACCATTGGTTCAGTGAACGTCTCAGAATTCCCAACAACCCATCAGTTTGTTTCCCCCTCTATGAAAACCATCTATTGTTAGTTTATATTAGTAAACCATCGATCTAAAAGATCTACTACATCCCTATTTATTGGATTAACTTTTCTATAGATACATCAGTATATACAAAGAAACAATGGCAAGTAATAAAGATAGGGTTTGAGTGATTCAAGAGTATGCAAAGACACAAAAACTCAAGGCATCTATGATTTAATCGAAAGATTGAAAGACAAAGAAGTAACATATGTGAAATTTCATGGGGAGCCCACCTGTGAAAGTATCATGGAAGACTTAGAAGCATAGAAGCTCAAGAGGCTAGCTGATCCAATCCTTGAGGAATTTGCTAGTGAGGAGGAACACACAAGGACCGATATTTTGGAATACACAACTTCTGAGGAAGTTCAAAAACCAAGAAAAAGGAGTGTAGCTAGTCTTGACTAGGTGAGGCCTTAAAAAGTGCCCATGACATCTCCATAGGGCCCTACCATAGTGTACAAGTAACACATCGATTGGTGGTCATAAGATTCATTCAAAAAACAGCAAATATAGTTTATAAGGGACAACCTGACAACTATTTCTAGGTTAGGGATGATGAACAGAGTGAAACCTGGGGTAGAATGTTTTTAAAGAAGAAATTTAAGGTCACCAGGTTCAGTGATGTAGAGGCCCAACAAAAAAATTAGGAATCTATCGAAGGGTGAAGTAGAACCTAGAGAAGATAGGAATTTACAAGATATGTTTCAACAAGAAAACCTTTTATGATGAGCTTAATTTGGAATTTAATTCATCTTTAAAGAAATTGTCAGTGACAAAAGAAGAAGCAACGGGGTGTGGGGGAGATTACATATCAAGGAGGACTACATATTGATAGATAAGTGTCGGAATCCAATCTTCACATACTCTAAAGAAAAATTAGAAAGATCCAATACGGCACAGGGAGACGTGGATGCCTGAGGCTTCCTCACAAATAAGACATAGGAAAAATTGTCAGGAGAAGACCAACATAGTTCCATACATTCTAAGGCATCCATGATGTAGTCCAACTTTATGAGAGTTGTGCACAATTCACTAATACCCTGGCCTTCAGGGTAGATACATAAAATGTAATCATGTTGGATCTCCACATACTGTGGAGTATCATGGAGGGTAAAATTATCCACATTGGAAATATATTAGTTGACAAGCTAGCAATGGTAGTTGGGCCAGAAGGCTCCCATGATTTCTGCATGGCAGGCATGATTACATATATTGCACATTGTTTAGGGTACCCTAGCAGATTGATATTCTTCCTCAGGTCGGAGGGATATGTACTAATTGATTCTAAATACCTAACTACAATGAATGTTTTGATGAGGTAGAAGCAGAAGTACTACTATAGATTCCATAGATCAAATATTATTTGCCCCTCCCTGAACTAAGTAACTATGAAAATGACAAACTCGTATACATAGAGGAATAAATTATAAATATAAAATCCAAAAAAATCATGAACGCACATGAGCTAGCTGAGAAGCATGGAAAGCAACCTAAGGACATTGTTGCAAAGCAACAAACAAGAAAGAGGGTAATGTTGCACCTTCCTAAAAGGATGATGATTAAAACCAAGACAAAGGATCCCCCCATACTCAAATTAATAAACCTCAAAGTAGGTTAAATAGAAATTCTAGAGGCCCCACCCATCATCATCATCCCTAAGACAACTAAATGGGTAGGGACTCAACCCCTAAGGATTGTAAAAGACAAGGAAACATGACAGGCGGCCATCCCAGTATAGGAAAAGGAACCTCTACCAGAGGTGAGTACTACTTCCTGCCACAAGGAACCTAAGGAGACGGCAATCAAAGTTAGAGCTCACACATCCTTGAGCATATCTATAAGAGGGATTCCAGAACAAGCAATCCCAGAAAAAGAACGATCCCAATTGGAGCACAGCATGTGTATCACAGGAGACCATGAAGAATCCACATGAGCAAATGATGCGGAACATGAAGTGAGCTCCATGAGCATACAAAAACAACCACTACGGACGCTTACTGCAAACAAATTCATGGAGATAGGGCAAGAGATTGATGACCTCCGTGAGATCCTCTCAACCTCTCCTCTAAATATTTTAAATTTAACTGCAAACATGTCTGCATTAACCTCATAGGTGTAGAAAATAGCAGCTAATATTCAACCCATACTTAGTCTACCACAACACTTGCAGAAGTTGGCAGTAAACCAATTGCAGGTTATGGCAGTGTTGGTAGGAATAATGAATGAAGTTGCACTTCTCTGAAAGGAACAGGATGATATAATCCAAGAGAACCTACAGCTATGATTCGAGGTAGAAAAAAGGAAGGAGGCCCCTACTACCAGTGATGTGGTGTCCTCAAAGTGACAGCATACCATTGTTGATGAAATGTCATATGTCACGCCAGCCGACATTGATATCCATCTCAAGGCCGACATGTTTCTAGCCTTAGTAAGAATGGGACAATGTGTACTTCTATAAGAAGAAGCCTTTAAATAACCAACTATCTCACTAAGAGTAGAGGACTCTAAGGTAACTAGGTAAGTGCCGTCTAGGGAGGACAATCTCTCCGCTTCCCCATCCTCACCAAGCATTCCACTAGTAATCACCATGATGGGGGACCCAGAGCTTGGCTAAGTTAGGATGCCTTACAATCTTCACGCCATGCCATCCTCACCTAAGATATAGAAGCAATTGTCGACAATGACATCACAATGAAATCACCTAAAATAAGGGAGGAGGCACCAGAGACTACTGAATATGTTATGGACATGTTGGATCCACTTTTTGACACAAGGATTCACCACCACCAACAGATTACAATATGTTTGTAAATGAACTATTGTTAGATGAACCTATTGGAGGGGGAGAACTCCCCATTTCCTTTGAAGAAGAGGTATAATAACAAGCATTTGAAGATGATGAAGGAAAAATGAACCACATGTTTGAGGATGCACCTCCAAAAGAAGCCAATATAGTGTTTGCTAAGCTAACTACAATTTCTTATTGTATAGGTAGCTCAAGTCTGGTATCACTGCCATCGCTGCCTTGTAAAATGGTAGATATGGACATGACTTTTGTGTCAGGAATGCTGCTACATGACATTCATGTCATAGTTGACATCTTGGATGATGAGAAACTCAGACAAGACATAATCTATAGTAACAATTAGTACACTCTAACAAGTAAAGATCTAAGTTTAGCTTTTAGGCAAAAAGCAAATATAAGCATAATGCTTTTCAAAGTCTTATGTGGGACTATAGAAGAATACATGTATAGAGACAAAATTGGGCTAGTTTTCAATGCGACATCCAACCTAGTGGCCTAGATATACAAAGAAATAAAAAATGCAACCTTAGTCAAAGAGCTTCAAGACACTTGAAAAAACTAAAGCCTTAAAGTTTATAACTTTACCATTCAAGGCTTTCAATCACTAGTTCCTAACAGTGGTTGACATTTCCATGAGAAGAGTCATTACTTACAACTTTAGTGCAAGGGACTTTCCATGTGGGAGGATGATCTTAAAAAATCAAGAACATAGAACGGTTCAAGAGGACTCGATTTGTATAAAAAAGTTAATAAAAGGAGTCAGTGGATGGTATCATCTGAATTGGAAAGAGATTTCTATCAACTACAGCAAGCCCCAAGAAAAAGACAACTCGGGGGGGGGGGGAGCAGTGCATTTATAACACTATAGATAATTGAAGCCATAAATAGGGGAATCCTGCTCGAGCAGATAGTTAGCAAAGACTTCCATACGTTAAGAGGAAAGTGTGTCATGGAAATAATTCATGACAAATGATTTTTATATGACACATGCATGGACAATATTCTGAGGAGGATGTACTCAGTTATCCCTATACTTGAAAGAGTCTCATGGAGAGAGCAACTAAAGAAATTGAAGGAAATAGCAAAAACCTCTACTCCAGATGAAGGCACAGTTAGCCCGATAGTCCCTCCTACTACTTCAAATATACCTACATCCCAACCACCCCCTCCAACAAAATAGACTTAAATGTCACTGCAATACCTCCTCAACCAGATACAACTACAACAGTATCTCCACCTCAACAAAATAGGTTCATGTGAGAGGTCAAAGAAGAAGTAGCAAGCATTACAAAAGAAGAAACCCCTATCCTATCTAACCTAGGGGAGACAATATAGAAATAACCCATAAAGTATATGTTGATTCTTCAACAACGTCTAACCAAGAGGCGAAAGTTCATGATGAAATAGGTGCACCCAACGATCAGCCTACAGATGAACTGGAACCAACAGATATAATTTTGTGTACTTTCAAAAACTTTGACAAGCTTTCATGTTATGGGTTGTCATTTGAAGAAGTCGCCTTCCTCTTGAATGAACTATGACCAAGAGATGAGGACATCATAATAATTTTTGAATGAGAGAATGTTTAGATATTGTTGTGAGACCTTCGAGACATCTTAACAATTGGAGGTTACATGACCCTCAATGTCATGACCTCTTGTTAGTTACTTCTAGCTGACAAGCTCCTTGATGTATACATGGCCTTTTATGAAATAATTGGGGACATCGTCCTGAAGAAGGAGTCTGATGAACTATAGTGCTTGATTGATCACTTACAGTACAATGTCCCCCGATGGATATGTGTGTCTATTCTGCATGACGACCATTGGGTGCTATTAGTGGATGATATAGTGAAACAAACAACAATCTCTTAAAACAGTTTGGATGCAATGTCTAGCATAAAACGTACAACATATCACAAAAAAACTAACATCATCATCGAGCAAAAGGTCACCCATGTGTCCACAAAAAATGTGGAATTGCTATCAACATACGGTTGTGGCCTCCCTGATGAAGGTTTAAAGTTTGAGAAGCCATAGTTCTATCACAGGAGCCCACAACTAGAACCTCTCTCCAATGATTGTGGTTTCTACATTTTATTTTTGGATGAAGATGCTAGCCACATCCGATCAGAAAGTGAAACACTCTTAGGATGATTATTGTAACACCCCACTTTTCATAAATATATCACTAAGCGGAAGAATTCTTACTCAAGGGGGTGTCACAATATACTCGTCTTTGCAATTAAAGTAAATGAAACACTTTGCAATAAATGAAATCAGATTCATACATAGTTCTTGACAAAGAAAACTACATAATGTTCATCTATGAAATCTAGTCTACTTGGTAGCATGATTAAACATAAAATAAATGATATGTAAATATCTAGATCAGTTTAGTAAATGGCACCCCACCAGGCAAGCTTGAAATTCTCCTAGTCTTTGATTGTCCTTGATACTCTTCACTTGCTCCAAGTCCTATGGACATCACGTCCCCAGTCATTTAAAACAAACATCACATTAGTAAGGGCATTTGGCACTTTATGAGACATAAAATAAATATAACTTGACTTGAAATAAATTGACATAAACTTGAAAATGGAATTGTCTTAAGCATTCATTGAATAAGTTTAACATGATGAATTGGAAACGTAGATATATGTCACCTCTATTAATGCCCCATAGGAGCTCGTTATTTTTAGGAAGCCCATAATGCTAGGAAATCCCTTAACGACCACTTGAGGTCAACGAATGGGGCACATCTTAAAACTTAGCCAATTCCATGGTTTCCATCATTAACTTAGATCTTGACTTAATCATTTAATGTTCTTCACCTTAACCTTGGTCATAATGGGATTGCTTCCTCTTAATACCATGATGGAATTTTTCCCTCATAAATCATAATAGGGTTTCCCCATCTTAAGCATGATTCATTTATATTAATCATAATCATAATTAGGCTTTTACCATAGACTATAATTAAACAACCAACAAAACAATGATAGATATACATGATGTCTTCTTGAGAAAGTGTTCATAATTCATGGAATCAACTAATGTACATAATCATAAATAAACATGCATTAATCCAAAATTACTTGTGTCAAATATGCATGGACTGCTTACCTAGAGTAAACCTCCTTAGTTCAAGTCCTCTGACTTGATTGAGTCTTCTAATCACATGTAATTTGATTAAAATCATAATGGCTACATGAGTTCATAATCCTTAAACCCTAATTTCTTTCATTGAATGATTGAAGAGATGTAATGTGGAAAATAGCATTTGAAAACAACACCAATAGATAGAACATTAAAATCCTTTCCAATGGATATTTTTTCTCATTTTTTCGAGCTTGTATGTAATTTATATGAATATTACCATACTGACCAATCAGGGAGTAGAGAACTATAGTGTGACAATGATTTAAATCAAATATAAATTTGATGTAAATAAAATGTGAAATGACAAGAAGACTTTAGGTGTGTGTGACACGTTAGTCACAAATGCGGGTGCAAAAATTTCATTCAGACCTAACTATAAATCGTGTGTGAGAAATTGAATCAAATGTTGAAATACCTATGTTTCCCTTGCAAAAAATAATAAAGAAATGAATTTCATGGGGTTACCATCATCATTTAAGGAGTTCATCATTTAAGGAGTTTGATTCTTCTTCTTTGCGAGCCATGACTTGAGCACCTTGTAGGAGACTCTTGGTATTATTTGGAAAACTAGGGTTTACATGAATGATTACATACCTAGTAAGATTGGTCATTTCTTAAACATGATCAAGGATGGTAGCTCAATTATGATGTGTTAAATATAATGAGAACTCTAAGCATGTCTTCATTTTGAATAACTAGGGTTTGAGAAGTATAAACCCTGGTCTTCTGAAATTATGGTTTTTTCCTAACGCATTGTGTTGGGGTGAAATGGGTGAGGTGAGAAAAGGACAGTGAAATTGAGAATTTTGCGTCTTGGTTAGAACATCCATGGTGTGTAGCACGGTCGTGTAGAGTTTCTGGTGGCACATGCATTCTTGGCCACACGGCCATTTTGGAAAAACTGAAGTGTTAGCTAGTTTTTGCACTCAAATCTAGTGAAACCCATGCACCACAAGCATGGTAGGTAGAACGGCCATTCTGGATCATCTTAGCATGGACATGGTACCATGCATGGTCATTCTGGGGCATTTTCTCTTCAACCGACTATTTTGCATACTGCAATATTACATCATATTGTTTGATTTTAAGTTATTTATCGGTAGCTATTAATGGTTTAAAAATTGAAAGGGATCTATGAAACTCAATTGTAAACAACATGCTAAATTTTCATAATTTATGGAGGATATTATACCTCTAAATTAAATGAATTACAGTAAAACTTTTATGACAGAAAAATCTATTGAAATAAGAGAAAGTATAGTGAGGGTCAATGTGTAAATTACCCAAGCACCTCAATTGCTATATATGGTCAACGTAACACATTGGGATCTCTCATAATTATTTATTCATTCCAAAGAAATGAAATTCTAGAGAGAGAGGAGAGCTAGGGTTTTGAGAGGAGAAAGTGGTGGAGATGTTGACCTAGGGTTTCACTATCCAGGATATGATGAAATCAAGTAAGTTTAGATTCTTTGCATAGCCTTTCATGCTGAATCTTCTCTAACATGTCAAGATTTTGTCCCTCCACTTATTTGATTTGAAGTGATATAAATCTTCCCCTTTTCACACTCTTTCTCCATAAATCTCCATTCCTAGGATTTCTGGGTTGAAAGGAAGAAGAAATTGGTGTTTTGCTAGGGTTTTGACATGGATTCGAGAATGTTATATATGAGATGCATTTGTAAAGTGTTTTCACACCTTATGGTAAGTGGGTACTTCCTTTAAACATTAGATTTCACGAAATTTGATTAAATCCACATTAATTTGCAATTCATTTGTATGCCACTACAAACCCTAAACTATCTTTCAGTTCTACTTTGTGCAAAGTAATATGAAATAGATTATTTCTATGTTGTGATGAATTTTAGATGATAAAATCATGTTATAAAATGATACAAACCATCTAAAAGAGAATTCCTAAGGTTTTTGCAGAGGTTATAAGAATATAGTGAAATCTAGGGTTTTCTACTATATCTAAAATTTGTTGTATAACTGAATAGAGAAGTTTGCCTATTTGAATCTATTTGTTTATGAATTATTATTTTATTTGAATGTGTAGTACATATGTGCCACATACTATCTTGTATTCCATTTGAAGTTATCAGGGTTTGCTTGTTATATCAGTAATGAGGGTGAAACCCTAGATGATTCAAAAGTTGAGAGTTTGTGAATAAACATCATGAAATTCAATTGATTTTATTCCTTTATCATCATAAGTTCATTTATTCAAGGTTATTCTTGATGCATGATATTTCAATGAAGGGGTTGAAAACCCTAATTCATTTTATTCTATGATTTCATATATATGTTGGTTGTATATGAATTTTTCAAAATAGTCTTTTATTCGTGAAAGATGATGATGCATAACGTCCTTATGTGAGATGTGTGATATGTGAATGAGGTGAATGAAACCCTAAGGGTAGGGTATTCAATAAATCAAGTGTTTTCAATTCAGTATTCTTTAGTGAGATAAGTGGTGTTGCACAAATGTTCAGTTTATGATATAGATTGTTGGTCATTTATGAAAAGGATTGTTTATGAGGTTAAACTAAGACATTTTGAAGTGATTATTGAACTATGAATCTAAGAGTGATTTAGACAATTAGATGCCCTAAATATTGTAGAATCCTTAACAGGAGGAAATGACTTCTTGACTGGAGGTCCCACTAGGTCAAGGTAAGTCAGAGCACGTCATTGTGGGGGTGTGGGGGTCTAGGCCAGTAAGGGTGGACTCCTTAAATGATTGATATCCAACACCAATTGGGGATGTTGGTGGTACTTGGGATATGAGTTGTTAGTGGACATATTAGTAGGTCCATTAGTGCACAACAAGACTAAGGGATTTGACTCACCACCTGAGTACCCAGGTTGTAAGGTGGAGTCTGTGATATATGGTCACTCCCATTATCCGTCGAGAGCAAGATGTGGCAAGGCTCATTACAGATGGGGTCTTACTCGAGACATAGGCTTAGGAACCCGGGCATTCTTCTAAGCCTTGTAGAGTGAGATCGTAGTTTGTTGTGATTCTTCCATATGTTGTGGTACACCTCATGTGGGTTCAGGGCATAATAAAATGAATGTGAGATCAATCAAGTGTGTGCACCTATTGATTTATTCCTTGGAATTTTATAGAGTAGTTTGTATGTTTCTGAATTACCAATTTTCTTTGTGATTGATCAAGAATGTTTGAGATCATTTTACTCTTTGTAATCATTTAGAGTAACCTACAATTAGTATGTTTGTGAGTGATTAGTTCCTCTATAGTTCATTTTTGTTCTACTTTATATTCACTTGCTCAATAATATATCTTTGACTGTCAAAGTGTGTTATATTGTTTCTATGAAGTACTCATTCATTGAGCGAGTAGGCCCATCCCTCTACTCACAATTGTTTAGGGAAACCAAGTGGCTTTAAGAATGTCAATGCCAAAGTAGATCTGCTATAGGAGTCAAGTTTTGGATTAGTCAAGTTATGTCGGTCCATGTCACTCTAAGTCCTTGTAGAGTAGTGAGAGTATGTTGTGTAACTTTGATTCCTTAATAATAAAGTATGTATCTAATTATCATGTCATATATACATGATAGTGTGAGAGACAAATGAATGTTTGGATGTGTATATTTAATGTTGAGATCAGATTAGAGTGAGGGTTTAATTCCCTTGTAAAGTTTTCTTATGTGATTAAATGTGAGAAAGAAAAGAGTTGAAATAAAAGAAAAAGTTGGGAGTGAACTTTGTAAAAAGTATAATCCTCAAACGGGTGCCCTAATCTCATGATTAGTGGTAATAGTGGGATGTGGGTGTATTAGCTTGGTATCAGAGCTTTGGTTGAGTCATCAGAGACCATTAGGATAGAAAGTCAGAGTTATAAGTGTGGTAGTTAGGAGGTGATGTATTATTAGCTATGTGAAGTCTGAGCATTTGGATATCCTAGATCGATATCTGAATACTTAGGTTGACTAGTATCAAGCTACTCTGTCTATTCTTTTCTAAATGCCCTAGCCAGATATGTAGAGGAAGGATGGGCTAGAGAGAAACCCTAGAAATATTAGGGCTAGAAGACCATAATGTAATGAAGGAATAAGAGCATAAAGATATAATGTGATACAACTCTTGCTTTATATTGTTTCTTTGATTAGAGATCAATAGAAAAACTCTTATATATTTGAATTCGGATATTTATTTTTTAGAAATATATGTGGTCCTTTAATATTGTTGTACACTATGAAATTAATTCTGTTGTTGTTTGCATATTTTGTATCAAGTAGACTAGAAGTCATCTTGACATGAGTTTCTATAAATGGATACTCTTTCCACATGTTTGAGATGAATAGGAGTTGGTTAATCCAAAAAAGATCTTGGCTTCAAGATTGCAGGTTTGGCCTGGTCCGGAAGGCAAGATGTGTTACTAGGATCCAATGACTCCTATCTATTAATCAAAGTAATAAACTATGGAGAGGTAAATTCAAAATGTAGCAAAAAAGCACATACACTAAGATATTGAAATATAAGGGAAAGACTGGAATGGCTAAGAATCAATTAGAATTAGCATTCGTGATCAAGCTTTGGGGCTTGAGATAAGAAACCATAGTTTGGGAATAAAGGAAGCGGGAATATCGATACAAGACAAAAATTAGTATATAGCATACAAAATGAAGACGAAAGGATGGATAAAGAGAACTAAATCATATAACTAATTGAGGCACTTTGTTCTATTTGAAATCAGGGAAAGATAAGAGAAAACTACATAGAAAGCCAAGGTGTAAAGAATCAATTATGATGAATGGATCGTATAATCAAATAAAATATATTTATGTACTCCAAAACAAAGGGAAAATAGGAGAAAAGGGTTAAGTATACAATAAGTATGTAGAAGTGAAGAGACTTCATAAGAATTAAAGTGAAGATAACTAGATGAAGATATAAATAATAACATGAGGATTAGAAACTCAGATGAAACAAAGAGAAATGTTAGACATATTGAGTTTGATTAAGGAAATAGGGTTACATGATATCATCTAGAGGATGGAATGAGTAATTCTATTAAGAAATTTAAATGCATTCAACCTTGATACCTTTTGATTCAAAATCTCTATAAGTAACAACCTAGTTTACCTCAAATGTACTCAATTAGTCCTTGTGATGTAATGTAACTAGTTTTCAAAGGAAGAATAAAAGTGTACATAAACAAATGAACAAGTCATATTAAGGTAAAGTATACTCTGAACATAAAATCTAGATGGAAAAGAGAAACACAATGGTTTACCCATGCATGAGTCGTTTGATTTGAAATGAAGGACATGTAGTGTATTATGCATAAGATGAAACTAGTAGGGAGGATATTGATTTAGAATTTCCACTTGATAAAAGTAAAATGATGATAAGAAAGTATATATGGCATGGAATAAGGAATCATACACAAGAGTGAGAAACATGATCATAAGAGATAAGTAAAAGTTAATAATGACATAGGGAAGAGTAGCATACAAGCAGACAATGACAGAAATTAAAGAAGGGGTTGAAACATGACGGAGTAATATAGATGATAAAAGAGAGAGATTGGGAGATGTAGGAAGATGCTAAATAGTCTAGTATCCTTGACGATGAGTAATTAAACCTAGATATGAGAAATGTGTTAAATGAATACTTGACGATTGGAATTCCAAATCTCAAAATCACCTTTTGTTTTGTATCCTCCCTAATGAGAGGGATGTGGGTATGAAGTGATAAGAGAATGGATTTTAATGAACTTTGTATGATGCATAACGACTATGATAGACACATCTATTGAATGTACTAATGATACATAATTTGGTGATGACACCCTAGTAGGGTAAATAAAGAAAGTAACCTATTATAAATGTCAATTAAGAGAAAAGGAAATTGAAATCATAAATATAAGGAAGATTTTAGTAAACCTCAAGAGAGCTAAAGTTGCATATTGAAATAAGAGATTAAAATCATGTCGTAACAAGATCATGTTTTTGAATAAGGATCAAACCCTATAAATTTAGGGTTTTAGTAGTTTAAGTATGTCACTAGTGATTTAACCTCAAGCACTAACATCTCTATAAAATAAAATCTTGAGATTAGCTATATGAGAAGAAAATAGCAATGACAGTAATCTAGGGTTAAAGGTAGAAAAGGAGAAAGATAGAAAAACAATATGGAAATGACTAAGAATAGAGGATAAGAAATAGATCTAAAATGTAAGAAGTGTCAAATGAACATAAGGAGAAGTGCAACATGAGCAAATTGTGATCTGTAATAAATCCTTGCAGTGATAGAAAGGATGATGAATAATCCATTCTTACATTAAATGTTTCAACGGTAGGGTTGTTTGATCTGTATGATCAAAATGAGAAGCATACGTAATAAGAAGTAAGTAGTAGTGAATAAGAAGAGAAATCAAAGGAAACCTATGGCTTTTAGTAATACATGAATTTATTTTTGGAAAGTATAATTTGTTGAAAGTATATAAAGGGATGTGAATTTATTTTTAAGTATGGTTTCACTTGTACATGTGCGAGTAATATAACGGTTTCAAAAGGGTGGTATGTGTTTAATCATTTGTTCGGGTAATCCATCTCAATAGTGTACAACTTCAGAATAACAAGGTGAACTCGCTCTAGTAACCTAGATGTGATATAGAACAATATTCTAGATTGAACTGTATAGATTGACATAGTTGGATTAGATTCTCAATGTTGATCTAACACCTCAAGAGAGTATGATATGGTTGAAACTATTTGATTTCTTTTTCTCTTTCCTATAATTGATTGTAATATAGAAAATTCTTTTGCTACATTGAGAAGTCTTGTTTTAATTTTTTATGGTTGAAAGAGAAATAAAGGATTCAATGTTGAAAAGAATATTCTAATATGAAATACAAGAGTATAGTGACATACAAAATTTTAAAATTTTAAAAGAAACCTTGAATGTACTTTTTGCTTGCGTATTTATGTTTTGGGGATGAAACCTATTTGAAGGGGGAGAATTTTCATGGCTGTATCTGAGCTTAATTGGAAAACTTGGGTTCACCTGGATGATTATATACTTAGTTAGATTGATCATTTCTTAAACATGATTAAGGATGGTAGCTCAATTATGATGTGTTAAATATAATGAGAACTCTAAGCTTGAATTCATTTTGAATAACTAGGGTTTAAGAAGTATAAGTCCTAGCCTACTAAAATTAGGGTTTTTGCCCAACACACCGGTATGGGGTGAAATGGGTGAGTTGAGAAAAGGAAAGTGAAATTAGGAATTCTAGTCTTGGTTAGAACAGCCATGGTGTGTATCATGGCCGTGTAAGGTTGCTGGTGGCACAGGCATTCTTGGCCACATGGTCATTTTGGAAGAATTGAAGTGTTAGCTAGTTTTTATACTCAAATATGATGAAATTGATGAACCATGGATGTGGTAGGAAGCACAGTCATTTTGAGTTCATCTTAGCACGGTCGTGGTACTTTGCACGAATATTCTGGGGCATTTTCTCTTCAATCGTTTATTCTGCAGACTACAATATAGTAGCATACTATTTGATTTTTAGTTATTTATTTTATCTCAAAATGGTCTAAAAATTCAATTGGATCTCTAAAACTAAATTAAACAATATGCTAAATTTACATAATTTTTGGAGGAGGTTTTACCACTGAAGTAAATGAATTACAATAAAAAAATTTATGATAAAAAAATTTGCTGAAATAAGAGAAAGTATAGTGAGGGGTCAATGTGCAAATTACCCAAGAACCTCAATTGATCTATATGGTCAATCCAACACACCAACAGCTCTCATAATCCCTGATTAACTCCATAGAAACTAAATTCTAGAGAGAGGAGAGCTAGGATTTTGAAAGGAGAAAGTATTGAGATGTTGACCTAGGGTTTCACTATCTGAGATATGATGAAATCAAGTAAGTTTAGCTTCTTTGCATAGAATTCCATGGTGAATCTTCTGTCACATATCAAGATTCCACCCCTCCACCGATTTGATTCTAAATGATATTAGATATTCCCATTTTCTCACTCTTTCTCCATAAATCTTCATTCCTTGGGTTTTTGAGTTGAAAGGAAGAAGAAAACAGTGTTTTTCTAGGGTTTTGACATGGATTCAAGAATTTTAGAGATTGGCTGTATTTTTAAGGTGTTTTCACACCTTAGGGTGAGTGGGTACTTCCTTTAAATAGTAGATACCATGAAATTGGATTAAATCCACATTAATATACAATTCCTTTGTATGTGACTACAAACCCTAAATTGTCTTCAGTTCTAGCTTGTGAAAAGTAATATGAAATGGATTATTTCTCTATTGTGATGAATTTTAGATGAAAAAATCATGTTATAAATGGATGTAGATCATCTAAATGAGAATTCCTAAGGTTATTGCAAAGGTTATAAGAATATATAGCTAAATCTAGGGTTTTCGACTATATCTGAAATCTATTGTATAACTAAGTAGAGAAGTTTGCCTATTTGAATCTATTTGTTTATGATTATTGTTTTATTTGAATACATAATACATATATGTTAGATATTATCTTGGATACATTTTATGTTATTAGTGTTTTCTTGTTATATCAGTAATGAGGGTGAAACCCTATATGATTGGAAAGTTGGAAATTTGTGAATAAACATCATGAAGTTTAACTAATTTGATTCTTTTATGGTTATAAGTTCATTTATTCAAGGTTATTCTTTATGAATGATATTTCAATGAAGGGATTGAAAAACATAATTCAGTTTATTCGAGGGTTTCATATATATGTTGGTTATATGTGAATTGTTGAAAATAGTATTTTATCAGTGAAAGATGATGAAGAAGAAAGTCCTTATGTGAGATGTGTGTTATGTGAATGATGTGAATGAAACCATAAGGTAGGGTATTCAATAAATAAAGTGCTTTCAATTCAATATTCTTCAGTGAGATAAGTGGTGTTTCATAATTCATGAAAAGGATTGTTTATGCGGTTCAATTAAGAAATGTTGATGTGATGAATGAATTGTGAATCTAAGAGTGAATTAGAAATTTAGATGCCCCGAACACTATAGAGACCTTCACAAGAGGCATGCACAATGAGGAGGAAATTTCTTCCTAACTAGAGGTCTCGCGTAGGTCGAGGTAAGCCATAGTGCATCATTGTAGAGTGCGGGGGTCTAGGCCAGTGAGGGAGGACTCCTTAAATGATTGGTATCCCACACCAACTGGGGATGTCAGTGGTAACTGAGATATGAGTTGTGGCGATTAGTGGACATCTTTGGTAGGTCTTCTAGTACACAAAAAGCCTGAGATCTTTGACTCACCACCTGAGTACCAAGGTTGAGAGGAGTCTGAGATATCTGGCCGCTCCCATTAGCTGTCAATAGGCATACGTGTTGAGGTCCACTACAAATGGGCTCTTACTCGAGACATAGGCTTACGAACATGGGCACACTTCTAAGCCATGTACAGTGAGATTGTAGCTTGTTGTGATTCTTCCACATGTTGTGGTACACCTCATGTGGGTTCAGGACATAATAAAATGAATGTGAAGTCAATCAAGTGTGTGCACCTATTGATTTATTCCTTAGAATTTTATGGTGGAATTTGTATATTTCTGAATTACCAGATTTCTTTGTGATTGGCCAAGAATTTTTAGATATCATTTTACTCTTTGAATTCATTTAGAGTAACCTAAAATAAGTATGTTTATTAGTGATTAGTCATCTATAGTTCATTGTTATATGTGTGAACCACCCATGAACTCATCGGGAACCAAGGTGGAGGTAGAGAAACAATTGCAAAATAGAAAGGACCCTTGTGGCCCTATCAGTCACTAGAAAACCAAAAAATAGAGAGGGGGAGGTCAGGCTAAAAACTAGGAAGAAACATAGTAACATGTCTCAGTGACTATTAGAACGTGATCCTTGAGTCATGACGGGTCAACTGAAGGCATTTCAGTGGCCAGAGAAGCATTGATGTGGCCTAGCGGTGACAAGTTGGATAGGTGTGAGATCGGGCCTATAGGACACAGCAATAGAGATAAGTGTGGGACAAACAAATGGTGAGAAAAGCACAAAGAGTGTTGTAAATGCTTACTGGATCCTCAATTGAGACAAAGAAAGTGAAGGACATTGGGATGAGGCCAAGTTTGTCAAAGGTGAAGGTTGAGTGAGCGATATAGGGGTGTTGGGGGTTCAATTGATGTTGGAAGGGGATCAAGTGAGGGTAGGCGATCGTTCATGGTCCCTAAAATAGGGAGGAGGAGTTGTGTGGGGGTGTTTGCAAGTCCAAGGCGGAGAGGGGGTTCTAGCCCTAATTAGGCACTTCTCACAAAGACTAAAAATGGAAGGTGAGTAATGGATCATTATGTTCAGCATAGAGAGACAAATTCAATGGCGAAGACAATTTATGAAATAATGGAGAGATGAGAAAAAGAGGAGGCGGGGAAGGAAAGCAATACGATATCGTCTCAAACTTTCTAGAAAGATGGAGGTAGTTGATGATCAAAGAGTCATTGGATCGCAAAGGGACGGTGGATGTTGTGTTCATGAAAAAGGAAAAGAGAGGGGGCGCTTGACATGGGGAAAATATTGGGGACTATAGGTGTATATGTCACAGTAATGACATTTTCTATTAAATCCAATTCAAAACCATATGGAAACTTGCTTAATTAATTTGGAGGATCAAACATGGTCAAAACAAACCCAAAATTTGACCACATGTTGATAAGGCAATATATATCCTTCTTAGTCAATTAGATTTAGGCTTTGTACTTGTCTTGTCCATAGTTTCCATTTAGATCATTTAACTTTAATTTAATATATTAATGGATGAAATAAGTGGAAAATACTTTCATTAGTGAGTACTTGAGTCTAATTAGAGAAAATCAATTATTACTCACTCAAAGGCCATGTCTTATATATTTTATTCCTTTTCAAAAAACTTTCTTGGAGGAGAGAGAAAAAGGGAAGGCAAACCAATATTCATTAATTATAATGAATTGCAACACATAATGCACATATGAAAGAGAAAATATATTTTGAGTCTCATTTAAAATTTTCTTCATTTTCATATAAGTAGTACCATTTCATGGTCTTTTTACATTAAGCCCCTCAACTATCATTATTTTAGAAAAAGTACATTATCATGCATAAATTAGTCATGAAAATTTAGGATGTTACCATTATTATCGCCATCTTTGAGGCCAATACACAATGAAGATTTTATCTTCAGAATGGATGCAATTAAAATACCGACCCTAACTCACATGTTCTACATCAACCTCATTCTCTAACACCCTGAGGACATGGTGTATGATAAGCTTGGGTGTCTGAATAGGCGAGCTTGGCATATTTCTATGCTCAACACTTCAATTGCATTTCAATTTTCCCTATATTTCTTTACCTTGTCTTTTCCTTACTATATCTTGGTGAAAACTTTGCCAAAAATGAAAATTTTAGAAAAGCCAAATGGCTGATTTTGACTAAAATTTTGCACATGTATATATTCTCTCCTTCCTAGAGGAAAAATTTTATGTATAAGAAGTTTTAGAAGGCAATTTTGAATCCAATTTTCCTGGGTGTTGTCATCACTCTTACCTTATAACTCCTTGTCCTCACGCTACCTCGTAGATTAATAATTTCAAGAGTAATACCATGTCCTATAAATTCACCTAAAGAGAATTCTGGTGCATAACCATGTCTCTATGCCATTCTTATTTTAGGAATACATAGACATCCAAAGAATGGCATTGCCCCTAATGATTTCCCTAAAATAGAGAGGACTTAAACTCCTACAACCTTGATTGATTACACTAACCTCCTTGTACATGTTGGAAAATGCATACCTCTTGCAGATAGGGAAACCAGCTACCACTTCTAGTACACAAATACCCGCTTTGGGATCAAAAGAGGCTTGGTGGTCTAAAACCATCTTTAAAGCAAAATCCTATCACCCCCAGGCATGCGAGCAAGAATTATAGCTAAAGGAATAAAATCCTGAGAGTTGTGTCAAACATAAAAGATGTTTAGGGGTGCAAGCCCAAAAGCCAAACTCCCTACCTGTATTTCAAAGGAAACCTCACATAACCACTTGAAATTACATCAAGACCAAAAGTTGGGTAAAACTATCAATACAACAGTGTCCAAGGTTGAGGATCTCTAAGAAAAGTAGGAAAACATTGTAGCATTAGCCTACCCCAGCACAATACCTAGGACCTCTCTAAAATAAAACTTGGATGTGAAATCTACCCCTAGCATGAACATGCACTAGTACATTTAGGAAGAGAGGCTACACATACATCATGAAGGGAATCCTCCTTCTACTATGAAGGCAGCAGTAGAAATAAAATTTAGGCAACTTTGGTTCTAGGGGAATGAATCTGGGAAAATAGTAAGTTAACCAAGCAGTCAAATAGATCTCATGACCTAAGAATGGCATATGGATATGGTTATACAAAAAATCTCTAAAACAATAAAGTCCCTAGTCTTTACTCACTGCTTTGATTCTATCTGTTAGCTTGCAGACAAATCAGACTCTAAGTTTGGGGGGTTGATAACATCCAATTTTGTGGATATTTCATGCCTGAATTTGCTCCTTATTTCCCCTCATTATGCAAATTTATCTTGATTTTTCACTATTCTACACATAAATATCTCTTATGCTTTGTCTTGAAGGTAAGTATGACAATCTATGCAGGTAACCTAAAATTAAAGGAATTTACAATGGAGCAGGGCATCCATCGGTTCTAACAACTGATGGAGACCATGGAAAGGCCACAAAGTAGCTACCATAGGGACCATTAGATAACAATTGATCATCCTAAACTAGGATAACATGTTGTTGACTGACTATTCGCATTTGATGGTTGGTCTATGTTACAACCCGTTCCTAGCTTTGTTGGTAAATCTAGAGTTTTAAGATAATCTTAATGCTTGACATACTTTTGTTAGTAATATTCTATGTTGTACTTTATATTAACTTTGGTAACCTTAAATACTTGTTTGGGAAACTCATAATCATCACTTAAGCATACTATAAAGATCCAAGTTGGAGTTAATATAACATTAACCCATACATGTGTGTAAGAAGAGAGTTAATGACATTGGATGAAATAATTAATAAATGATTTTTCATTTGATAATATTATCAAAATAATATTTTATAATTGTATATAATTTGATTATGAATCCAATAAAAAAATAATGAACCAAATCAGAGTTAAAATGAGAGAGTTATGCCCTTTTTAGTAAACATATGCAGACACCGCGACCCGCGGTCTACACTGTGACTGATGTTGCGTCGACACCGCGACCGTGATGCTACATTGACACCGTGACCCACGATGCTAGGACTGCGACTGATGTTGCGTCAACACCGCGACCGCGATCGACACCGCCCAGGACAGCAAATCGTAGAACAGTCTTATCTCAATCTATGCTTATCTGTTTTCAACAAAATGAAGTGTGTTCGAACCGCGATTCAATCCTCTATCATCCCAGACATCGTGCTCAATGACAAGGTGATCTGGAGGGCAATTTATGGGGTGATTTTTAGGGAAGAACTTGAATAAGAACAAAAATCAAAAGGGGTTGCTATAAATTTGACTTGATAAGTAGTTTTAACCGTGGATTCCTTCTTATCTTCACTTTCCCTTGATTGAAACCCTTGATCCAGTGATTTGGAGGTTTGGTTTAACCTCTAATCTCGTCTTCTACCTATAGCATGCCCCATTTGGGGTTGAAAGGAAGAAGAAATCGCAAATTTTTCTAGGATCTTGATATGGATTTGAGATCTTCAAAGATGGGCTACATTTTTAGGGTGTTTTCACAGTCCTTGGTAATGCCTCTCCATAAAAGTTCCGCACGCAAGGCTATTTGAAGAAGATACATTACGTCCAAACCACTTACTTCTGTCGGTCGGCATATGCTAGCCCATGATCTCCAGTGTTTTTAGTTTTTCCCTAGGGTGAGTGGGTACTTCCTTTAAATGGTAGATTGCACAAAAATGAGTTAAATTACCAATAATCTTCAATTGCTTAGTATGCAAGTACAAACCATAAGTTGCCATTTTGATCTAGCTTTTGCAAGATGATATGATATGGATTATTTCTCTGTTGTGATGAATTTCAGATTATGAAATCACATTAGAAATGATCGCAATCCATCTAAATGAGAATTCTTAAATTAATTGTAGAGGTTAGTTGATTATACTGAAATGTAGGATTTTTAACTATGACTGAAATTGTTGTATAATTGAATAAAGGAGTTTGCCTAGTTGAATCTCCCCACTTATGAATGATTGTTTTATTTGTATGTGTATTACATATATGTCAGATAAGATCTTGCATTTCATTCGATGATATCAATGTTTGCCTGATATATCAGTAAGGAGGGTTGTTACACCCCGATATCACAATTACCACTAATCATGAGATTAGGATATAAATTGAGGATTTAACATAATACAAAGATCACCCTTAACTTTTTCTTATTTTTCAAACTCTTTGTTTTCTCGCATTGAACCACATAAACTAAATTTACAATAGAATTAAACTTTTAGTTCTCTAATATAATCTCAGAATTAATGATACACATCCATACATTCATTATGTTTCTTACACTTCCATGTACATACGACATGACAATCTTTTGCATTCTCTCCTATTAAGGAAACAAACTTACAAAGCATTATTTACAACTCTATCTCAGATCTATACAAGGACCTAGAGTGATAGGGACCGACTAAACTTAACTATACTCAGACTTAACTCTTGTGGTAGATCTACTCTGATGCAATGATATCTTCAACCCCCACAGTTTCCCTAAAAATTTTGAGTAGAGGGGTGAGCCTACTTGCTCAGTGAATGAGTACTTCAAAGAAACAGTCTAAAGCACTGATATAATTACAGATATACTTTTGAGCAACTGATATCAACAGTAAGCTTTAAAGAGATTGAGCATTGACAATCATAAATATGGCAGGATACTCTAGATATCAACAAGAGTAGATCAATATATGAGCATGCTTGATTTATTTCAATGAGAACTAATAATTCAGAAACATACAAAGAATAATTTCTGGGGAACTGAACTCGAATCTTTCTTAGCCTTTCTTACTTATAAGAAACTCTTTAAACCTATATGAACATATTTTAGCTTATGCACTGATCATATGCAGTGTACTCTACATATGAAGACTCGTAGCGAACTACGATCTCACCGTACAAGACTTAGCTTAAAACCTGGGAAGCTAAGCCTAGAACTAAATTTGGGTCTGCTTGACTCGAACTGTCACGTCTAACTAAGGCAACTAAATAGCTAGACTTTAACTGGACCTCTCCTTCTAGGCTGAGTACATAGGCAGAGGGTCTGAGACGCTCTGTGGGCTTCATCTTGGTACGCTCTGTGGGTACCTCTGGGTTACCACCGGGATCTCCGATTCATGTTGGGTAACCTATCTTCTCTTAGGAAACTTCCTCAAGGGCTTCATCTTTCCGCACGCTCTATGGGTGCAATCTGATCCCTGTATACTGGTCGCTTCCAGGGTGGATCATTTCCTCCCTACAGTGCATACATCTATAGGGAATCTACGGTGTTTAGGGCACCTAAGTCTATTATTTAAGTATTCTTGGAAAGTTCTTTCTACATTGTACCTTTTCCCTTACTTATACTTGACTCTGGTATCTCTATGGTATTGTGTCTATTTATTTGAAGTTTATAGACAATTCGATAGTATTTTTCAGGTAGGAAGTTCACAATAGGAGCTCTCATGTCGGAGAGGGTGAGCTCTCATGTCGTGCGATAGGATCAAGTATCGTGCGATAGGCTCACGTATCGTGTGATAGGTTCTGATTGGAGTATCGTGCGATAGGTTGTTCCCGATAGAGTTTTGTTTATTGGTTAGGTTTCCAGCAGATTCACACATTCCGTGTATCGGGCAAGCAACTGGGTAGGAGATATCGTGCAGTAGTGTTGTGTGATAGGCCTTTGCATGGAGTATTGGGTGTTATGCGTTAGCCGACAGAGATTTGTTTATTGAAGCATACGGTTTCGTGGGGGGAACTCTCGTATCGGCTTGATCAAAGCTCTCGTGACGGCTTGATTAAAACTCCCGTATCGGGTAACAGAAATTCTGGTGTCGTGCAGCTCCAGTGAGCATATACAAGATTGGTACCTAATACGTTATAGGAAACTGATACGCAAGAAAGCTAGCCGGTACGCGTTGGCAAACCGTTACAGAGGAAATGAGAGCAAAGAATACTATATCGTGCATGAGTTGAGCTCTCGTATCGTGCATGAGGGGGTAAGTACCCGATCAAGATGTTGCCCTCGCCCCTTTTGTGTAGGGTGACAAGACAGACCACGCGAGATCGCAGGACGCAACAGGTCGTTGCGGAGAGGAGAAACAAGATGATATCGACTGTAGTCTCACCGGAGGAGGTGCTTCCCGACATTAGGGTTGTGATGACCAGTGAAGACACGCTGCATCACTCACCGTCTAGGGTTTTGGTGGTGGAAGAACGGAGGGATGATTGACCTGATCGTGCGTCTAGTAGCCCATTGACGGCGCAGCCGTAGGAAGATACCCAGGGTCCTGATGATGAGGGGGTGCCACCGCCGCCACTGAGGGAGGAAGGAGACGTAGCTGCTCCTATGGTGATTGAGTCGGACTGCCCGCCGATCGACCATACTGGTCCGGTGAATCAAGCGACGCGGTCATCTGAGATCAGAACGACAGAGGTTCTTGCTGTCCCAAACCCTAGGTAGGAGCCTGGTCCGACACCCATCACACAACTGGTCGTCTCGCAGCGGTCACAGAGGAAGACACCGCTATACGGGATGCCTCACGACACATGCTTCAGATGTATGGGGAGAGGCCATTGGCAGGCGCAGTGTAGAGGAAGCAAGGTTTGCTATAAGTGTTGTAGACCGGGTCATGTGGCTGCTAGATGCTCACAATATATGTCGAGACCGAGGCCACCAGACGTACACTCAAGGGCGATGTTTCCGCCACTGCCGTCAGACATCCCAGCCAGGGGCGGCCCGCAACACATCCCTAAGCGCATCATTGTTGATGTCGGGCCTGATGACGAGATGCGCAAAGAGAAGATGATGGCACTTGAGAGGGCGGTGGAGATATCATGGTCGTATGGTGTTCAATGGAAGGATCTTTTCCCACTCTTGCGGCAGTACTGGCCCAATGCGGCGGACATATACAGATTTGCTGAGTGTAAGGCTGTTGCTTTCTTCTCATGCGATAAGGAGGCGAAGGATGTAAAGGAGAAGGGCGTACCAGATATGCGCGGAAAAAAAATTGATTTGCAACTCATGAGTAATGGAGAACAGCACCAACGGAAGGAGGCTTTCTGGTTTTGGGTAGCAAACATCCCTATTACCTGCAGAGATGATGACACGATGGAGAAGATGATATCACCTTTCGGTAAACTGAGGTTCATTTCAGACTGGTAGAAGGAAAAAGATGACTTATCTGGCTTGATTATCCTTGTTGAGGCATTCAGTGAAGATGTCCCTCAATTTGTATCTCTTACTTATGGGCATCGTCGGACATCTGTGCAGTTCTTCATGTTGGCAAGAGGGCCGGTGGGGCCCAATAGCACGTAGCTTACTGAGTTTGGGAGAGAGTCAGGGATACCTAGGGAGGCCTTATCTATGCAGGGGAAGACAATTGTATCTAATGCCATGGTGGTTGTGTCAGACAAAACCTCGGATTCTAGAGCGATACCTCAGACGCGGAGCCCGTCCCCGATCAGGCAGCACCATAGATCACCAAGACGAGTGGTCGTGGATAGAAAGGGCAACAATAGATTTTTGTCAAACAGACGATTGGAGGATTTCATTTTCATTGAGGGTGACTATGTTGATCATAGGAGGACATCTGGAAGGAGTCATGGCATACATAGAAGAGATGGGGATGATAGCCGGTACCACAGACGGTATCATTCCAGGAGGAGACACTCAGACTATGATGGAGAATTCTTTAATGGATATTGGTCGGAGTTGGAGGGGGGATATAGCCCCTCATCATTTTCATCTTTGGTGGTGACGGCGGTACAAAGTTAAGATGGACTTTACTTCTATTTTTTGGAACATCATAGGGGAATCTAATAATCCTACGAGGAGAGTTCTGAGCAGAATTTGTGGTAGATATAAACCAGGTGTGGTTTGTTTGTTTGAGCTGTTTCTCCATGCTGAGCAAGATGCAGAACTCGTGGACATTGTGAGGCTTGATTGGACGGTGGATAATCAAGAGGAGGAAGGGAATATTTGGTTCTACACAGACATAGATACAAATCCTTCTGTTTTCAAGAGACATAGGCAACACATCACGGTGAGATTGGAGGCCAGCGATGGGGCAAAGTTCTTTTTTACAGCCATATGTGCCAGTTGTGATCACCTTGAGAGGAGGTCTTTGTGGGAAGAGATAATGACAATGGCGGAACATATAGGTGATGATACATGGATGATTGCAGGTGACTTCAATGTGGTACGTAATATAAGGGAGAGACGAGGCGGGAACACACCAGGTTATTAGGACATGCTGGATTTCAACACCTTGATCGAGGATGTTGCTTTGGATGAAATTCCATTTGAAGGCAGTCAATTCACTTGGGTGAACAAGCAGATTCTTACACCTACTATGTGGCAGAGAATAGATGGGGTGTTAGTGAATGAGGCATGGATGGTGGCAAGGCCCGCAACCAGATCGATACACTTAACTAGAGATAGAGTTTCTGATCACAGTCCTATAGTGACAATTCCAGGCGATCAAGCATTAGAGCGAAAGATGGCACATTTTGTTTTCATGAAGGCGTGGCTCAAGCACGAAGACTGTTTAAAGGTGATTGAACAGGCTTGGAGTGAACAGGTGACTGGACACCCATCCTTCATTTTCTGTCACAAGCTTAAAAGAGTTAGATCAGCTTTGCAAAGATGGAGCAAAGAGTCCTATGGAGAAATCAAGCAGCACGTCAAAGACTTGGAGGATGTGGTGTTTACTACACAGGTGGCGTTCGATGGGAACCCAACTATGGCGAATGAAGCTAACCTGAGGACGGCTGAGAAAGAAATGCAACAATTGTTGGTTGAAGAAGAGGCGATGTGGAAAGAGAAAGTGAGGATAAGCTGGCTTCAAGACGGGGAGCGTAATACGAAATTTTATCATGCTACCGTCAAAGCACGGAGGAAGTGTAGGAGGCTTAACAGCGTGGTCTTGCAGGATGGCACGTGTATATCGGATCCTAAGATGATGGCGGAGGTGGCGGCGGACCTCTATAAACATTTCTTCAATGAGGTGGTGGAAACAAATGTACCTGACTTGGAGGATTTCTTGCATAATATCCCGGAGTTTGTATCTATGGATGAAAATCTTTCCCTGCTCGTTGTCCCCCGTGAAGAGGAGGTTGTGAAGGCCCTACTCAAGATGGACTCCTCAGCAGCTCCAGGTCTGGATGGGTTCACTGGGATGTTCTTCCGGGTTGCTTGGTCAATCATTGGTGCAGATTTTATGAAGATGACGGAGGCTTTCTTTAGAGGACAGCCTTGCTTTAGGGGCCTTTTCTACTGCCGAATTCTGCTTATTCCGAAGGTGGATTGCCCAAAGAGACTACCAGAGGACTTTAGGCCAATCTCTATTGAAAACGTTGCTCTCCGTATTCTTACACGTATTCTCAGTGATAGGATGGCTCACATGATGTCGAGGCTGATTTCCAAGGTACAAGGTGCCTTTGTTAAAGGATCCAACATCACTCATCATGTCAGGCTTGCGAAGGAGCTGATGCATGACATCAATAGGGGCCAAGGGACACCCAATGTGATTCTGAAGTATGATATGTCGAAAGCTTACGATAAGACTGACTGGAATGTTCTATGGAGAGTGATGCAACAATTTGGGTTTAGTACGGATATGGTGAAGCTGTGCTTAAGTTTCTTTTCTAATACATGGGCTACCGTCACGGTTGGGGACGAAATGGCAGGATTTTTTCCGATGCGTAGAGGACTCAAGCAAGGTTGTGCGCTATCCCCTTTCTTGTTCATTCTTTTCGAGGAGATTCTATGTAGAAAATTTCTGAAGATAGAAGAGGAGGGGAACATTTCGAGATTCAAGATCAGGGAGGAGGCGATTCCGCCAAGCATTCTATTATATGCAGATGATATTGCTTTATTCTTCAATGCTGATCAGAGATCGATGGAGAAGGTTAGGGATACTTTTGAGGCGTATGAAAGGGCCACGGGGAAAAGAATCAATAAAGATAAATCCATATGTGTAGTAGGTGGGAAAGATTTGGAGATGATAAATAGTATGGCAGTTTGTATGGATATGGGGGCGGCGAAGGAGTCTATCACTTACCTGGGTATCCCTATAACAAAAGGAAGAATGAGACTCAACGACTTCGAGTTCTTGATGAAGAAGATTGTTAATAAATTCACAACTTAGAGATCCAAACTCCTATCCTTTGCGGGAAGAAGACTACTAATCACTCACGTGCTATCATCCATTCATGTATATACGGCGGCTGTGATTGGCATTCCGGTGGGGATTGCAGACCGCATTGAGAGGAAGCTTTCTCATTTCTTGTGGTCGGGCAGGGATGAACAACACAGAAAAGCTTGGCTCAGTTGGCACAAAGTTGCAAGACCTTTATCTCAAGGTGGGATGGGGTTTCCATCACTCCGTCTGATAAATGATGCTTTCATTGGGAAGGCTTGTTGGGAGGTGTTGACGGTGAATTCAATATCGGCCAGTTTCTGCAGGTGGAAGTATGCCAATGTGGTAGCAGGTCGTGATAATGTCTTTCCCGGTTCCTTGAAGTTGGGACCTTCTCCTTCTCCATACTGGAAACGTATATGGGATATGATGTCGCGGGTGTTCCCTATGTGTAGATGGGTGGTAGGGAGAGGTGAAATTCCTTTCTGGGACTCGAGGTGGTGTGAGCAGTGTTTGACAAATCATGCTAGATTCGCTAGTGATAGAAGACACCCTTTTCTTATTAAAGACTTCTGGATTGAAGGCCAGGGATGGGATTGGGAGTTACTGAGGACGATAGTTGACGATGATGGGTTGGATATCATCCGTGAATCTAATGCATGGATCATTGATGTGGAAGATAGAATGGTATGGAGTCCGGGGTTGAGAGGTGTACTTTCATGAGATCATTCAAAAAGCTACTGATGGTAGATGGAAGGGAAGGTCCTGCTGGGTTAGAGTGGATTTGGAAGAGTAGCTTCCCTAAGGCGGCGGCTTTCATTTGGAAGTCTGTTAGAGGGGCCACGTCAACGGATGATAATATTAAAGCTAGATGTTGCATTCCCTTTGCATCTCGATGCAACTGCTGCGAGGAGCCGCACGAGGAGAGCATTGGACACCTGATTTTCCATGGACAAATGGTGGGTTTCTTTTAGGGTAAGTTTTCCGAGTTAACATATTTGCATCCACCTAATGACGTCATATCCCTAATAGATACCTGTGTTTTGGGGAAGAGGAAGAAACTAAAAGAGTGGCTAGCTGGAAACCTGGCGGTTCTGATCCCGTATAGCATATGGCGGTTGAGATGCCAAGCCAGATTCGAGGAGCAACATCGACCTTTCTCTCATGAATGGAGTTGGGTTATTGCGGCGCTGAACGTCCAGCTGAAGAGGAGATCTTTTGTGTTAGATACAGATAACAGCATTTATGCACGGATGAGGGAGGCGAGCTTGACTGAGCCGTGAGTCTTGATGAGACAGATAGAGCTGGTGAGATGGCAGACTCCTGGCCTACATAATCTTAAGCTCAACTTCACGATCGGGAGAGATAGAGATAACCAAGGAGTGTCTCTAAGGTGGGCGGAGGGAGTTATAAGAAATCACAGAGCTAATATTTGCCTTGTATTTAGAGCTCGGCTCAGGAGTACAGATTACATTCTTGCATATATGCAAGCATGTACTATCGGGTTGAAGATAGTGAGAGACCATGCTTTGGTCATTTCGTGTATTGAGATTGATGAGGCGTACGTGCATGACATCTTATGGAACAACGGGATGGAACCATGGAAGACGTCACCGTTCGTTAGGGAGCTGCGAGAGGAGCTTGATTATGCTATGATATATGGGTCATTGGTTCACAAGGTCATCAACTCGATACCTCGTGAACTAGGGAAATGGGGCAGCAGGTTGAATGAGCCTTTCATTGCTTCAGATACACTGAATATACCACGTAGAGTAAGAGGTATGGCAGCTTTAGAGAAACGTAGAGTCCCTTACATTGTTTTGCGGAGTGTCGTTGGTTAGGTTGTTATGATGTTTCTAGTTTTTATCGCTCTTTACCTGCACTGTTATAAGCAGGATCTGTAATTTCTGGATGATTGTTCCCATAAGAGGGGTGTGGGATGAATAAAAGTGACCCCTGGCTTAACCCAAAAAAAATGAAGTTTATAGCACAACATGTATATCATCCTTAACTTGGCAGGGTAGTATATTCAAATATTGTAATATACTGAGAAATCAACATACTATACATGTAGGCAGACTGAAATACTTAAATAAACATAATGCATGTCCATTTGGCACTTATACACTAGAATCATACAATTAAACATCTTAATATACTGATAAGAGCTCATTACTTGGCATACGAGTAATCATCATTTGCACCCATAAATTATTTGCACTTTCTTGGAAAACATGCACATCGACCCAAATCATGGGTTGAGCATCTCATACTGATAACATGGTAATCAAAGTCCTTAATTCATTGAACACCCTATCCTTAGGGCTTCATTTACCTCATTCACTTATCACATGGCTCTCATAAGGATTTAATATGTCATAAACATCCACTAAATACAGATTGCTTTAAACAAGTCATATACAATCAACATATGTATGAAATCCTCAAATTGAGCTAAATTAGGGTTTTCCATGCCATTCACTAGGATATCATGCATCAATAATAACATTGAATAAATAAATTCTATCATGTCAAGAAAATCCCTTCAAATGGATTTCACGATATCTATTCGCAAATATCCAACTTTCCTCGCATCTAGGGTTTCACCCTCTTTGCTGAGATATCAAACAAACACTATTCACTTTGAATGAAATCCAAGATATTATCTAACATATATGTACTATGAATTTAGGTGAACAATCATTCATAACCAAGGGGATCTAGATAAGCAATTTTCTCTATTTACTTATACAGCAAATTTCAGTCATAGACAAATTCCCTATATTTCAGTTTACTCTTATAACCTCTGTGAATATTTAGGGAATTCTCATTAGGATGTATTGTATACATTTCTAATATGATTTTATCATCTTAACTTCATCCAAACACAGGAAGAATCCATTTCATATCATTTTGCAACAACTTAGAACAAATAGACAATTTAGGGTTTGTAGTCGCATACTAGCAATTAAAGATTATGGATGAATTAACCAATTTTCGTGCAATATACTGTTTAAAGGAATTTCCCACTCAGCCTAAGGTGTGAAAACACCTTAAAAACGTATCCCATATCTAAAAATCTCAAATCCATATCAAATCCCTAGCAATTCACCCAATTCTTCTTCCTTTCAACTCAGAAACCCTAAAAATGAGGGATTATGAAGAAAGAGTGAGAAAATGGGAAGTTTTGATACCATTTTGGATCAAATCAGAGGAGGGAAGGAATTTTGACATGTGAGAGAATATTCACCATTAAATTCTATGCAAAGAAGCTAAACTTACATGATTTCATCATTCCTTGGACCGCAAAACCCTAGGTCAGCATCTCCGTCACTTCCTCCTCTCAAACCCTAACTCTCCCTCTCTCTCTAGGATTTCATTTCTCTAGATTAAATCATGAATCATGAGATCTCCTTGTATGTTAGGTTGACCATATAGAGCAATTGATCTGCTTGGGTCAATTGCACATTGACCCCTTACTATACTTTCTCTTATTTTAGCTGAATTTTCTATCATAAAAATATTACTATAATTCATCTACTGATAAGGTCTAGACGCATCCAAAAATTATGAAAATTTAACATTTTGTTTACTATTGACTTTAAGATCTTCAGTTAAAATTTCAGATCATTTGGAGTTACCAATAAATAAATAAAAATAAAACACTACACTACTTAAAACCACTGAGTCAGTATTTTGGTCAAAGTATAGTTTGACCAAGAACCACATTCAAAGAACACTCAAATATTCTGAAATTTTTCTTCAATATGTATGATTGAGTTATCCATATCATATACAAAATTTGATTAAATAAAAAAATTGTATAAAATATGAAATATCATTTACCACACTGCTATCCTAATCAAATTCCATATACATGTACTATCAAAACCCTAATTTTTTCCGATTAGGGTTTACATTTCTCAAACCCTAATTCTTCAAACTAAAATCATAGTTAGAGTTTATTCTTAGTTTTTAAACATCACAATTGATCTACTATCATTAATCAAGTCTAAATGATGTTCAATCTAATCAAGCATGTAATCATTCAGGTAAACCCTAATTTACCAATTAAGCACAAATGTTGTCATTTCAATTCTCACCCCCTTAAAAAGTTTCGTCCCCAAAAAATAAATACACAAACAAAGTATATTCAAAGTTTATTTTAAGCTTCTGAAATCATAAATGTCATTACATTCTTGTATTTTATACTTGAATGTAGTTTTCAATGTTAAGTCCTTTATTTCTTTTCTAATCACAACATGTTAAAATAGTTCTCAATGATAACAAACAAATTCTCTAAGACACAATCAATCATAGAGTAGATAGAGAAGCAACCATTTCAATATTTTCATACTCTTGAGGTGCTACCTCAACATTGATAATCTGATCCAACCATCTCAATTCATACGTCTCAATATGTACTATTGTTTTATATTACCTCTGAGTCACAAAAGAGAGTTCACTATGTTATTTTGAATATTACTATTGTTCTACTCAAATAGCAAATCAGTCATTAGTTGGAAGACTAGATTCAACAGCAATTGTACAATACTACTCACGGCATCCCCATTGTATCATGGATGCATAAGGTGAAGCATTACCATCACTTTCCATATTATTCTCAAGTATGAACCCACACATAATTCAAGGTGTAACCATCGGGTTATAGCATACTAGGGTTTCAACAACAGTAACAAAGTACTCCATGATTGTATTAGTCATTCAAGGACTATTCATACCCAATTACTATCACTTAGTTATATTAAAGCTAGGTATAACAAGCTATACCTCATTAGGGTTACATATCAATACAATATGGTTATCATCCCTTCTATTCATGAGTGAATAGGTAAAACTACCTTGTTCAGGGTAACCCTTCATTTGTTCCATCATTATTCAACCCATATCACCATACCACAATTATACAATACTAAGATGGATTATTGGCATGAATGACTACAACTATCAGACACCTTTAATTAACATATTGCTTGTACATGTACACTAAAATCATATGTAGAACCAATTTACATCCCTTAATATACCTTCAACAAATTATACTTCTAAAAACAAATTCACATATTACTAAAATCCATTGTTTTCTCTTATCTCTCTCCTCATTCACTACTACTTACTTTTTGCTACTTATCCTTATCATTTTAATCATGTAGATTAAACATTCCTAAAATTGAAACATACAAGGTACAAATAGATTATTCATCATTCTTGCTATCACTGTAAGAATTTATCTCATATCGCACCTCACTCATATTGTATTTCTCCTTTTATTCAAAACACACTTGTTACATTTCAAATTTATATCTTACTCTTTACTCTGAATCATCTCCATATTGTTTATCTACCTTTCAGATTAGCTATCTTTAAACCCTGGATTACGATTAGTGCTAGTTTACTTCTCATAGTGAAAATCTCATGATCTTGTCTTATAGAGATGCTAGTATTCAAGGTCAAATCACTAGTGACATCCTTTGAACTACTACAATTCTAAACATTCTAGGGTTTGGTCCTTATCAGTAGCATGACGTTATTGTGATGTGTCTTTGCTCCCTTAATTTGAAATTCAAACTTTAGATCTCACGAGTTTTACTAAAGTCTTCTTTATCTTATCAATTGAATTTCCTTTCTCTTACTTTGGCCATTCAGATAGATTACATTCTCAATTACCCTGTTAGGGTTTCATCATCATATTATGTGTCATTATTACATTCACTAGATGTCTCTACCACACTGGTTATCTATCATATATGATTCATTTTCTTATCACTTCATTCCCACATTTCTCTCATTAAGGAAGATATGAAAGAGCAGATGATTTTGAGACTTAGAATTCTTATCTTCAAACATTCAATAATATATTTCTCATATGTAGGTTTAATTAATTATCAACAAGGATACTTGACTAATTAGCACTTTCTTGAATCTCGCAACCTCTTTCTTTTATAATCTATATTACTCCAGTATGTTTCAAACCCTTCTTTACTTTACATAATCCCCTTACCATATACTACTATTCCACATGTCATCTTTAACTTCTAGTTTTCTCTTATGATGATGTTGCTTCTTTTATGTTTATGATCAAGTATACCATGTTGCATATATTTCCTTTTATCCTTCTACTAATGTGAAGTTGAAATTTTAAATCAATAATCTTTCTATTAGTATTACCTCATGTTTAATACATTACATATCCTTCATTTTAAATCAAACAGCTCATGCATGGGTGAAACATAGTTTCTCTTTCAATCAAGTTTTTCCTTCCTGAATATAGTCTACCTTTGTATGACTTATTCATTTATTTAGCTACACTTGTGTTCTTCTTTTAGAAACTAGTTTGTTGTTCTATAGAGACTTAGAATCCAAAGGCAGTAAGGATGAATGTATTAAACTTATTAATAAAGGTATACATTCCATGCTCTCAATTATATCATAACCTTCATTCCTTAATCAAGCTCATTATTTCTAACATTTCTCTTTGTTTCAACTAAGTTTCTTATCCTAATTTTATGATTTTCATGCTCATTTAGTTCTCTTCACTTTAACTCTTCTAAAGACTCTTCACTTCTATGTACTTATTGTATACTTAGGTCTTTTCTTCTATTTTTCCCTTTGCTTTGGAGTACATAAAAACATTATACTCGGTTATATAATCCATTCCTCATGATTGATTCTTACTATCTTGGCCCCTTACATACTTTTCTCATATCTTTTCCATATTTCATATTTAGAGTTCATATAATACTAATAATTAAACTTAATTTGAACCTTATGTCGTGTTCCTTTATTCCCAATTAAGGGTTTCTCATATGAGGCCCCAAAGTTGGATCTCAGATATCAGTTCCAACTAATTCTTAGTTATCCCAGTCTTTCCCTTATACTTCAAAATCCTAGAGTATATACATTCATACTAGAATTTGGATCTAATCTATCTAGAATTTACTCTTGTTATGTTACTAATAGGAGTCATTAGATCCCAGTAATGCATCCTGCCAGCCGGACCAGGCCGAACCTATAGTCCTAAAGCCAAGAGATACTCAGGATTACTCAACTCCTATTCATCTCAAATAAAACAACAATATGAAATGAAAGTTCTATCTCATTTTATATTTATGCTCTTAATTCATGTTACTTATCTTGTTTCTAACCCTAATAGTTCTAGGGTTCATCTCTAGACCATCCTTCCACTGTATACCTAGCCAGGGTATACATGAAAGAATAGACAGAGTAGCTTGATACTGGTTGATCCAAGTACTCAGATACCAGGCCAGGATATCCAAATACTCAAATCCCCAGAGCTAACATCATAACATCTCCAATCTGCCACACTTATCACTCTAACTTACTGACTTAATGGTCCCTGACAACTCAGCCTAAGCTCATATACCAAAGTTGTTACACCTCGATCTCACAATTACCACTAATCATGAGATTAGGGTATAAATTGAGGATTTAACGTAATACAAAGATCACCCTTAACTTCTTCTTCTTTTTCAAACTCTTTGTTTTCTCAAATGTAAACACATAAACTAACTTTACAAGAGAATTAAACTTTTATTTCTCTAACATAATCTCAGCATTAATGATACACATCCATACATTCATTATGTTTCTCACACTTCCATGTACATGCGACATGACAATCTTTTGCATTCTCTCCTATTAAGGAAACAAACTTACAAAACATCATTTACAACTCTCTCTCAAATCTATACAAGGACCTAGAGTGACAGGGACTGACTGAACTTAACTATATTTAGACTTAACTCTTGTGGTAGATCTACTTTGATGCAATGATATCTTCAATCCCCACAGTTTCCCTAAAAATTTTGAGTAGAGGGGTGAGCCTACTCGCTCAATGAATGAGTACTTCAAAGAAATAGTCTAAAGCACATATATAATTACATATATACTTTTGAACAACTGATATCAATTATAATAGCAGTAAGCTTTACATAGATTGATCATTGACAATCATAAATATGGCAGGATACTCTAGATATCAACAAGAGTAAATCAATATATGAGCATGCTTGATTAATTTCAATGAGAACTAATAATTCAGAAACATACAAAGAATAATTGTTGGGAAATAGTACTTGAATCTTTCTTAGCCTTTCTTACTTATAAAAAAATCTTTAAACCTATATGAATATATTTTAGCTTATGCCCTGATCATATGCAGTTTACTCTACATATGAAGACTCGTAGCGAACTACGATCTCACCTTACAAGACTTAACTTAAATCCCGGGAAGCTAAGCCTAGAATTGAATTTGGGTCTGCTTGACTCAAACCGTCATGTCTGACTAAGGTGGCTAAACAGTTGGCCTTGAACTGGACCTCTCCTTCTAGGATGAGTACACAGGCGGAGGGTCTGAGATGATCTCTGTGCCTCATCTTAGTACGCTCTGTGGGTACCTCTGGGTTACCACCGGGATCTCCGGTTCATGTTGGGTAACCTATCTTCTCTTAGGAGACTTCCTCAAGGGCTTCGTCTCCCAGCATGCTATGTGGGTGCGATCTGATCCCCCTATACTAGTCGCTGCCAGGGTGGATCATTTCCTCCCTACAGTGCAAACATTCGTAAGGAATCTACGGTGTTTAGGGCACCTATGTCTATTATTTAATTATTCTTGGAAAGCTCTTTCTACATTATACTTTTTTCCTTACTTATATTTGACTCTGGTACCTCTATCGTACCGTCTCTATTTATTTGAATTTTGTAACACAACATGTATATCATCCTTAACTTGACAGGGCAGTATATTCAAATATTGTAATATATTGAGAAATCAACATACTATACATGCAGGCAGACTGAAATACTTAAATAAACATAATGCATGTCCATTTGCCACTTATACACTAGAATCATGCAATTAAACATCTTAATATACTGATAAGAGATAATTACTTGGCATACGAGTACTCGTCATTTGCACCCATAAATTATTTACACTTTCTTGGAAAATGTGCTCATCGACCCAAATCATGGGTTGTGCATCTCATACTGAGAACATGGTAATCAAAATAATTAATTTACTGAACACCCTATCCTAAGGGTTTCATTTACCTCATTCACTTATCACATGGCTCTCGTAAGGATTTAATATGTCATAAACATCCACTAAATACAGATTGCTTTAAACAAGTCATATACAATCAACATATGTATGAAATCTTCGAATTGAGCTAAATTAGGGTTTTCCATGCCATTCACTAGGATATCATGCATCAATAATAACATTGAATAAATAAAGTCTATCATGTCAAGAAAATCCCTTCAAATGTATTTCACGATATCTATTCGCAAATATCCAACTTTCCTCGCATCTAGGGTTTCACCCTCTTTACTGAGATATCAAACAAACACTATTCACTTTGAATGAAATCCAAGATAGTATCTGACATATATGTACTATGAATTTAGATAAAAAAATCATTCATAACCAAGGGGATCTAGATAAGAAATTTTCTCTATTTACTTATACAGCAAATTTCAGTCATAGACAAATTCCTTATATTTCTGTTTATTCTTATAACCTCTGTGAATACTTAGAGAATTCTCATTAGGATTTATTGTATACATTTATAATATGATTTTATCATCTGAACTTCATCCAAATAGAGGAAGAATCCATTTCATATCATTTTGCAACAACTTAGAACAAATAGACAATTTAGGGTTTGTAGTCGCATACTAGCAATTAAAGATTATGGATGAATTAACCAATTTTCGTGCAATATATTGTTTAAAAGAAGTTCCCACTCACCTTAAGGTGTGAAAACACCTTAAAAACGTATCCCATATCTGAAAATATCAAATCCCTTGTAATTCACCCAATTCTTCTTCCTTTTAACTAAGATACCCTAAAAATGAGGGATTATGAAGAAAGAGTGAGAAAAGGAGAAGTTTTGATGCCATTTTGGATCAAATCATAGGAGGGGAAGAATTTTGACATGTGAGAGAATATTCACCGTTAAAGTCTATGCAAAGAAGCTAAACTTACATGATTTCATCATTCCTCATACCGTAAAACCCTAGGTCAGCATCTCCATCACTTTCTCCTCTCAAACCCTAACTCTACCTCTCTCTCTAGGATTTCATTTCTCTAGATTGAATCACGAATTATGAGAGATCTTTATGTGTTAGGTTGACCATATAGATCAATTGAGCTCCTTAGGTCAATTTCACATTGACCCCTTACTATACTTTCTCTTATTTCAGCTGAATTGTCTGTCATAAAAATATTACTATAATTAGTCTACTGATAAGGTCTAAATGCATCTAAAAATTAAGAATATTTTACATGTTATTTATGATTAATTTTCAGATCTCCAGTTAAAATTTCAGATCATTTTGATTTACCAATAAATAAATAAAAATAAAACACTACACTTCTGAAAAGCACTCTGTCAGCATTTTGATTGAAGTATAGTTTGACCGAGAACCACATTCAAAGAACACTCAAATATTCTGAATTTTTTCTCCAATATGCATGATTGAGTTATCCATATCATATCAAAAATTCAATTAAATACAAAATTTTTGAAAATATGAAAAATCATTTACCACACTACTATCCTAATAAAATTACATATTCATGTACTATTAAAACCCTAAATTTTGCCGATTAGGGTTTACATTTCTCAAAACCTAATTCTTCAAACTAAAATCATAGTTAGAGTTTCTTCTTAGGTTTGAAACATCATAATTGATCTACTATCATTAATCAAGTCTAAATGATGTTCAATCTAATCAAGCATGTAATCATTCAGGTAAACCCTAATTTACCAATTAAGCACAAATGTGGTCATTACTAGGGTGAAACCCTGAATGAATGGAAAGTTGAAGTTTTGCATATAAACATCTTGATTCAATTTTATTATTGATGTGTGATGTATACAATCCTTATGCGAGTTATGTGATAAGTGAATGAGCTAAATGAAACCCTAATGATAGGGTGTTTGTGAAATAAGTATTGTGATATCAATGTTTCTCAGTTTGAGATGTGGTAAGGATTAACAGTTCAGTTGTGGTAATGTTATCAGATGGTTTATGAAATGAACGATTTACCAAGATGAACAAAGATATGTTGATGTGATGATTGAATTGTGAATTTAAATAGTGAATTAGACATGTAGATGCCCTGAACATTGTACAATCATCACAAGATGAAGCATGTGATGTGAGAAGGAAATGGTTTCCCAACTGGAGGTAGTCCAGATTGAGGTAAGCCAGAGCACACCAGTAGGGTGTGGGGGTCTTGACCAGTAGGGAAGAGTCCTTATAATTGTGTGGTACCCAACACCAACCAGGGATATCGGTGGTACATGTATTACTTGTTGAGTGATCAGTGGTTAGTAGGTCCACTGATACACAATAAGCCTGAGGGCTTTGACTCACCGCCTGAGTAACCCGGTTGAGAGGTGGAGTCTGAGATATCTGGCAGCTCTTATTAGCCACTGAGAGGTAGACATGTCGAGGCCCGCTGCAGATGGGGTCTTACTCAAGATATAGTCTTAGGAACTTGGCTGTGCTTCTAAGCCTTGTACAGTGAGATCATAGCTTGATGTGATTCTTTCACATGTTGTGGTACATCTCATGTGGGTTCAGGGCATAATAAGATGAATGAGAGGTTAAACAAGTGTGCAGAGTTATTCAATTATTCATTTTATGTTTCTGAATTATTAGTTCCTTTTATGATCAATCAAGCATATTCATATATCGGTTCACTCTTGTAGATATCTAGAGTATCCTGCAATATCTATAATTGTCAATGATTAGACTCTTTAAAGCTTGTTTTTTTTATAATTGATATCAGTTGCTCGGCAATATATTTGTAATTATATAATTGCTTTAAATTGTTTCTTTGAATTACTCATTCACTGAGCGAGTAAGCTCACCCCTATACTCACAATTTTTAGGGAAACCACGTGGACTTAAAGAAGGTCAAAGCATCAGAGTAGGTCTACCTCAAGAGTTAAGTATGAGATTAGTTAAGTTTAGTCGGTCCCTGTCACTCTAGGTCCTTGTATAGATGTGAGAGAGTTATAAATGATGTTTTGTATCTTTGTTTTCTTAATAAGAGAGAATGTATCTGATTGTCATGTCATGTGTACATGGAAGTGTGAGAAACAGAATGAATTTATGGATGTGTATCATTATTTTGAGATCATATTAGATTAATAAAAGTTTAATTCTCTTGTAAAGATTGTTTATGTGATTGAATGTGAGAAAACAAGGAGTTTGAAACAAAAAAATTGGGAGTGAACTTTGTATTAAGTATAATTCTCAACTCATGCCCTGATCTCATGATTGGTGGTAATCATGGGATGTGGGTGTGACAATCTTTTGGTATTAGAGCTTAGGCTGAGTCGTCAGGGACCATTAGGTTAGAAAGTCAGAGTTATAAGTGTGGCAGATAGTAGGTGATGTGTATATAGCTCTGGGAGGTCTGAGTATTTAGATACCCTGGCCCGGTATCTAAATACTTAGGTTGACCAGTATCAAGCTACTCTGTATATTCTTCTCTAGATACCCTGGCCAGGTATGCAGAGGAAGGATGGGCTAGAGAGAAACCCTAGAAATCTTAGGGTTTGGAGACTAGAAATTAATGAAGGAGTAAGAGATTAAACATAGAATGTGATACAACTCTTGCTTTATATTGCACAATAGAAATGCTCTTATATGTATGAATTCAGATTATCAGTTTGTAGAATATATATGGTTCTTTTATATTGTTGTGTATCATAAAGTGATTCAATTATTATTTATATTCTTTGTATCAAGTAAACCAGAAGTTATGTTTAAATGAGTTTGCCCTAAGTGGATATTCTTTCCACATGTTTGAGATTAATAGGAGTTGGTTAATCCTGAGGAGCTCTTAGCTTCAGGACTACAGGTTCGGTCTGGTCCAGCTGGCAAGATGCGTTACTAGGATCTAATGACTCCTATTAACAATATAATAAGGGTAGACAATGGATAAACTAGACCGACATCATAGTGAGAATGTGCATACACTAAGATGTTGAAATATATGGGAAAGATTAGAATAGCTAAGAATTAGTTGGAACTGATATATGAGATCCAACTTTGGGGCCTCATAAGAGAAACCCTTAATTGGGAATAAAGGAACACAATATAAGGTTTGGATTAAGTCTAATGATTAGTATTATATGAACTCTAAATATGAAATATGGAAAAGATATGAGAAAAGTATGTAAGGGCCAAGATAGTAAGAATCAATCATGAGGAATGGATCATATAATCGAGTACAATGCTTTTATGTACTCCAAAGCAAAGGGAAAATAGAAGAAAAGAGTTAAGTATATGATAAGTACATAGAAGTGAAGTTCAGAGGAATGAAAGTGTAAAGAACTAGATAAACATGTAAATCATAAGACTAGGATAAGAAACTTAGATGAAACAAAGAGAAATGTTAGAAATAATGAGCTTGATTAAGGAATGAGGGTTACATGATATAATTGAGAGTATGGAATGTATACCTTTATTATAAAGTTTAATACATTCATCCTTACTACCTTTGGATTCTAAGTCTCTATAGAACAAAAAACTAGTTTCTAAAAGAAGAACAAAAGTGTAGCTTAACAAATGAATAAGTCATACAAAGGTAGACTATATTTAGGAAGGAAAAACTTGATTGAAAGAGAAACTAAGTTTGACCAATGTGTGAGTTGTTTGATTTAAAATGAATGATATGTAATGTATTAAACATGAGGTGAAACTAGTAGAGAGAATATTGATTTAGAATTTCAACTTCACATTAGTAGAAGGATAAATAGAAATATATGCAACATGGTATACACGATCATACACATGAGTAAGTAACATGACCATAAGAGAAAAGTAGAAGTTAAAGATGACAGGTGGAAAAGTAGTATATGGTAAGAAGATTATGGAAAGTAAGGAAGGGTTTAAAACATGATGGAGTAATATAGATTATAAAAGAAAGAGGTTAGGAGATTTAAGAAAGTGCTAATTAGTCAAGTATCCTTGTTGATAACTAGTTAAACCTACATATAAGAAATGTATTAAGGGAATGTTTGAAGATAAGAATTCTAAGTCTCAGAATCATCTTCTCTTCCATATCTTCCTTAATAAGAGAAATGTGGGAATGAAGTGGTAAGAAAATGAATCATATATGATGCATAACCACCGTGGTAGAGACATCTAGTGAATATAATAATGACACACAATATGATGATGAAACCCTAGCAAGGTAAATTGAGAATGCAATCTATCTGAATGGACAAGTAAGAGAAAGGAAATTCAATTGATAAGATAAGGAAGACTTTAGTAAAACTTGTGAGATCTAAAGTTTGAATTTCAAATTAAGGGAGTAAATTCACATCACAATAATGTCATGCTACTGATAAGGACCAAACCCTAAAATGTTTAGAGTTGTCGAAGTTTAAGGGATGTCACCAGTAATTTAACCTTGAATACTAGCATATATATGCAACAAGATCATGAGATTAGCACTATGAGAAGTAAACTAGCAATGATAGTAATTCAAGGTTTAAAGGTAGCTAATCTGAAAGGTAGATAAACAATATGGAAATGGTTCAGAGCAAAGGGTAAGAAATAAATTTGAAATGTAACAAGTGTGTTTTGAACAAAAGGAGAAATACAACATGAGTAAAGTGTGATATGATATAAATTCTTGCAGTGATGTCAAGAATGATGAATAATCTATTCTTATCTTGTATGTTTCAATTTTATTTATGTTTATTTTATATGATCAAAATGAGAAGGATAAGTAACAAGAAGTAAGTAGTAATGAATGAGGGGATACGAGAAAATAATGGCTTTTAGTAATACATGAATTTTTTTTAGAAGTGCAATTTATTGAAGGTATAATGAGGGATGTAAATTGTTTCTACGTATGATTTCAGTGTACTTGTGGAAGAAATGTGCTAATTAAAGGTGTCTGATAGTTGTAGTCATTCATACGAGTAATCCATCTTAGTATTGTACAATTGTGGTATGGTGATATGGGTTGAATGATGATGGAATAAATGGAGGGTTACCCTGAATAAGGTAGTCTTACCTAATCACTCATATGAATAGAAGGGATGATAACCATATTGTATTGATGTGTAACCCTAATGAGGTATAGCTTGTTATACCTAGCTTTAATATAACTAAGTGATGGTAATTGGGTATGAATTATCCTTGAATGACTAATACAATCATGGAGTACTATGTTACTATTGTTGGAACCTTAGTACGCTATAACTCGATGGTTACACCTTGATTTATTTGTGGGTTCATACTTGAGAATAGTATGGATTGTGATGGTGATGCTTCACCTTATGCATCCATGATCCAATGGGGATTTCGTGAGTAAAGGTTTGGGTATAAGTGTTTATTAGTAACATTAATATACTTTATCTTGTTGAATCTAACTCTAATACAAATAGATAAAGATGAGTATTCATGTTTAACATTCTTATATGATGGAATGATGGTAGAATAACCTCCTTAATATGATCATAATCTTAATATGTTAATTGGTGGTTATCATAGCCACAAGGTTGATACTTTCTTATACTAAACCTATGCATTATGTATATGATGAGGGTTAATCATATCTAAATTCCTTGAATGTTTATGTTATAAAGAAATGTTCTTAATGTTAATATAACCCTACTATGATTGTATATGAATATCTCCTATCTCATTAATGCAATATTGTGTTGGTTTGGTGTATTATATGTAAGTCATGTTGTTTTTTAGCCTTGTTATAAGGCGTGCAAAGATAACTATGATCTTATAGGGAATAGTATGATGGTCTTAATGACCTTTGGGCATGGTTGAGCCCTGGATGATGTGTAATCCTCTTGTGTTGATAAATGTTGATACCATGTGATATTGTGAAAAGGATTTATATCTTATGATAGTATGATGACTAGTGTGGTCTCATGAATGGCAAGTGAATAGCACCATGTGATGATGAGATGAGAAATTATGTTTCACATGTTTCATATCTTTTAAAAGTTGTGATTTGAAGAGAAACAAATGACTCGATGTTGAAAATAAAATTCTAGACCATAGTATTTGAAGGCTTAAAAAGAGAGAGATACCCCTAGTAAAGGTTTTTCAGAGGAATCATGTAAATAAGAAGTTACTTGGAAACTAGAATCGGAGATTTTTAACAAGTATATTTTCCTCTTTTAGAAATTCCGAGACGAAATTTTTATTTGAGGGGGAGAATTGTTACAACCTGTTCCTAGCTTTGCTGGTAATCCTAGAGTTTTAAGATAATCTTAATGCTTGGCATTCTTTTGTTAGTAATATTCTATGTTGTACTTTATATTAACTTTGGTAACCTTAAATACTTGTTTGGGAAACTCATAATCATCACTTAAGCATACTATAAAGATCCAAGTTGGAGTTAATATAGCACTAACCCATACATGTGTGCAAGAATAGAGTTAATGACATTGGAGGAAATAATTAATAAATGATTTTTCATTTGATAATATTATCAAAATAATATTTTATAATTGTAGATAATTCAATTAAAAATCCAAAAAAAAATGAATGAACCAAATCGGAGTTAAAATGGGAGAGTTGTGCCCTTTTTAGACACCGCGACCTGTGGTCTACACCGTGACAGACGCTGCATCGACACCGCAACCACGATCGACGCCGCCCAGGATAGAAAATTGTAGAACAATCTTATCTTGAGCTATGCTTATCCATTTTCAACAAAATGAAATGTGTTGGAACTGCAATTCAATCCTCTATCATCCCAGACATCTTGCTTAATGAGCAGGCGACCTGGAGGGCAATTTTTGGGAAGAATGTGAAGAACAGTAGAAATCAAAAGGGGCTGCTATAAATTCGACTTGGTATGTAGTTTTAACTATGGATTCCTTCTTCTCTTCACTTCCCCTTGATTGAAACCCTAGATCCAACAATTTGGAGGTTTGGTTCAACCTCTAATCTCATCTTCTACCTACAGCATGCCTCATTTAGGGTTGAAAGGAAGAAGAAATCACATATTTTTCTAGGATCTTGATATGGATTCGAGATCTTCAAAGATGGGCTACGTTTTAAGGGTGTTTTCACACCTTAGGGTGAGTGGGTACTTCCTTTAAATAGTATATTGCACGAAAATGAGTTAAATTACCAATAATCTTCAATTGTTTAGTATGTGAGTACAAACCATAAGTTGCCCTTCTGATCTAGCTTTTGCAAGATGATATGATATGGATTATTTCTCTATTGTGATGAATTTCAGATTATGAAATCACATTAGAAATGATTGCAATCCATCTAAATGAGAATTATTAAATTAATTGTAGAGGTTACTTGATTATATTGAAATGTAGGATTTGGCTATGACCTAAATTGTTGTATAATTGAATAAAGAAGTTTGCCTAGTTGAATCTCCCTTCTTATGAATGATTGTTTTATTTGTATGTGTATTACATATATGTCAGATAAGATCTTGCATTTCATTCAATGATATCAATGTTTGTGTGATATATCAGTAAGGAGGGTGAATCCCTAAATGAATGGAAAGTTGAAGGTTTGCATATAAACATCTTGATCCAATGTTATTCTTGATGTGTGATGTATACAATCCTTATGTGAGTTATGTGATAAGTGAATGAGGTAAATAAAACCCTAATGATAGGGTGTTTTGTGAAATAAGTATTATGATATTAATGTTTCTCAGTTTGAGATGTGGTTAGGCTTAACAATTTAGTTGTGGTAATGTTATCAGATGGTTTATGAAATGAACATTTTACCAAGTTGAACCAAGATACATTGACGTGATGAATGAATTGTGAATTTAAAGAGTGAATTAGACATGTAGATGCCCTGAACACTGTAGAATCCTCACAGGATGAGACATGTGCTATGAGGAGGAAATGGTTTCCTGACTAGAGGTAGTCGAGATCTAGGTAAGCCGGAGCGCACCAGTAGTGTGCGGCGGTCTTGACCAGTAGGGTAGACTCCTTATAATTATGTGGTACCCAACACCAACCGGGGATATCGGTGGTACCTGTGTTACTTGTTGAGTGATCAGTGGTCAGTAGGTCCATTGATACATAATAAGCCTGAGGGCTTTGACTCACTGCCTGAGTACCCAAGTTGAGAGGTGGAGTCTAAGATATCCGGTCACTCTTATTAGCCGCCGAGAGGCAGATGTGTCGAGGCCCACTGCAAACGGGGTCTTACTCAAGATATAGGCTTAGGAACTCAGGCATGCTTCTAAGCCTTGTACAGTAAGATCATAGCTTGCTGTGATTCTTTCACATGTTGTGGTACACCTCATGTGGGTTTAGGGCATAATAAGATGAATGAGAGGTTAAACAAGTGTGCACAGTTATTCAATTATTCATTTTATGTTTCTGAATTATTAGTTCTCTTTATGATCAATCAATCATATTCATATATTGGTTCACTCTTGTAGATATATAGAGTATCCTACAATATCTATAATTGTCAATGATTAGACTATTTAAAGCTTACTGTTGTTATAATTGATATCAGTTGCTCGGAAATATATTTGTAATTATATAAGTGCTTTAAACTGTCTCTTTGAAGTACTCATTCACTGAGCGAGTAGGCTCACCCCTCTACTAACAATTTTTAGGGAAACCACGTGGACTTGAAGAAGGTCAAAGCATCAGAGTAGGTCTACCTCAAGAGTTAAGTATGAGATTAGTTAAGTTCAATCGGTCCCTATCACTCTAGGTCCTTGTATAGATGTGAGAGAGTTGTAAATGATGTTTTGTATCTTTGTTTTCTTAATAAGAGAGAATGTATCTGATTGGCATGTCATATGTACATGGAAGTGTGAGAAACAAAATGAATGTATGGATGTGTATCATTATGTTGAGATCATATTAGAGTAATAAAAGATTAATTCATGTAACATCCCTGACCTGGGTTATGCTTTAACCCTAGATGTTTTGTTTAAGAAAGATAATTATATGCTTGGTTTTATCTTTTGAAAATTAATTAAGGCTCAATAGGAGCTTATGTTTCAATTTTAGTCCTTTTTGACTAATGTTGAAAATAATGTTTTGCCCAATTTGGACTAAAGTGCAAATTACCCAAGCTGAGGAGTTAATTTGCAAATGTTACATGATACAATGTTCCTTAAGTTTTATAGCATCATAAGAATGAGAAGGGTGCAGAGGGATGGCTTGTGAAACTTGAGCAATAAGAAAGAGCTTATTAAGCATTGTTTGTGCATTAAAACCTAGTTTTGGTGTAATGTGCAAATTACCCAAAACTTAGGGTTCAATATGCAAAATACCACTTTTAGAGAGTCCCTAATGTTTCTTGGTTTCAATTAGAGATAAGAAAATCAGATGGGTGTCTCATTTGAATCTCTTTGGAGGAGAGAGAATCTTGATATTAAAATAATTAAGATTTAAGCATAATTGAAACCCTAATTCAATTTAATGCAAAAATAAATATATTAATGGAAGTGCCCTTCAACAAAAAGGGTGATGGTTGAATTTATATAAGTATGGATGTCCTTGTGCCTTGCAATGGCACCAAAATATCTAAAGTGAGTGGAGATCCCACTCACATTAGTTAAAGAAAAAGTCAGACTAAGAGTAAGAAGGTGTATACTCAGTTTCAAGGACAGAGGTCCAAAACTTTCAAGAACTGAGATTTTCTGCACCAATAGCACCACCGACATTCAATACCCAGACGCGATGGATGTCGAATAGTGGTAGAGGTTGTAGTTTACCACCAGAGGGAGCCCATAGCTCAGCATCAGTAATAGGACCACCCAGGCCACAGAGGGAGAGCAGATGTTGTTTTATATGCAGAAAGATGGGGCATTTGATGAAAGACTGTCAAGTTAGAGATGTAAGTGTGACTCAACCTCCGAGATAGAGTCAACAAGGTTGTTACAACCCCAATTTTGGGTTCATTTGTTGATGAATGTAATTTCTCATATTAAAGATATTTGAACAAATAATGATATAATTTGGTTCGAATAAATGGATTTTTTTACAATAGCCTTGATGTTGTGTTGTGGGCTTTATTGGCTATTGGGCCCAAATAACAAGAAAATTCAATTAGTAAATGAATAATTGAGTTTTTAAGAAAAGAATGAGATGGAAACCTCTAGAAGGCAAATCCAAAGAGGGATTTTGTGCCTCTTGGGTTTCTTGGGTTCCAAGGAGTCCAAAGTTGCATAGAGAGTGTAATAAGAAAAGAAAAGATCAATTAAGTATTTCTTTATTAAGAAAGAAATTGAAAATAATGGTAAAATGTGGAAAACAAGTGAAAAGAGGTATAATTGAGTTATCCTTGGTGGATTTTCGTATACATAAGGTTCCTAATGTTAAAAGGAATTCCAATAAGGAAAATAGAAGAGAGATAAAGAGAAATTCTCAAAAAGAGCTATTTTGAAAAGAAATAAATATGATAATGGGAGATAATGGATAAACGATAAGTACAAGGCTAAGGTATATTCCCAATATGGGATTTCGAGCCATTAAGGTTCCTTGAGGTTCAAGGAACTCGGAATAATAAATTAATGGCAAGAGAAAGGGGAAAACATGTGAGAAATATATATAATTAAGTGATATTTGTCACCTAAAGAAAAGGCACGATTTATTTTAGACAATGAGCCCAAATTTGGTAGAGAGGAATATTAAAGCATTATTAAGTTTCCCTCAAAATTTTGGATTAAATGGAGCCATGGTTTGAGAGTTATGCTTTTTCCAAAGTAAAGGGGAATTACCCTATTTCCCTTATTTTTCCCTATTTTCTGTTTTTGCGACAACCGTGGATCTGAGATCCAACGGTGGAGATGTTATCCTCTACCTCTAGACCGATTGGGAAATCTGAGAAATTGGGAGAGATTTCCTCTCCACTTTCCTCACACTCCAGTCCGTCTCTGGATCTGGAAATAGGCCCTCTGCCTTCGGGAGGCCACGGGGACTCGATCCATACCACGATTGAGTACATGTTATAATGGGAATCGAGTTTCCCTAATGTCGTATACAGGTGGCCCGACCCTATATAAAGGGGGGGAATTGTGTTGTACTAGAAATTGTAAAAACTCTGCTCATAGGATTGGGGCGAGGATACGAGTGTTTAGGCATCCTCGATTGGAGTTCTCGACCTGACCCTGACCCCTCCGAGGACCTACTTCAGTCGAGGTTGTGCGGCGCCAGCTGAGTGCTAGAGGGGAGTAGTCGGCACAATCGAGAGGTCCACTGAGTTTGGGAGAATGTGGCGGAGCTCCCAGTAGCCTTGGATTGCACAGAGAAGTAGCAGCGCGCCAATTCAACCATCGAGTTGATCGGCGGCTCGCGAGAAGGATAGTTCGTAGGTTGAAGATGATCGAGAGGGCAATTACACCCCTGCCCTCACGTCCCTGTTGAAAGGGATTGTCCCTTATGGTAATTTTGCAATCCCTCCTTGTTAACAAGTGTGTTACACGCCGATTTGCTATTTAATTCAATAAATCCACGTGGTCGTTTCTGATTGGTAGAAAAAGAGTTATTTTGTAAAATATGTATCTAATGATAGATATATCCGATGAAAATGATCCATACATGAAAGTTGATCAGAAAAATGTGAAGAATACAATAAAAATATAATTGGAACCTGATATTTCTTACAATGTCAAAAGTACACCTAGTTATCACCTTTGATGTATTAAATTGTGGTAAAACCCTAATGTTGATATGCAACTCGATTTTGATGACTCTTTTTGGGTTAATTTGGTTTGGAACCCTAATTCTGAGAAATATTAACCTATTAAGAATAAAAGGGAGAGTTAATTTTGAAAAAGGTAGTTTCATGCTTGTTTTAGGGTTTTATGCACATGATTATGTTTAGAAACCCTAATTTGGGAAAATATGGGGTTTAATGGGTTAAATCTGAAAATATAATTATAGAACTGAGTTTTCATGGTTCTAAGCTATTTTTAGTATTAAAGCTCCTAATTGTGGTTAAATAACCTTAATATATAAATTAGGGTTTTTGAATGAATAAAGGTAGAATTAATGTCAAATAGATTTCATATGAGGATTGGAATATAATGAACTACGAATTGATGATAAACAAGCATAATGACTTTGTCATAGATTAAAAATGGTAGCTTTAATGTAAAAGAGGATTAATGGACTTAATTGATGGTTAATTGTGCATTAATCTAGAATTAAGGGCATGTGTTTGGAAAAGGTAACCTTAATAACTTTCGTGAAGGATAGATGAGAAAATTAGGGTTTAAAAAGAGTAAAGGGAAGTAAAACCCTAATTGCAAAGTAAACCCTAAAAAGAGGAAGAAACCCTAAAAAGGAATAGAAACCATAAGTAGCAAGATAGTTTGGATAGATTTTGATAAAAAGGAATTGAATGTGATTTCAGGATTCTTGTACTTGCTTGATTGGATGTCTTGATTGATTGGACTACTCTGTCTCAAATCTGCATGTACAGGTATGTGGTTAATTATGATTAATCGCATTAGTTTCCTGAGGGTTTTCCGAATGTTTCCTCGCATTGAATGCAATCTAAACAGTTTGGATGTTCATACTGCAATTATAAAGTCACTATGGCTATCACAGTTATATATACATGTGAATTCTCACACCTATATGCCACCCTGATGGAAGATGCCATAAAGGTCAGGCCCAGGAGGGTAGACCGATGGGCACCATGAGAGGTGACCCCAGACACCAAGATTGGGAATGAGAAGGTGGTATATGATGCATGACTATGGAGCACCATGAGAGGTGACTCCCAGGCACCAAGCTCAGGATTGAGAAGGTGGCCTTAAAGTCAATGGCAAAAGAGAAACCCTAGAGGGGTATGCCAGTATTAGGGCAAAAGCGGTGGAGAATGACACATTGAAAATGTAAATTGGCTTGTTAAATAATTTGATTGTGATTATTAAATCGTTAGCCATGTTTGTGAAATTTTGGTTGTCCCCACATACCAGCATATCTCTGTATGTTGATTGATGTTTTGTTTGTCGGTGTTTTAGGTACAACCCTGAAATGAAAAAATAGTAAAGTGACACATTGTGAAAATAAGAAATAAAGTGCAAGGAGGATTAGATAGAATAATTTAAGCTCTAGATAGATAGATTTCCAAAGTTTTCAAAGGTAAGTAAAGTTTTAATTTTATACCAAATTCTAGTTTAGTTAGTAGAATTTCCTAATTATTATTGATTATTTGTTGAACCTTGGATCCGGGGTTATTAGATAACAGCTCTGACCTTTCGGTCTCCCTTAAATGGGAGTTATCAGGAGGCAGGGTCATTACATTTGGTATCAGAGTGAAGGTTCCTCATTTAATCTTTAATAATTAGTAAATTTTACAAACTCCGTAGAACTCAAGGGAGTTATTAGAGGATTGTCTGAAGGACTGAGGTGTCTAGAAAAGGATCACATCTGGGGGTTGGCAATATTTTCCTCCGCACCACTAGTCGGAATACGAGGACTCCCTGATTGTGCAACTGCCTGGCCGATGTCTTAGGATATGACTCGAAATGAGATACCTTTAGGACTCTCTCATCTTGTTCATCCCTTCTCAACTCAAATTCTATTAAGGACCTTAAGGATTAGGGTTTTCTCTCTCTTCTCCTCACCCTCTTGAGGTATGGGTACGGTTAATAAGGTCTAAGGAATCCTCCACCAAATTAATGAAAGGCATGTAAATAATATGTCATGGACATAAGCTTAATAGATTAAGCGCAAACTAAAGGATAGATACATGCTTAGGTTGTATGACATAAGTTGTCATGCCCTCAGAAGAGACCTGAGGCTAGACCTTCTTGTTAGGAGGATAAATAAAGAGAGTTAGTCTTAGAGATAGAGACCTCCATTACAAGTAGAGACATGGCACATCCTATGAGGATGATGTTAACCCTAACCCTAAGTGAAGGTTAAAGAAAGAGATGGCATGATGAGTTAGACCAGGTTTTTGGATGGACATGCTTTGGATGACATATGAGCCATGAGAGGTTGGATGACCTAGTACCTCTGGTGACCCAACCCTGGGAAGGGTCGTGCATGTTAGAGTGAAGGATAGCTCCTTCATTGATGAGGTTAGAGAAGAACCTATGGAAATCCCATGAGCTTATATGGGCATAATAGGCACCCAGAATGTATCTGTAGTGCGAGCAATAGGTTGAAACCCTAGCCAGGAGAATTTGATGGATAGCTTATGTGATAAGCCTAAGGGGCTATGGATAACCTTGAGCAAACATGAGTTGAACATAGGCTTCATCCAGGTAGGGGCATGCTTTTTAGGTTGGCCCTTCATGAAGAGAGGACCTCTAATGGTGAGGTTGGTTGTAGAGTTAGCTCTAGAGAGAGCAGGAAACCAAGCAAGAAGGTTGGAATCCTAAAACCCTGAGATTTGAGGAACAGTGGGGAGTCGATGATGATGTGACCTAAGTGGATGATAGTGCTTTCCCTATGCTTGACCCCTGGAGGCTAATGATATCTTGGTTATCTTTAGAGGAACCAAACCCTAGTGAGAGGATGATGCTTTTGGCACCTATGTACCTATGGTATAAGTGATTACTTGCTGAGATGAGACAAAGAATGCCTTAGGCCCTAGGGAGGTTTAAGTAACCAGTTGTGAGGCTTTATAACTAGTTGGTTGTCCTTGAGGAAGACTTAACTCTGAGGTGTTGCTTATATAAAAGGATCATGGAAGTACATGACATACCTTGAACATGCTTGATTCGTGGTTAAGAGATTGAGCATGCAGTTAGACACCCAAAGGTGAACCTAGGCCTAAGAGGGGAAGCAGTGTACCCGATGTTCATGATGAGATTTGAGTCTCTATAGTTTCGAACATGCTACTCCTCATGTGTAGAGGTAAAGGAAACCCCTTAAGTTAAGGGTATGTTTGATGAACCCCTCACAACTAAGTTGTTCTAATGTTGAGGACAAGTGTGACCTAGCATGGTTTGGTAAGTGTCTTCTTGTGCCTTAGTAGCTTTCTAGGGCTAAGCATGCTCATGTGGATGCATACCCTAAACATAAGGACGTTTGTGACCGTTGTTATCAAGGTGTAGTTTCCTCCCATCCTGGGAGAGGGACCCTTTTGTAGGGTGTATACCAATTTTGTTGGTTTTGAGGTAACCTAAAGAGGTTTCAGAGGATCTTGAGAAGCTAAGTGAAGAGTACATGGTATGAGAATGAACCTGCAGACCTATAGATAACCATCTCTATGTGCATGTGGATGTGTTACCATGGAGGTAACCAGTATGGGACCTGACCAAGGTAGGCAGGTTTCCATGACCCCTATCAAGGGATGAAAGTCAGTCATGAATGCAGAGAGAGATGATGAAGGCTTGGGTAAGGTTCTATGTTGAACATGTACTACGTTAGAATCCTAAGTCTATCCTAGGGTTAGGTAGGGATAAGATCGATGGAAGTAGGAGTTGCCTAATTCCCTAGTTGCACATGACCATAGGGTCGGGAGGTAACAGCTATCATTTTCTAAGGGCCATGGGTTAGGAGATTGATCACCTTCATGAACTTATGGGACCCAAAGGGCAGATGAGTAGGGCACTCTCTGGATGCATAAGGAAAGAGGGATGACCCCAAAAGTGTCGGCACCCTATAGACCTAGAGGAGAGGACCTAGGAATGTGTGTAAACCTCAGTAAGTTCGAGACCAGTTTTCCATGGAAGTAAGTGATATCATGATGTTTGTAGAGACATATGTGTCACATTTCAACTTAGATGTAAAGGTGTACTGGCAAGGTGGGATGTACCATCTCAATTCTTGGAATAGGAAGAACTCTGTATTTGGACTGCAGCCAAATGCTTATTTCCTCTTATTATGGGAGTGAGAGATAGGATAGTACGCATGCCATACACCAAGGATAAAGATGATGTGAGTTGGAACGTTGCTACAAGGTATGAGGATAGAGATGATAACATACCCTTGTGGAGCGAATGATACATGAATGGTTTACAAACACTAAGAGTAGTAAGAAGATCATCTTGTGAGGATGTGATACCATGAGCTATCTAGAATTTGCAAGTTATGCAAGGTTGAGTTTGATCACCATGAAGAGGAGCTCAGAGTTTCTTGATGAAGACAAACTTAGAGATGAGATGATAAGTAGAATACATGGAGGTGTATGCCTTCAACATTACCTAACACCTAAGGATAAGAAGTGGTAATGCATGCTCTGGTTGAGATATAGTTGCCTAGTTTAGCTGGAAGCTAGAAGAAGTTGAGGTTGTTAGGCTAACCTTATGTTTGGAAAAGAGATAAGTTTGGATAACACTCAGGTGTGCCAATGGTGATTGATCAAGTTAATCGTTGTTTGGTTAGCCAGCTTAGTCTGTGATATAATGGAAGGAGGGTTGTAGAACCTCGGGTGCACTTCTTTGGATAGGAAGGTAATAAAACCCTGATGAGAGTGGTTTAGGGTTTCTGAGGAATCAATCTTGAGGAATCATGACATACAGGAAATCATGATTTTAAGATCACCATACACCGTGAAACTACAAGGACAGTAAGTGATAGTAGCACTTTGGTTGCTTGATGTGAGGTTGCATGTAGCATGTGGCCATGCAAGCCAAGGGTGAAGGACAAACACCAGTAACCCATTGCTTTGTTTTACAAGTTAAAGAATCCCCGAGAGGAAATGGGAGTTCATCCACTATGGATGTTGTGGTAAGTCTCCCCTTGATCAAGGAAGATCAAGATGCAATATGGGTTATGGTAGATCACCTTACCTTGATGACATGAGAAAGAAAGGAGTACCGTCAATAGACAGATCTGGTTGAACTACACATGAGAGAGATGGTTCAACTACAACATGATCTGAGTTCAAAAGTTCTTGAGTAGGGCCTAAAGGTTCACTTCCATGAGGTGGAAGCAGATGCGTGAAGAACTTGGTGTTAGTACAATTTATCACCCCTAACTAATGGTTAGTATGATCTAGACTAGAGGGTCTGATGAGAGCAAGTGTGCTTGTTCAGGGTGATACAAAGAGATGGTTCTTAAGATGTGATGATCACCACCATAGCCTTTATCGGGATGCAAGAAGTTATAGAAGGAGGTTGTGTCAGTCACCACTTCATTAAGATGATGTTGGTGAAGGAGGCCTCACAAAGGTCAGAAAAGAACTACAGTGGGTGCAGATGAAGTCGCTTTGATCGTGCAATGGCTGAGATAGAGAGCCCAGAGATGACATGAGTTGTGAGCTGATGCAAAGCAGACTGACATGCAGTTCACTGTAGGAAAGTATGTGATGTGAAAATCCAACCCCTCTAAGCTACAGCTGAGAAAGTTGAGTCCCCGATATATGGGTCCATTGGAGATTGATTGGTGGAGATGGTTAGGTTTAACCTTACCCCTCAGGATAACATGATGTATAATGTGTTCCATGAGTCTGATCTAGAGCACTATGTGAGGTACCCAAGCCATGTATTGAGCCCTAAACCTATTCAGCTTTATGAGAGGATGAATGTCCTGGGTCACCTATGAGGGTACGATATACCAAGGTAAGAAAGATCTCAGATGGAAGAATATGAGATGATGAAGGTTCTTGGGAAGCACCATGGAAAGGGTAAATCCACATGGGAGCCCTGATGGACATAAGAAAGGATTATCCTGATTGTTTGCTTGCTTGATGGAATTTTGAGGACAAAATTCTTATAAGAGGGGAAGGATGTTACAACCCCAATTTTAGGTTCATTTGCTGAGAAATGTGATTTCTCATATTAAAGATATTTGAACAAATAATGATATAATTTGGTTCGAATAAATGGATTTTGTTTACAATAGCCTTGATGTTGTGTTGTGGGCTTTATTGGCTATTGGGCCCAAATAATAAGAAAATTCAATTAGTAAATGAATAATTGAGTTTTTAAGAAAAGAATGAGATGGAAACCTCTAGAAGGCAAATCCAAAGAGGGATTTCGTTCCTCTTGGGTTCCTTGGGTTCCAAGGAGTCCAAAGTTGCATAGAGAGTGTAATAAGAAAAGAAAAGATCAATTAAGTATTTCTTTATTAAGAAAGAAATTGAAAATAATGGTAAAATGTGGAAAACAAGTGGAAAGAGGTATAATTGAGTTATCCTTGGTGGATTTTCGTATCCATAAGGTTCCTAATGTTAAAAGGAATTCCAATAAGGAAAATAGAAGATAGATAAAGAGAAATTCTCAAAAAGAGCTATTTTGAAAAGAAATAAATATGATAATGGGAGATAATAGATAAACGATAAGTACAAGGCTAAGGTATAATCCCAAGATGGGATTTTGACCCATTAAGGTTCCTTGAGGTTCAAGGAACTCGGAATAATAAATTAATGGCAAGAGAAAGGGGAAAACATGTGAGAAATATATATAATTAAGTGATATCTTGCACCCAAAAAAAGGCACGTTTTCTTTTAGACAATGAGCCAAAATTTGGCAAAGAGGAAAATTAAATCATTACTAAGTTTCCCTCAAAATTTGGAATTAAACAGAGCCATGGTTTCAGAGTTATGCTTTTTCCAAAGTAAAGGGGAATTACCCTATTTCCCTTATTTTCCCCTATTTTCTGTTTTTGTGACAACCGTGGATCTGAGATCCAACGGTTGAGATGTCTTCCTCTACCTCCAGACCGACTGGGAAATCTGAGAAACTGGGAGAGATTTCCTCTCCACTTTCCTCACACTCCAGTCCGTCTCTGGATCTGGAAGTAGGTCCTCTACCTTCGGGAGGCCACAGTGACTCGATCCATACCAGGATTGAGTACATGTTATAACGGGAATCGAGTTTCCCTAATGTCGTATACAGGTGGCCTGACCCTATATAAAGGGGGGAGTTGTGTTGTACCAGTAATTGTAAAAACTCTGCTCGTAGGATCGGGGCGACGAGACAAGTGTTTAGGCATCCTCGATTGGAGTTCTTGACCTGACCCTGACCCCACCGAGGACCTGCTTCAGCCGAGGTTGTGCGGTGCTGACTAAGTGCTAGAGGGGAGTAGTCGGCACAATTGAGAGGTCCACCGAGTTTGGGAGAACGTGGTGGAGCTCCCAGTAGGCTTGTATTGCACGGAGAAGCAGTAGTGTGCCAAGTCAATCATCGAGTTGATCGGCGGCTCGTGAGAAGGACAGTCCGCAGGTTGAAGACGATCGAGAGGGGAATTACACCCCTGCCCTCACGTCCCTATTGAAAGGGAATGTCCCTTATGGTAATTTCACAATCCCTCCTTGTTAACAAGTGTGTTACACGCAGGTTTGTTATTTAATTCAATAAATCCACGTGGTCATTTGTGATTGGTAGAAAAAGAGTTATTTTGTAAAATATGTATCTAATGATAGAAATATCGGATGAAAGTGATCCATACATGAAAGTTGATCAGAAAAACGTGAAGAATCCAATAAAAATATAATTGGAACCTAATATTGCTTGCAATGTCAAAAGTACACCAAGTTATCACCTTTGATGTATTAAATTGTGGTAAAACCCTAATGTTGATATGGAACTCGGTTTTAATGACTCTTTTTGGGTTAATTTGGTTTAGAACCCTAATTTTGAGAAATATTAATCTGTTAAGAATAAAAGGGAGAGTTAATTTTGAAAAAGGTAGTTTCATGCTTGTTTTAGGGTTTTATGCACATGATTATGTTTAGAAACCCTAATTTGGGAAAATATGGGTTTTAATGGGTTAAATCCGAAAATATAATTATAGAACTGAGTTTTCATGGTTCTAAGCTATTTTGAGTATTAAAGTTCCTAATTGTGGTTAAATAACCTTAATATATAAATTAGGGTTTTTGAATGAATAAAGGTAGAATTAATGTCAAATAGATTTCATATGAGTATTGGAATATAATGAACTACGCATTGATGATAAACGAGCATAATGACTTTGTCATAGATTAAAAAGGATAAAAATGGTAGCTTTAATGTAAAAGAGGATTAATGGACTTAATTGATGGTTAATTATGCATTAATCTAGAATTAAGTTCATGTGTTTGGAAAAGGTAACTTTAATAACTTTCGTGAAGCATAGATGAGAAAATTAGGGTTTAAAAAGAGTAAAGGGAAGTAAAACCCTAATTGCAAAGTAAACCCTAAAAAGAGGAAGAAACCCTAAAAAGGAATAGAAACCATAAGTAGCAAGATGGTTTGGACAGATTTTGATAAAAAGGAATTGAATGTGATTTTAGGATTCTTGTGCTTGCTTGATTGGATGTCTTGATTGATTAGACTACTTTGTCTCAAATCTGCATGTACATGTATGTGGTTAATTATGATTAATCGCATTAGTTTCCCGAGGGTTTTTTGAATGTTTCCTCGCATTGAATGCAATCTAAACATCCCAAGTTGGTTCGTCGGCACCCAATAACCAAGCACAGGGTCAACGCAAGCAACGGCGAGATTCTATGTGATGAATCAACCCGAAGCAGTAGTCAACCCTTGAGTTGTGACAGGTCAGATGGAACTATTTCATTCTGATATGTCTTCATCCTGCTTCATATCTGTTTTGATTGATCCGGGTGCTACGCATTCCTTTATCACCTGAGAAGTGATCCTTGACTGCAATATGACTGTCAGTCATAGAGAAGATAGTATGTTGTTAGAAACCCCTTTGTTAGGATCTGCAATGCTGTGGGAGGTGTGTTCTCCCTACATTCTTTCCTTTTCTGAACATCACATTCAGGTGGATCTTATACCACTTGAGATGTACAGGTTCGATATAATTCTTGGGATGGACACCCTATAAAAGTATAAGGTTGTCTTGGATTGTGATTCCAAGCAAGCTGTGTTCACAGATGATGGTGATACATGGATCTTTCAGGGAGATAGAAAGATTCTTCCAACCTGTCTAGTGTCGGTTATGGTAGCTGAGAAGCTGATGAGACAAGGATGCATTGCATTCTTGGCACATGTGGTAGACACCACCATGGAGAAACCTAATCTTTCTGAAGTTCCGATAGTTAGGAAGTTTGAAGATGTGTTCCCTGAGGAACTTCCAGGTGTTCCTCTGCCTCGAGAGATTGATTTTGAGATTAATCTAATTTTGGGCATGCAACCAATAGCACAAACACCGTATAGAATGGCACCTGCTGAGATGGCAGAGCTTAAGAAACAACTGCAGGAGCTGCTTGAGAAAGGTTTTGTCTGACTGAGTACTTCACCATGCGGTGCTCCGGTTCTTTTTGTTAAGAAGAAGGACGGATCTATACGGTTATGCATTGATTACAGACAGTTGAATAAAGTAACCATAAAGAAAAAATATCCTCTGCCAAGGATCGATGACCTATTTGATCAGTTGTGTGGTGCAACTATCTTCTCTAAGATTAATCTGAGGTCGATATATCATCAGTCGTCTATCAAGGAGAGTGGCATACCTAAGTCTACCTATAGGACGAGGTATGGTCACTATGAGTTCATAGTTATGTCATTTGGACTAACTAATGCACCAGATGCATTCATGGAACTCATGAATAGAATCTTTTGGCCTTTTCTTGATCAGTTTATAGTAGTCTTCATAGATTACATCTTGATATACAGTAGAGATGCTCGACAACATGAGAAGCACCTCCATCAAGCTTTAACTTTGCTAAGAGAGCATAATTTGTATGTTAAGTTTAGCAAATGTGAGTTATGGTTTCTAGAAGTTTCTTTTATAGGACACATAATATCTGCCTCAGGTATCCGTGTGGATCCTAAGATGGTAGAATCTATCCTACAATGGGAACAGCCAAAGACACTGACGGAGATACACAGTTTCCTAGGACTGGTAGGATATTACATGAGGTTCATTAAGAACTTTAGTTCTATAGCTTTACCCCTAACCAAGTTGACAAGGAAGGAGATTCCTTTTGTCTGGAATGACAAGTGTCAACATTCTTTCCAGCTGTTGAAAGAAAGTAACAACTACACATGTGTTGGTGTTACCTGAGCAAGGGAAGGGGTACATAGTTTTCTGTGATGCATCTAAGAATGGTTTAGCATGTGTTTTGATGTAGGATAATAAAGTGATTTCTTTTGCCTCTCGAAAGCTTAAGAAACATGAGGAGAATTATCTGACACATGATCTAGAGCTAGCTGCTATGGTCCATGCTTTGAAGATCTGGAGACATTATCTCTATGGATAAACATTCCAGATTTTCACAGACCATAAGAATCTAAAATATATCTTCTCACAACATGAATTGAACATGAGACAACGTCGCTAGATGAAGTTAATCAAGGACTATGATTGTACAATTGATTATCATCCAGGGAAGGCTAATGTAGTGGTTGATGCACTAAGTAGGAAATCATCATCACCAGCCTTAGATAAAGCACAGTTGAACTCCTTAGTGTGCTTTAAAAGAGATATTCTTATCTCCTTGAGGCAAAATAATATACAGCTTAAGGTATCATTGTTAGTTGGATTGTTAGCTGAGATGCAAGTGAAACCTACTCTGAGACAACAGATTAAAGAAGCAGAGCAAGCTGATGTTGTGGCTCAGCAGATCAAGTCAGAGTATGGTAGTGAGAAATGGAATGTCGTTCATGAGTCAGAGGATCAGGTAGTCTGTTACCATGGTAGGATGGTAGTATTTGATGTCAATGACTTAAGGAAGTTAGCTTTGGAGGAAGCTCATTCTTTAACGTATGCAATGCATCCAAGGAGCACCAAAATGTATCGTAACTTGAAAGATATGTATTGGTGGCCTGGTTTGAAGAAAAGATGTAGATGAGTTTGTTATACGGTGTCTGGTGTGTTAGTAGGTCAAAGTTGAACATCAGAAGCCCGCAGGAACAATGCAACTTTTGCCTATACCGCAGTGGAAATGAGATCATGTGACCATGGACTTTATGGTTGGTTTTCCTAGAACAACCAAAGGTCATGATTTCATATGGGTGATAGTTGATAGGTTGACTAAGACAGCACATTTCCTTCCTATCAAAACAACCTACACTGCTGAGAAGCTTGCACAGATATATATAGATGAGATAGTACGATTGCACGGGGTTCCAACTACTATTGTTTCTGATAGAGGTCCCCAGTTCATGAGTCATTTTTGGGGACGACTACATAAAGCTTTGGGTACACAGTTAAGGTTTAGTACTGCCTTTCACCCACAGATAGATGGACAATCTGAGAGGACCATACAAACCTTGGAGGATTTGCTTAGGGCATGTGTCCTTCAGTTTGTAGGAAGTTGGGATATACACCTGAGCTTGATAGAATTTTCTTACAATAATAGCTATCAGCACAGTATTGATATGGCACCATATGAAGCATTATATGGTAGACGTTGTAGATCTCCTTTATGTTAGTATGAAATAGGAGAATATCAACTATTGGGTCATAAGCTAGTACAGTAGACAACTGAGAAGATTAAAGTAATACAACAACAATTAAAGACTGCACAGGATAGACAGAAGTCATACACCGACAAACGGCGAAGACCTTTAGAATTCCAAGTTGGAGACAGAGTATATCTCAAGGTCTCACCTTGGAAAGGTGTCCTTATATTTGGAAAGAAGGGAAAGTTAGCTCCTAGATTTATGGGGTCTTATCCAATCATTGAACGGATTCAAAAGGTAGCCTATAAGCTAGAATTGCCATCTGAGTTGCATAAATTGCATCCAGTTTTCCATATCTCCATGCTGAGAAAGTGTCATCCTGACACAGAGTTAGTTTTGCAACCTGTGGTGGTAGAATTAAATGATGATATATCATATGTTGAAGGACCTGTGATGATTCTTGATAAAAGAATTAAAAAGCTGAAAAAGAAAGACATATGTCTTGTGAAAGTTCTCTGGCATCACTGTGGCATTGAAGAAGCTACATGGGAACTAGAGCAAGAGATGAGGAGGAAGTACCCTTCTCTTTTCTCTTGATGATTTCGAGGACGAAATCCCTGTTAGGGGTGGATAATTTGTAACATCTCTGACTTGGGTTATGCTTTAACCCTAGATGTTTTGTTTAAGAAAGATAATTATATGCTTGCTTTTATATTTTGAAAAGTAATTAAGGCTCAAGAGGAGCTTATGTTTCAATTTTAGTCCTTTTTGAATAATGTTGAAAACAATGTTTTTCCCGTTTTGGACTAAAGTGCAATTACCCAAGTTGAGGGGTTAACTTGCAAATGTTACATGATAAAATTCCCTTAAGTGTTATAGCATCATAAGAATGAGAAGGATTCAGAGGGATGGCTGGTGAAAACCTGAGCAACAAGAAAGAGCTTATTAAGCAATATTTGTGCATTAAAACCTAGTTTTGGTGTAATGTGCAAATTACCCAAAACCTAGGGTTCAATATGAAAAATACCACTTTTAGAGAGTCCCTAATGTTTCTTGGTATAAATTAGAGACAAGAAACTCAGAGGGGCATCTCATTTGAATCTTTTTGGAGGAGATAGAATCTTGATATTAAAATAATCAAGATTTAAGCATAATTGAAACCCTAATTCAATTTAATGCAAAAATAAATATATTAATGGAAGTTCCCTTCAACTAAAATGGTTATGGTTGAATTTATATAAGTATGGACATCCTTGTGCCTTGCAATGGCACCGAAATATCTGAAGTGAGTGGAGATCCCACTCACATTAGTTAAAGAAAAAGTAATATCCACTAATTTTTGGATATTATTATTATATTGATCAAGGTGCTTAATTGTTTTCTTTTAATTCATGGATAAATAAGAGGATTTCGAAGGGGAGGATGATAGCTTCATATGCAAGGAAGTGAGGGGGATAAGTCGCACCAATTTAGGGAATTGAAAGATTTTTATAACACTCTCTCTCTCTCCCTCTTGAATTCCCTTATATACACTCCATTCTTTCACCACATGAAAGGCTTTTTCGACTCTTCTTTCTTTCCTTGCTTTGGCCGAACACAAGGGAGCTTAGGAGCAATAGGAGGATGTACCCCAACCTATAGGTGAGCTCCTTAATCATCTACAACCTTGATTTCATGGTGAAAATCGAAATTTGATGCTTATTTTCTTCTTTTCTCCATTCAATCTTCAACTTTAGCCATTCTTTTCACTCAAGGACTTGAGGACGGACCTTGGGAAGTTGACAAAGCTTCATTCACAATTGAAGACGTGAATCTTGAAGCTTGGATTCAACTTTGAAGGCGGTTTATATAACTTGAACCCTTAAATGTTATTATTGATTTCATTTCTTCATCATATGTTGAATCTTTCTTCTTTTCCGAAATTCCTTTTGATTAGTTGATGAAATCACCATAAGAATCACAGTAATTTTCGAAGGTTTGTAGCTTGAAGATTATGATGTAATCTTAGCACACACCTCAATAAATATCATGAGCAAACGGTTTTCAATTTTGATGACCAAACGGTCTCAAGACCGATTGGTGATCAAACGGTCTCAAGACCGATTGGTGATCAAACGGTCTCAAGACCGTTTGAGGTCAAACGGTCTCAAGACCGTTTGGGGTCAAGTACTGGTATGGATGGATGAAGATCCAATGGTTCCAATATATCTAATCACAATGGTTACAGTGATGTATGATCCTTTGATTACAAATCCAAATCGATTGATTGAAGAAACCCTAAATTGATTCAAACGTTTTCAAGATGGAATGGACCAAATGGTCTCAAGACCGTTTGAGGTCAAGTGGAGTCATGGATGGATGTAGATCCAAGGTTTATAATTTGATGTACTCTCAATGATCCAATTGATGAATGATTCAATGAAGCAAACCCTAAATGATTGGTTGAAGGAAACCCTAGATAATCCTTTTGGTTTCAAGGTAGTTTGGACCAAACGGTCTTGAGACCATTTGAGTCTAAATGGTCTTGAGACCGTTTAGGATCAAATGGTATTCAAACCATTTGAGATCAAATGGTCTCAAACTATTTGGAGGTCCAATCAGTTTCAAGGCTGATTTATCCAATCGGTTTCAAATGTTGATGGGTCCAATCAATTTCTATGTATATATGATCAAACGGTTTCTAGAGTTGAGTGCCCAAACGGTTTCAAAACCATTTGAAGGGCAAACGGTCTCAACCCTAGATGCCCAAACGGTTTCAAAACTGTTTGGAGGTCAAACGTTCTCAAAACCATTTGGAGGTTCAATGCAACCAAAACTGTTTGAAGACCTAATGTGATGAAAGATCAATTAACCCCATGATTGTTAATAATGAATATCAAAGATGATTACAATGGTTGTACCTTTAAGGTACTAGGGTGATTAGTACCCTTAGAAGGGTTAACCTTTAATGCTTATGGGAGCAATATCTCAATATACTATGCTAACCCTAAATGAATATACTTGAATGAAGGATTGACCTAATCCAAGCAAGCTTGAAGTAATAAACATACTAGAGAGGATGAGAGAGAGAGGAATTCATAAATGTATAATAATCATGTAGTGGTTAAGTCTCAACACTTGCAACATTATTAAAAATATATAATTAGGGTATTATCCTTGATAAAGATATCATGAAACCCTAATCGAGAAGGTTGATGAGCCCTAACTCTAATTTAGGGCAATCCTAGGTGAAACCCTAATCTAGGGTAATAGTGTAATCCTAATCTAGGGTAATGATATGAGAAATCCCAATTCAGGGTAATATAATTAAAAACCCTAATCTAGGGTGATGCCATGAAAAAGTATGATCTAGGGTGATGCCATGTGAAACCCTAATGCAGTGATGTGATGTGAAACCCTAATCTTGGGTGATGCCATGTGAAACCCTAATCTAGGGTGATGCCATGAAAAACCCTAATCTAGGGTGATGTCATGTGAAACCCTAATGCAGTGATGTGATGTGAAACCCTAATCTAGGGTGATGCCATGTGAAGCCTAATGCAGTGATGTGATGTGAAACCTTAATCTAGGGTGATGCCATGTGAAACCCTAATCTAGGGTGATGCCATGTGAAACCCTAATTTAGGGTGATGCCATGTGAAACCCTAATGCAGTGTTGTGATGTGAAACCCTAATCTAGGGTGATGCCATGTGAAACCCTAATCTAGGGTGATGCCATGTGAAACCCTAATGCAGTAATGTGATGTGAAACTCTAATCCAGGGTGATGTTATGTAATGCTATATGAAACCTTAATATGAAACCCTAACCCTAATTTAGGGTGAAGGTATGTGAAACCCTAATATTGGGTTATAATGTATGAAACCCTAATCTTGGGCAATATGATGATAAACCATAACTCTAATTTTGGATAATGGGATGAGTATACCTAATTGACATGATTTGGGAAACCCTAACCCTAATGAGGGAATAGTGATGCTACCATTACATTGCATGGTGCTAATATGTAATTGATATAATTGTTATCATGTGTACTAACCATGCAAGTATCATGAGATGTTGGGCATAGCCAGGTATGAGCTATGATGTTTTATTATCGAAATTGTTTTATGGGCCTTGTGAGATGCTTGTATAGCAAGTATCCTGTTTACCTTGGTCAGATGACATGAAGATATTAGTTATCTGATAAGTGGTAACAAGTGTTCTTTGATGAACTAAGGGTTTGAAAACCCATATTCCATAATCATGATGATGAGATGTTAAAGGATGAGAATGCCCATGATGTGATAAGGGATTGAGATCCCAATATTTTATAAAGCTTCGAAAAGTACTTGATAGAAGTATAACACATTCTTTGTAGCATTTGTGATAATAATTTATGTTTGAAAACCTGACTGATGCTAAAAGAATACGGTATTGTACTTGATTAATCGAGTGAAATCTTATCATGTGGAGCCCTGGCCATAGATCCATCATCGTCACTAGTTGGTGATGGTGAAATGGGTTTTCCCACAGGATCTCCCAGAGGGCATACTATTGAGTATGTGGGGGTTATGGGTGCGAATATCCTTATGCCCTAATGGAGGAATTGATGTGAGATAAACATTAAATCTCTCAAATCCTTCATTATATGTGTCGGGATGTATGTATCACAAATCTCCCGATAATTTTTAATGATGGATCGATGTGAGATAAACATGAGATCTCTCAATTACGAAGAGAGTGCAGCCGCCGCTGTAACTCTATAGCGAAGTTTCCAGTATACCCTAGAAAGTTATTTAGAAGAGACACAAGATATCCTACATGAGATCTCGTACTGACCGAGATAAGGGAGGTTATGGAAATACGGCTCTTCCTTAACCTATGTATGGTACCAATTTTGATTTCTCAATGGTCGGTTGAAGTATGAGTGGTATACCTCATCTCCTCAGGGCTTAAGTATGATTGTAAAATATAATCAGCCATGTAGCGTATTTGCTTAAGGTTGAAATACGAGAATCATTGGTTGATGTTACCTTGATTAGCATATCCTAGATGGATAAATGTTATACATGTTCTTCAATTCCTTATTGGATAAGTGACATGATGCTTTATCAAGTTATAATTGAAATGCTTTGAATAAGAATATTGCTCTAATCTATTTAAACATTGATTTATCTGTTGAATATATATGATTCCTCTGCTCAGTTTTAATCTAATAAACTAAAATAATAATGTTTCTGGCGGAGATTTATATCTCTCGTTGGGACAATTTCAATTGTCTCACCCCCGTGGGATCCAACTTTTTAGGTAGACGTGGAAGAAGAAGAAGAAACCCTATAGCAGGAGAAGAGCAGCAGCAACAACAACAACAACAGGGACAGCAGTGATATTCCAGGTGGAGGAATTGGCTGTCATATTTTGTATAGAGAGTCCTATGTGTTGTCTCTGTACTCTCAGGTCCTCAGAGTTAGTAGTTAGTACTTTTAATGAATCGGTCTGAGATTTTGGCTTGATGCCTCGAGGTTCTTATGCTGCCTGTGTATAGTTTTAACATAGCAGTTGATGCTTGTAATCCTCGATAAGGGATGATACAGGATATGTACTTATGAACCAGGATGTAAATAAAGTACATTGGTTCTTGATAAAAGAGTTTTCCTATGTTTGAATCTCTTTGTAAATGGTTTTAATTTTTAGTGATTTTTAGTAATTCGATGTTAATGATTGTTTCCGCTTAGTTAATGATGTTTTGTTCAAACGGTGCATGACAGTTTAGTTGGTATCAGAACTCTAGGTTCTCTGAGTCTATAGAGACATAGGATTAAGGTTGTTGAGTCTGTTCTAGTGTCTTCCAATTATCTGATAGTGTCTTCTGCTCATATAGGAGAAGAAGAACTTAAAGATGTCTGGATCACACAAAGAATATGCTGCTGAGAGCAGCATTGCTGCACCAGGAAGAGGTGCAAGGGACCATAATAGGGAGGAACCAATACCTAAACATCCCCAGCTTAACCAGACTGCACTAGAAAACCCAGCTTTCCATTATCTGTTTGGGCAGTTCATGGCAACCATGACGCATATGGCAGATAGGATGCCACCACATGTGTAACATCCCTGACCTGGGTTATGCTTTAACCCTAGGTGTTTTGATTAAGAGAGATGATTATATGCTTAATCTTATCTTGTGAAAATTAATTAGGGCTCAAGAGGAACTTATGTTGCAATTCTGGTCCTTTTTTAATATTGTTGAAATCAATGTTTTGCCTATTTTGGACTAAAGTGCAAATTACCCAAGTTGAGGGGTTTAAGTGCAAATTGTGCATTATAATATGTTCCTCATGTGTTGAAGCATAATGAGAGTGAAAATGATGTAGAGGTATGGCTTATGGAAGCCTAGTACCAAGAAAGAGTTGATAAAGCAATGCATGTGCATTAAAACCTAGTTTTGGTGTAATGTGCAATTTACCCAAAACCTAGGGTTCAATATGAAAATTACCACTTCAATAAGGTCCCTAATGTTTCTTGGAATCATGTATAGAAAATAAAATAAGAGGGGCGCCTCATTTCAATTAAGTTGGAGGAAAGAGAATCTTGATATTAAAATAATCAAGATTAATGTCTAATTGAAACCCTAATTAAATTTAGTGCAAAAATAAATGTATTAATTAAAGGGCCTTCAACCAAAATTAAAATGGTTGGATTAAGATGTTTGTGGATGTCCTTGATATTTGCAAGGACCACTAAATATCCTAAGGAGGTGAAAATTCCACTCACCTTATTATAAGGAAAAGAATTTTCCACTCAAAAATGGATATTACTATTATAAGGGTTAAGGTGCTTAATTTCTTTTCCCTTAATTCATGGATAATGGAAGGGATCTCGGTGGGGATATATATGCCTTTGCATGTAAGAAACCAAGGGGGAAGTGGTGGCAACAATTTTGGAATTAAATGAATTTTATAATGCATTTTCTCTCTCATTGCTTTTTTTCTTATAAAAGAGCCTTTACCACTTAAACCAAGGACTTTTTCGACCCCACTTCTTTCCTTTGCTTGGAGAACGACCAAGGGAGCTTGGGAGGATCAGGAGGACGACCCCCAACCTGTTGGTAAGCTTCTTGATCCCTTTTCACCTTGAATCCATGGTGGAAATCACAAATCAATGCATGAATTCTTCATATTTCGATCCCCTCTTCAATTATAACCATTCCTTTTCACTCAAAGCTTGAGGATGAGCCTTGTAATGGTGAAAGTAGTTGCATCCACCATTTTTGACGTGATCTTGGAGCTTTAGAGCTCAATTGGAGGCGGGTTTTATAACTTGAACCTTCAATTTTGTTATTGCATTCAATTCCTTATCAAATAATGATCCTTTCTTCATTCATAATAATTGATTTCGTTGATTGGTGCAATCAGCATGGAAATTACAGTAGATTTCGTGGGTTTATATCTTGATGATGATGACATCATCATAAACACACACCTCTCCAAATATCCAAGGCAAACGGTTTCAACTTGTTGGTCCAAATAGTTTCACCAAACCGTTTGGAGACCAAACGGTTTCAAAACCGTTTGGTGTTTTGAGACCAAACCATTTGAGGGAGTTGACCATTTGAGAGGGTTGGCCGTTTGAGGCCAGAACCCTAATATATGTTGAATGTTAATCTAAAGGATCCAATTGATTAATTCAATGCATAGTTAATCACCAAGTAGCAAACCCTAATCGGGTTAAGTGTTGATTTGGTAATTGATGGTGTTGAGTCTTTGGGTTGATTGACCCAAACGGTTTCAAAACCATTTGGGAATCACCCAAATGGTCTCAAGACCATTTGAGGGTCAACCAAGACCGTTTGGATGTCTAGGGTTGAGTATGGTTTGGTATTTGAAGGTCCATAGATACCAAATTGAAAGGCAATCAATTGTTGATTTGATAATCAATCCAATGATCCAAACCCTAATTGGATGTTATGGATTTTGATGTTGAGATGGGAAAACGGTTTCAAAACCATTTATAGGTCAAGCACCTCAAAACCATATGAGGTTTAGCACCTAAAGACCATTTGGAAGGTTAAAGGTGGTGATTTGAAGGATTAAAGATCCAAAGGTTAATAATTGTTGAACCTCAATAACCCAATTGATTGAAGGTTTCAATGTTGCTAATCATGATCAACCAATTGATGAAAGTACCTCATGAACCCTTGTGGTTTTTGGAATGATTTGGCCCAAACGGTCTTGATACCGTTTGAGTGCAAACGGTCTTGAAACCGTTTGGGGTCAAACGGTTTCAAAACCGTTTGGAGGTCAAACGGTTTCAAAACTATTTGGTGATGAAACCTTCAAAACCGAATGGAGTTCAATGTGATTCAATCATTTGGAAATTGATGGTGATGATTATTCCAATGATCCAATGATTGATAGTGATGGTAATCAAAGAGGGTATAAAGGTTAAATGCCTAAAATTACCTAAATGGTTAGTACTATTAAAGGGGTAAACCCTAATCATGATAAGAACAATAATTTGGTACACTATGTCAATCATAGTTGTATGTACTTGAATGAAGGATTTGATATGACCTAATCAAGTTGACATGATAATAGAATGGAATTCATACATGAGTATGATTCATGTGGTGATTAAGGGTATGATCCTTAGTAAATATATCATGAAACCCTAATTGACAAAGTTATTGAATTCTAACCCTAATTGAGGGCAATTCTAAATGAAACCCTTATCCAGAGTGAGAATGTAGCCCTAATCCAGGGTAATGATATATATATATGATTCTATTTTAGGGTAATGAGATACAAAAACCTAAGTTGTATGAATAGTGAATCTCTAATTATGGACAATTGAATGAAATCCTAATGGAGATGAATAGTAGACCCAAATTGTGGGTGACTATAGTGGAAATCCTAATTAAGGAGGATTCCATGTGAAATCCTAGTTGAGGGTGATTCCATGAGAAACCCTGGTTGAGGGTGATTCCATGAGAAACCCTGGTTGAGGGTGATTCCATGAGAAACCCTAGTTGAGGGTGATTCCATGAGAAACCCTAGTTGTGGATGATTCCATGAGAAACCTTGACTGAGATTAGCACCACATGGTGCTCTAATGCTATGTTGTGATGAGAGGCCCTAAGAAGGGTGAAGGTATGTGAGACTCTAATGTGGAGTCATAATACATAAAGCCCTAATCCTGGACAATATGACAATGAATCATAATCCTAATTTGAAGTAAGGGTATAAGGAAACCCTAATGATGAGATAGAAGGAATTACCTTATAGAGGTGAAACATTTCATGTGGTTGATTATAAGTGTGACACCCTACCATCACACAGACAACGAGATGACACGTGAAAATGTGCGGAAACACCATAAACCACATATTACCGAAAACATGGGTTAATTAAAACCGATTGCAAAAAGCATACATGAGAGAACTATTGCATCCAGATCCTATAGAGAAGCATGTTATATAAACATTCACAAGCCTGGTTATGGGTCCACAGCTTATCGGAACTAGTTGTACTATCAGCACCAGAGTTCAACACATGTTTATACATACATAAGGGCCCTCGTACGGCCAGCAGCACGATATACAAAATTACAACAGCTATACATCGTGAAACATCGTCGAAACATCTCCGAGGACCTGAGTGTACAAGGATGACTCTAGGACTCTACTACAAAACAACCAAACAGTAGTGTATCCATCTCTTTCCTTCTACTGCTCCTCTTCTTGCTGCTCAGCCACAACCTCGCGACCACCTCGCCTACCGTGATCACCTAAAAAGGTTGTAACCCAACGGGGTGAGACACACAGTCCCAGCGAGAAACATAACTCCCCGTCGAAACTATAAAACCTCAGAAAGATTAAAGCAACAATAGTAGATAACTAATAAAGAGTATAACAAGAGCAGCATATAGAGCAAGATGTACGGAAGGCATATAACCAAGTATTTCTTTATGGAACATAATTGACAAGATAAGATTTATAAGATCTTACCGCATAACATAAGGAACGTATAAGTAACTGCAAGGTACAACAACATCAACTACACAAGCAGGGCCTCAACCAATGTTTCGTGTTTGCCTTAAGCAATAAATACTATTTGGCTGGATTACATATTATTATGCCCTGAGGAAGTGAGCCACACCACTCAGATCCAACCGACGGATGCGAAACTCGGAGCCAGTGCCATACAAGGTCAATGGGAGAGCCGGACTCCACGACCTCACCACCTCGTGGTCAGTGCACGAGAACCAAAGCAAGACTGCAGTCTCATGCTAAAGTGGCCTCAGCCACAGGGTCAACTTCTGTAGGCTACCCTTTCTCTAGCCCGCCTTAATACAGGTCTCGGCGCTAGTATATCTAAGCCACGGGCCAGTTCACCATGCTCCCTGAGCCATGAACGCATTCATGCTCTATCACACTGAGCCATGGACCTGTTCACCAAGCTCTTATACACATCTTGAGTCTACAACCAAAGTTGCACTCGAATCCTCTCTATTTTAGGCTAGGAGAAACCTTACATATTCAACAATATGCGCTCCGAGTTAACCCATAGGAGAACCTGTTTCACCATCACCAGCTACTGACGATGATGGATCTATGGCCAGGGCAAACTACATAAAATGTCCCACTGTAATTAGTTAGTATATTTTAAGTGGATTTTTGAGGCAACCAGGTTGTAACACGTACATAACATTAAGCTACATTATTGTTACCACCATCATATTATTTCGGGATCTCAATCCTTTATCACAGGAAACCACTGCCTCATAAGGCATTCTCATCACTGGGGATAACAATCCCTGATTTCATCATTAGAGGATAACACCTCAACTAGGCACTTTAGCCAAACTCAGGTCCTCAGACCTAAACACATTATACATGTGATGCATGTTATCTCATCAGCAAGAGTGACCATCAATGCAGTGTTATTCAAACACATATACCTCATAGCCCCTTTCCTGGCTATGCATCCACATGAAACACCTGCATGGTTAGTATACACAATCATAGAGATAACTAAAGCCATCATGGATTAACAGAAGGATCATGTTATCAAATATAGGGCAACACTAATGATTATATGCTTTATCATTCATGCCTCAAACCTGTGACCATAGACATGGATCACATCATCATGTGAAGCAACTCATATGCTTCCAAGCTTATCATTACTTATCATCATATATATAGGATTCAAAGTGATCATAAACACATATAGTATCATGTCATTAGAGTTAAGATATGTCATAATTACATAGGTGTGTTCTACTATATCAATCATTTCAAAGGTTCACAATCCATAAACCATAATTTCTTATCAACAAGGATTTGATTGCATGATAAAGATCTAATAGATGGGTTTCCGAGTGGAACATGACCCTCACTAGAAGTGCCCACTACCCTCACAAGAAGTGTGATGGGCAGGGTACTCCCACTAGAGATGGTGTCGGGTAGGGTAACTTCTCTCATATCACCCAAGAACTCTAGCCACATAACGGCCAAGCCTAAAGCAAGGATGTCGGGCTACCACCTCAAGGTGTGTCGTGCAACTAGGAAGAACTCCAAACGCATCGTGCAGCTAAGTTTATGGGGTATGTCGTGTATCAAGGTGACAACATTCTACTGACCCGGACAAAGCCTTATCATCCTACCCCTTTAGGGTTAGGGTTATATCGGGCAACAGCTACCATATCGGCTAGAGCCATGGCGCCCAGGCCAACCCTATAATGCCCACTAGAGGACGCCTCCATCTTCGATACAAGGGCACCAAGGGAGAGCCTATCGTCCAACCAAGCTAGCCTCATCCTATTAGCCAACACCACAATGCTCCAAAGGAGTCTATCGGTCAAGGGAAGCATCTAGGGTTTCTATATGTCACCCTATCGGGCATCACCACCATGACGCCCAACACAAAGGTAGCTCCCTGAGCTTCTAAAATGTCCAAGGTACACCAGGCACCAAGCCAACTACCTTAGCTAGGTGTATCGTGCAGGGCATCCAACAAGGCATATCGCCCAACAGACAAGGGTGTCGGCCAACACACAAGGTTGTCGACCACCAACCAAACTCCACCTAGGCACAACGGCCAAGGGTACAACTCAAATGGGCAGCACTATCCCAAAGCCATATCGTGCAAGATACAACCCAACAAGATCGTCATCAACCTCGAGCACAAAGGCACCAAACCCTAATTGATCAAGAAGATCGGCTCACCTCTCAACCACCAAGAGAGAGGGGTCTTACACAACCTCTATCACAAATTGGGCAACCACAAGGATCAACCTAATCATAGGTCTACATCTACCAAAAATCTCACCTCTTGAATCCATGGTGAGAGGAGGGTGTTGCTCAAGCAACTAGAACACAAGCTCACCTCTCAACTTAAATGAGAGAGGGGTATTGCTCATATTAACAAACCTCAAGCTCACTTCTGTATACCAAGGAGGGAAAGGAGTGTTGCTCAACAAGGAAACCCTAAACCATGATTCGGCCAACTAGGGTACAAAGGTACAAAACCTCAACCATAACAACAAGATCACTATAACCACAAGAATAAAGGTACAGCTAAGCAAGAACCATATCTAGCAACATACATGGTCGATTATGATCATAAGAAAACATACAAGAATATAGAAGAAGGTAGTATGGTTAGGGTTAGGAGTTATGTAACCTGCCTTAAGCAAGCTCCAAGCTCCTAGCACCAAGAAACACCTTCGGTCACCTCAAGAGGAAGAAGAAGAAGACTCCAAAGAGAAGGATCAGCCACCAAGCTTGCAAAGGAAGAGTGTCATCCACCGAGGAAGAGAGAAACTAAAGAGCTAAAGAGATCCTTAGCAAGAGAAAGAAGGTACATATATAGGAGAGGGTGGAGGAGAAACCAAAGTAAGACAAGGCAAGGTGTCGCCCACTTTGGGACACTTGCCCATGGGCAATGCCACCCCTCTAACATGCCTTAAACACATGTCCAAGGCCATTGCCACATGCAAGCATCATGCGCCAAGTGTCCACTAGTGGTGACACAAATGAGTTCAAAGGGTCAAAGGGGTCCATGGATGATACACCCCATCTCCATGCCTGACACACCTCCCAAGACAACACACCTAAGGTCGTTACAAGGCACTCTTACCCGACACAAGGTCCAACAAGGTCAAGCAAGGCATAAAGAGGCCCAACAAGTCTCATCCAAGCCCAGAGCAACTCAAGCAACGAGCCCAACCCTTCCTCTCAACACTAGAGGAAGCAAGGAGAGAGAAGAACACTTCTCAAGGTGACAGCTTGCCCACAAACCCTAGACTTGGGTTAATTGCAAGGAGCACCTCCAACACTCAACAAGCACAAATAAACCCTAATCACCACTAAAGATGATTAGCAAGCAACTAAACACCAGGGTTAAGAAAAACAAATAGGATAAGCCCTAAACGGAGGTCACTGTCCTTACAATAAGCAACCTTATTGTAAGCAATGTCTTTATCATTAGACAAGTCCATATCATTAAAGATAGTTGGGCAATTCTAATGTGTGGCCTATGCATTACATGCTAAAGGTGAGAGATTAATGATGGGATGTATTAAGAGGGAAATACCTTAATACAAGATAAGTTGGTTAACTCAAGAGAGTCTGAAATGATGAGAAAAGTGATACATCAAGATATGATAGTTATCACATTCAGCACTTCAGGGTTGATATACCTTGATGCACTTCAAATCCAATATAATTGGGTAAGAAACATATGAAGTGTGTTATGAAACTATTACAATGAAATGTTATGAGTTGATGCACTTTGATAAGTGTTAATTAATGTACCTTGAGAATGGGGTTAAGCCAAATTAATGAGTATGATGTATTCATACCATGATGAGGATGAGAGATGAACTCATACCTTGAATTGATGATCATTAATGTTATATGATGAGAGTAATGATCTTGAATAATTATTTACGATATCTTTGAATTCCCCAGAGGTATGGAATAATGAATTAAGGGTTGGACAGATAATGTAATCATGAAACCCTAATTAATAAGAAATGGGGAACCCTAACCCTATTTTTGGGTAAAGGGAATGAGAAGCCCTATTTGATAGTAAACCCTAATTCCTAGTAAAGGAATAATAGTGTTACTATTGTATCACATGATGTGATGAATAACTTGTATGACTGTTATCATGCCTAATATCCATGCAGGTTTTATGAGATGATGAACTTAGCCAGGTTTGAGCTGTGACATTTATATAATAAATGTTGATTGGCCTTATGTGCCTTAATGTTGTTGTTGCTTAGTAAAAGTAACATATGTGCATGGATTTTATGAGTCATATGAGTAAGCTATTACCTATAAAGAGGTGATAAGATATTTAGTGGCCTTGTGATCCATGTGTGATACTTGTGTAACAAGTATCATGAATGCCTTGGTCAGATGACCTGAAGGTGATAGTTACCTAATAAATGGTAATTATGCTTAATGATGAGTTAAGGGTTTTAATACCCAAAACCATATGATTATGGTGACGCGATTGTGATGGGATGATAATTTCCAGTATTGAAATAAGGGACTGAGTTCCCAAGGTCTTTTAAAGACTGATAAGTATTTGATGAAAATAGTGCATGTCTCTTTATAGCATTGTTATAATAAGTCATGCTTGAGAACTTGGTTGATGCTAAAAGAATGTAAAAATGTACATAATTAATCAAGTGAAATCATATCATGTAGATCCCTGACCATAGATCCATCATCTTCGGTATTTAGGTGATGGTGAAATGGGTGCTCCGCGGCAAAACCCAGAACGCATATTTTGAATATGTGGGGGTAAATGGGAAAAAATATCCTTATGTCTGGTGAAGAGATTGAGGGAAGGTAAATAACAAACCTCTCAATCCTTCATGTGTCGGGATGGATGTATCATAAATCTCCCGATGGTTGGGATAGATGTAACATTAATCTCCAAATGATATTTAATGTCAGGTCGAGGAGATAAACATGAAATCTCTCGATGGCCGATGAGAGTGCATTTGACGTTGTAACTCTATAGTGAAGTTCCAGTATACCCTGGAAAGCTATTTTGAGCAGTTAACATAGTCCTGCTTGTGGTCCCACACTGACCGGGATGTGATAGGTCATGGGAATCCAGCTCTTCCATTGACCTATGTATGGTACCAATTTCGACTTCGCAGTGGTCGGTTGGATTATGAGCGGTATACCTCATCTCCTCAGGGCATAAGTGTGATTGTAAAATGAAATCAGCCATATAGCATGTTTGCTTAAGGATTGAATACAGAAATTTATTGGATGATGTTATATTTCTTTCATGCAACTCTAGTTCATTGATGTTATTCATATATGTTTGTATTCACTACAAGTAGATGGTTGAACTATGATTCTACCATGAGTAGATGCAATTCTCAACTTGCTAAAGGAGATTACTTCACTTTGTTCATATAGTGATTTATTTGTTGTTAATTATATAAAATTCCTCTGCTCAGTTTATTTTAATAAACTGTTATAACAATGTTTTGGAGGAGAGTTATATCTCCCGTTGGAACAATTTACAATTGACTCACCCCTGTGGGATCCAACATTTTTAGGTGGACGAGCACGGAGGAGTTTGAGAACATCCTGCAGAAAAAGAACTTCAGTAGCAGTAGGGACAGCAATGACAGCTCAGGTTGAGTGTAATTTCTGTCGTGTCTTGTAGATAGAAGTCCTATGTGTCATCTATGTACTCTTAGGTCCTCGGAGTTTTTAGTCAGTGTATTTAATAAATCGATCTGAGATTTGGGCTTGATGCCTCGAGATTATTATGTAGCTGGTACATAATGTTGATAGGACAGTTGATGTTGTAATCATCGACATGAGATGGTACAGGTTATGTATGACTGAACCAGAATGTAAAAGCTATACAATGGTTCTTGATGGAAAAGATTTCCTATGTGTGGATCTCTTTGCAAAAAGTTTTAATTTTTAGTGATTTTCAGTAATCCACTACAAATGATTCGCTTTCGCTTAAGTAAATCATGTTTTTGTGAGTTGGATGCCACAACCTACACCTAGGGCACCAGCTCACCATGAAGGACAGGGAGCCGGCAAGACTTTTGAATGACTTCACTGGGTTGGAGCCACAGATTATGCTGGTACATCTGACCCAGCAGATGTTGATTTGTGGTTGACCGAGTTGGAGAAGGCCTTTAGAATTCTCAATATCCCTGAAGAAGAGAAGGTGAGGCATGCAGTATACCTTCTAAAAGGGAGTGTTGGCCACTGGTGGACAATTGAAGAGGGCAAGAGGCTAGGTGTTGAAATCAGATGGGGATAATTCCGATGAGAATTCATCAATAGATACTTTCCTAAGATGTATCTAGATGAGAAGATCTCTCAGTTTGACAGGTTAAGGCAAGGACCAATGAACATTAGTGAGTATGAAGCTAAGTTCATGGAGTTTTTATAGTTCTGTCTGCATATGGAAGCTACTGATAAAGAAAAAATTTGGCATTTTGAGAAGGGGCTAAATGCTGATTTCACCACTCATGTGTCTGCCTTAGAGAATAGGGAGGGGTTCGCCACCTTTGTGGAGTTCATGAGACAGATAGAAAGGTCAGTGATTGAGATGCGTCAAACTAAGAGTAAGAAGGTGTATACTCAGTTTCAAGGACAGAGGTCCAAAAGTTTCAAGAAATTGAGATTTTCTCCACCAATAGCGCCACCGAGATTCAATACCCAGACGTGATGGACGTCGAGTAGGGGTAGAGGTCGTAGTTTACCACTAGAGGGAGCCCATAGCTCAGTATTAGTAATAGGACCACCCAGACCACAGAGGGCGAGCAGAGGTTGTTTTATATGTGGAAAGATGGGGTATTTGATGAAAGATTATCGAGTTAGAGATGTAAGTGTGACTCAACCTCTGAGACAGAGTCAACAAGGCTCTCAGAGGTGACAGTTTTTGAGTAGCGCTAGAGGACGTGGACAAGCATCCCAAGCTGGTTCGTCGACACCCAACAACTGAGCACAGGGCCAACAGCAAGCAACGATGAGATTCTATGTGATGAATCAACCTGAAGCAGTAGTCAACCCTCGAGTTGTGATAGGTCAGATGGAACTATTTCATTCTGATATGTCTTCATCTTGCTTCGTATCTATTTTGATTGATCTGGGTGCTACGCATTCTTTTATCACTCGAGAAGTGATCCTTGACTGCAATATGACTGTCAGTCATAGAGCAGATAGTCTATTGTTAGAAACCCCTTTGCTGGGATCTACAGTGCTATGAGAGGTGTGTTCTCCCTACATTCTTTCCTTTTCTGAACATCGCATTCAGGTGGATCTTATACCACTTGAGATGCACGGGTTCGATATAATTCTTGGGATGGACACCCTAGAAAAGTATAAGGTTGTCTTGGATTGTGATTCCAAGCAAGTTGTGTTCGCAGATGATGGTGATACATGGATCTTTTAGGGAGATAGAAAGATTCTTCCAACCTATCTAGTGTCTTCTATGGTAGTTGAGAAGCTGATGAGACAAGGATGCTTTGCATTCTTGGAACATGTGGTAGACACCACCATGGAGAACCCTAATCTTTCTGAAGTTTTGATAGTTAGGAAGTTTGAAGATGTGCTCCCTGAGAAACTTCCAAGTGTTCCTCTGCCCCGAGAGATTGATTTTGATATTAATCTAATTCCAGGCATGCAACCAATACCACAAACATCGTATAGAATGGCACCTGCTAAGATGGCAGAGCTCAAGAAACATCTGTAGGAGATGCTTGAGAAAGGTTTTATCCGACCGAGTACTTCACCATGGGGTGCTCCGATTGTTTTTGTTAAGAAGAAGGGTGGATCTATGTGGTTATGCATTGATTACAGACAGTTGAATAAAGTAACCATAAAGAACAAATATCCTCTGCCAAGGATCGATGACATGTTTGATCAGTTGTGTGGTGCAACTATCTTCTCTAAGATATATCGGACTCCGAGATATCATCAATTGTGTATCAAGGAGAGTGACATGCCTAAGTCTACCTTTAGGACAAGGTATGGTCACTATGAGTTCATAGTGATGTCATTTGGACTAACTAATACACCAGCTACATTCATGGAAATCATGAATAGAATCTTCTAGCCTTTTCTTGATCAGTTTATAGTAGTCTTCATAGATGACATCTTGATATACAGTAGATATGCTCAACAACATGAGCAGCACCTTCGTCAGGCTTTAACTTTTCCAAGAGAGCATAATTTGTATGCTATGTTTAGAAAATGTGAGTTTTGGTTACCAGAAGTTTCTTTTCTAGGACACGTAATATCTGCCTCAGGTATCTGTGTTGATCCTAAGAAGGTATAATTTGTCCTGCAATGGGAACAGCCAAAGACACCGATGGAGATACGCAGTTTCCTGGGATTGGTGGTATATTACATAAGGTTCATTAAGAACTTCAATTCTATAGCTATACCCCTAACCAAGTTGACAAGGAAGGAGATTCCTTTTGTCTGGAATGACAAGTGTCAACATTCTTTCCAGCTATTGAAAGAAAGGTTAACAAGTGCACATGTGCTGGTGTTACCTGAGCAAGGTAAGGGGTACATAGTTTTCTGTGATGCATCTAAGAATGGTTTAGGATGTGTGTTGATGCAGGATAACCAAGTGATTTCTTTTGCCTCTCGAAAGCTTAATAAACATGAGGAGAATTATCCGATACATGATCTAGAGCTAGTTGTTGTGGTCCATGCTTTGAATATTAGGAGACATTATCTCTATGGATAAACATTCCAGATTTTCATAGACCATAATAATCTAAAATATATCTTCTCACAACATGAATTGAACATGAGACAATGTCGCTGGATGGAGTTAATCAAGGACTACGATTGTACAATTGATTATCATCCAGGGAAGGCTAATGTAGTGGTTGATGCACTAAGTAGGAAATCATCATCACCAGCCTTAGATAAAGCACAGTTGAACTTATTGGTGTGCTTTAAAAGAGATATGCTTATCTCCTTGAGGCAAAATAATATACAGCTTAAGTTATAGGTGTTAGCCGGGCTGTTAGCTAAGATGCAAGTGAAACCTATTCTGAGATAGCAGATTAAAGAAGTAGAGCAAGCTGATGTTGTGGTTCAGCAGATTGGGTCAGATTATGGTAGTGAGAAACGGGATGGCTTTCATGAGTCATAGGATCAAGTAGTTTGTTACCATGATAGGATGGTAGTACCTGATGCCAATGACTTAAGGAAGTTAGTCTTGGAGGAAGCTCATTCTTCAATGTATGCAATGCATCTAGGGAGCACCAAAATGTATTGTAACTTGAAAGATATGTATCGGTGGCCTAGTTTGAAGAAAGATGTAGCTGAGTTTGTTATGCGGTGTCCGGTGTGTCACCAGGTCAAAGCTGAAAATTAGAAGCTTGCAGGAACAATGCAATCTTTACCTATACCACAGTGGAAATGGGATCATGTGACCATGGACTTTGTGGTTGGTTTGCCTAGAACAACCAAAGGTCATGATTACATATGGGTGATAGTTGATAGGTTGACTAAGATAGCACATTTCCTCCTGTCACAACAACCTACACTGCTGAGAAGCTTGCACAGATATATATAGATGAGATAGTACAGTTGCAGGGGGTTCCAGCTACTATTGTTTCTGATAGAAGTCCCCAGTTCACGAGTCATTTTTGGGAACGACTACATAAAGCTTTGGGTACACAATTAAGGTTTAGTACTACCTTTCACCCAAAGACATATGGACAATCTGAGAGGACCATACAAACCTTAGAGGATTTGCTTTTTGTAGGAAGTTGTGATCTACACCTGAGCTTGATAGAATTTTCTTACAATAATAGCTATCAGCACAGTATCGATATGGCACCATATGAAGCACCATATGGTAGACGTTATAGATCTCCTTTATGTTGGTATGAAACAGGAGAATATCATCTTTTGGGTCTTGAGCTGGTACAGCAGACAACTGAGAAAATTAAAGTAATACAACAATAATTAAAAACTGCACAGGATAGGCAGAAGTCGTACACCGACAAACGGAGAATACCTTTAGAATTCCAAGTTGGAGATAGAGTATATCTCAAGGTCTCACCTTGGAAAGGTGTCCTTAGATTTGGAAAGAAGGGAAAGTTAGCTCCTAGATTTATGGGGCTTTATCCAATCATTGAACGGATTGGAAAGGTAGCCTATAAGCTAGAATTGCCATCTGAGCTGCATAAGTTGCATCCAGTGTTCCATATCTCCATGCTAAGAAAGTGTCATCCTGACACAGAGTTAGTTTTGCAACCTGTGGAGGTAGAATTAAATGATAATATATCATATGTTGAAGGACATGTGATGATTCTTGATAAAAGAATTAAAAAGATGAAAAAGAAAGACATATGTCTTGTGAAAGTTCTCGATTGAAGAAGCTATGTGGGAACTATAGGAAGAGATGAGGAGGAAGTACCCTTCTCTTTTCTATTGATGATTTCGGAGATGAAACCCTATTAGGGGTGGATAATTTGTAACATCCCTGACTTGGGTTATGCTTTAACCTTAGATGTTTTGTTTAAGAAAGATAATTATATGCTTGCTTTTATCTTTTGAAAAGTAATTAAGGCTCAAGAGGAGATTATGTTTCAATTTTAGTCCTTTTTGAATAATGTTGAAAACAATGTTTTGCCCGTTTTGGACTAAAGTGCAAATTACCCAAGTTGAGGGGTTAACTTGCAAATGTTACATGATAAAATGTTCCTTAAGTGTTATAGAATCATAAGAATGAGAAGGATGCAGAGGGATGGCTTGTGAACCTGAGCAACAAGAAAGAGCTTATTAAGCAATGTTTGTGCATTTTTTTTTAAAATAGCTCAATATCATTAAAAGTAAGCCATACGACATCTACAAGATAGACATCTCAGAACAAATAACCAAGCAGCAACTCCTATTGCAGAAAGACATAGCATAAGGCTCAGATTGGGATGCGAAAGGTACACTTCTGCTCCGTCCACCTCTTGTAGTGGTTGTCTCAAACAGCTATCTGGGATGGAATTTGTCAATCTACAAGAGCCTATGAGTACATCGGGATAGGAGTTTGCATAGACGTTGGAAGAGCTTACCATCATGAAGAAAACGAATGGTCACATGAAAAAGATCTTGACCACCAAGAACCAACACAGACACAGCACCCCACAAACTGGATAAGAGACACAACTACCGACTAAGAAAACAAAAGGAAAAAACAAGCATAGGACAAACGTCGAGCACTAGGAGTGCACCAACCAGGAGACCCGAGAAGGAGGACAAACCCCAACTGTGCATATACAAAGGAAGGATGGCTCATGCGGGTACAACGATGGGGGGTAGAGGGTGCTGTGAACCCCACCACCACTCCTGACCACCACTGTGAGCAGGGACTGGAAGACCCACACGAAGTACAAAACCCAACTTCCTCCTCCTCTGCCTAAAGCACTAAGGGGCTCCCGCTCCCCGTCCGCCTACGAAGGAACCCGAGGCATGACGACATAGGACACCAACAACCTAGACAGGTGAAGACCGAAAGAAAAACAACACAAAAGAAAATGCAAAGAACAACCCCCCAAACCTACGACTACAACCAAATCGAACAGACCCACAAATAGAAAGCAAGAAGGGGAAGAAACAACACCCACACCCATGGAGAACAACGTTCCAGAAAACCAGAAAAAGCTACCTCCTCGCACCGAAGAATGATGTCGACACCAAGAAACGAAGCCATGCTCTGGGACACCTCCTCGCACCCAAGAGACCATGAACCAAATCTAGATCTGGGACGCTGTCCAGCAAGGAGAAGGGAAGGTGTGAAGGCGAGGAAGTGGCGACCAACTAGATCCGAGGACAGAGACCAACAGGAGAAAGGTTGAAGACGGAAGCCCAAGGGGAGCGAGGTAGCCGCACGCTGGACGCCGGCCTCCTCCCCCGAGCTTGAAGGGAGCGGAAGCCCTAGCCGCAAGCAGACGCTCCTTCGGGTGGGACTCTTGTTCCGCACTTAAGCAATGTTTGTGCATTAAAACCTAGTTTTGGTATAATGTGCAAATTACCCAAAACCTAGGGTTCAATATGCAAAATACCACTTTTAGAGAGTCCCTAATGTTTCTTGGTATAAATTAGAGACAAGAAAATCAGAGGGGCATCTCATTTGAATCTCTTTAGAGGAGAGAGAATATTGATATTAAAATAATCAAGATTTAAGCATAATTGAAACCCTAATTCAATTTAATGCAAAAATAAATATATTAATGGAAGTGCCATTCAACCAAAAGGGTGATGGTTGAATTTATATAAGTATTTAATTCCTTGTGCCTTGCATGGCGCCGAAATATATAAAGTGAGTGGAGAGCCCACTCACATTAGTTAAAGAAAAAGTAATATCCACTAATTTTTGGATATTATTATTATATTGATTAAGGTGCTTAATTGTTTTCTTTTAATTCATGGATAAAGAAGAGTATTTTAAAGGGGAGAATGATGGCTTCATATGCAAGGAAGTGAGGGGGATAAGTGGCACCAATTTAGGGAATTGAAAGATTTTTATAACACTTTCTCTCTCATGAATTTCCCTTATATACACTCCATTCTTTCACCACATGAAAGGATTTTTCGACTCTTCTTTCTTTCTCTGCTTTGGCCGAACATAAGGGATATTAGGAGCAATAGGAGGACATACCCCAACCTGTAGGTGAGCTCCTTAATAGTCTTCAACCTTGATTTCATGGTGAAAATCGAAATTCAATGTTTATTTTCTTCTTTTCTCCATTCCATCTTCAACTTTAGCCATTCTTTTCACCCAAGGACTTGAGGACAGACCTTGGGAAGTTGAGAAAGCTTCATTCACCATTGAATACGTGAATCTTGAAGCTTGGATTCAACTTTGAAGGTGGGTTATATAACTTGAACCCTTAAATGTTATTATTGATTTCATTTCTTCATCAAATGTTGAATCTTTCTTCTTTCTCAAAATTCATTTTGATTAGTTGATGAAATCACCATAAGAATCACAGTAATTTTCGAAGATTTGTAGCTTGAAGATTATTATGTCATCTTAGCACACACCTCAATAAATATCATGAGCAAACAATTTTCAATTTTGATGACCAAACGGTCTCAAGATCGATTGGTGATCAAACGGTCTCAAGACTATTTAAGGGAAAACAGTCTCAAGACCATTTGGGGTCAAGTACCGGTAAGGATGGATGAAGATCCAATGGTTCCACTTGATCTAATCACAATTGTTATAGTGATGGATGATCTGTTGATTACAAACCCTAATCGATTGATTAAAGAATCCCTAAATTGATTCAAACGTTTTCAAGATGGAATGGACCAAATGGTCTCAAGACCATTTGAGGTCAAGTAGAGTCATGGATGTATGGAGATCCAAGGGTTATAATTTGATGTACTCTCAATGGTCCAATTGATTAATGGTTCAATGAAGCAAACCCTAAATGATTGGTTGAAGGAAACCCTAGATAATCCTTTCAGTTTCAAGGTAGTTTGGACCAAACGGTCTTGAGACCGTTTGAGTCCAAATGGTCTTGAGACCATTTAGGATCAAAAGGTCTTCAAACCATTTGGAGGTCCAATCAATTTCAAGGTTGATTTATCCAATCGGTTTCAAATGTTGATGGGTCCAATCGGTTTCAATGTACATATGATCAAACGGTTTCAAGAGTTGAGTTCCCAAATGGTTTCAAAACTGTTTGAAAGGAAAACGGTCTCAACCCTAGATGCCCAAATGGTTTGAAAACCGTTTGGAGGGCAAACGTTCTCAAAATCATTTGGAGGTTGAGGGTTCAAAACCGTTTGGAGGTTCAATGCAACCAAAATTGTTTGAAGACCTAATGTGATGAAAGATCAATTAACCCCATGATTGTTAATAATGAATATCAAATATGATTACAATGGTTGTACTTTTAAGGTACTAGGGTGATTAGTACCCTTAGAAGGGTTAACCTTTGATGTTTATGGGAGCAATATCTCAATACACTATGCTAACCCTAAATGAATATACTTGAATGAAGGATTGACCTAATCCAAGCAAGCTTGAAGTAATCAACATACTAGAGAGGATGAGAGAGAGGAATTCATACATGTATAATAATCATGTAGTGATTAAGTCTCAACACTTTCAACATGAATAAAATATGTAATTAGGGTATGTTCCTTGATAAAGAGATCATGAAACCCTAATCGAGAAAGTTGATGAGCCCTAACTCTAATTTAGGGCAATGCTAGGTGAAACCCTAATCTAGGATAATAGTGTAATCCTAATCTAGGGTAATGATATGAGAAATCCCAATTCAGGGTAATATAATGAAAAACCCTAATCTAGGGTTATGCCATGAAAAACCCTAATCTATGGTGATGCCATGTGAAACCCTAATGCAGTGATGTGATGTGAAACCCTAATCTAGGGTGATGCCATGTGAAACCCTAATGCAGTGATGTGATGTGAAACCCTAATCTATGGTGATGCCATGTGAAACCCTAATCTAGGGTGATGCCATGAAAAACCCTAATCTAGGGTTATGCCATGTGAAACCCTAATGCATTGATGTGAGTGAAACCCTAATCTAGGGTGATGCCATGTGAAACCCTAATGCAGTGATGTGATGTGAAACCCTAATCTAGGGTGATGCCATGTGAAACCCTAATCTAGGGTGATTGCATTTGAAACCCTAATGATGTGATGTGATGTGAAACCCTAATCTAGGGTGATGCCATGTGAAACCCTAATTTAGGGTGATGCCATGTGAAACACTAATGCAATGATGTGATGTGAAACCCTAATCTAGGGTGATGCCATGTGAAACCCTAATCTAGGGTGATTCCTAAAACCCTAATGCAGTAATGTGATGTGAAACTCTGATCCAGGGTGATGCTATGTAATGCTGTATGATACCTTAATACGAAACCCTAACCCAAATTTAGGGTGAAGGTATGTGAAACCCTAATATTGGGTTATAATGTACGAAACCCTAATCTTGGGCAATATGATGATAAACCATCACCCTAATTTTGGATAATGGGATGAGTATCCCTAATTGACATGATTTGGGAAACCCTAACCCTAATGAGGGAATAGTGATGCTACCATTACATTGCATGGTGTTGATATGTAATTGATATAACTGTTATCATGTGTACTAACCATGCAGGTATCATGAGATGTTGGGCATAGCCAGGTATGAGCTATGATTTTTTATTATCGAAATTGTTTTATGGACCTTGTGAGATGCTTGTGTAGCATCATGTTTACCTTGGTCAGATGACCTAAAGATATTAGTTACCTGATAAGTGGTAACAAGTGTTCTTTGATGAAATGAGGGTTTGAAAACCCATATTCCATAATCATGATGATGAGATGTTAAAGGATGAGAATGCCCATGATGTGATAAGGGATTGAGATGCCAATATTTTATAAAGCTTTGAAAAGTACTTGATAGAAGTATTACACATTCTTTGTAGCATTTGTGATAATAATTTATGTTTGAAAACCTAACTGATGCTAAAATAATATGGTAATGTACTTAATTAATCAAGTGAAATCTTATCATGTAGAGCCCTGGCCATATATCTATCATCGTTAGTAGTTGGTGATGGTGAAACGGGTTTTCCCATGGGATCTCCTGGAGGGCATATTGTTGACTATGTGGGGGTTATGGGCACGAATATCCTTACACCCTAATGGAGGAATTGATGTGAGATTAACATTAAATCTCTCAAATCCTTCATCATATGTGTCGGGATGGATGTATCATGAATCTCCCGATAATGTTTAATTCCAGATCAATGTGAGATAAATGTGACATCTCTCGATTGCGAAGAGAGTGTAGCCGCCACTGTAACTCTATAGTGAAGTTGCCAGTATACCCTGGAAAGCTATTTAGTAGAGACACAAGATGTCATGCATGAGATCTCGTACTGACCGAGATAAGGGATGTTATGGAAATCCAGCTCTTCCTTAACCTATGTATGGTACCAATTTCGATTTTGCAATGGTCAATTGGAGTATGAGCGGTATACCTCATCTCCTCAGGGCTTAAGTATGATTGTAAAATATAATCAGTCGTGTAGCGTATTTGCTTAAGGTTGAAATATGAGAATCATTGGTTAATGTTACCTTGCTTAGCATATCCTAGATGGATAAATGTTATACATGTTCTTCAATTCCTTATTGGATAAGTGACATGCTAATTTATCAAGTTATAACTGAAATGCTTTGAATAAGAATATTGCTCTAATCTGTTTAAACATTGATTTATCAATTGTTGAATATATATGATTCCTCTGCTAAATTTTAATATATTAAACTGCAATAATAATGTTTCTGGAGGAGAGTTATATCTCTCACTGGGACAATTTCAATTGTCTCACCCCTGTGGGATCCATCTTTTTAGGTAGACGTGAAAGAAGAACCAGAAACCCTATAGCAGGAGAAGAGCAGCAGCAGCAACAGGGACAGTAGTGATATTCCAGGTGGAGGCATTGGTTGTCATATTTTGTATAGAGAGTCCTATGTGTCGTCTTTGTACTCTCAGGTCCTTGGAGTTAGTAGTTAGTACTTTTAACGAATTGATCTGAGATTTTGGCTTGATGCCTTGAGGTTCTTATGCTGCCTGTGTATATTTTTAACAGAGCAGTTGATCCTTGTAATCCTCGAGAAGGGATGATACAGGATATGTACTTATGAATCAGGATGTAAATAAAGTACATTGGCTCTTGATAAAAGAGTTTTCCTATGTTTGGATCTCCTTGTAAATGGTTTTAATTTTTAGTGATTTTCAGTAATCCGATGTTAATGATTGCTTCCGCTTAGTTAATGATGTTTTGTTCGAACGGTGCATGACAATTCTCTTGTAAAGATTGTTTATGTGATTGAATGTGAGGAAACAAAGAGTTTGAAACCAAAAAAAAATTGGGAGAGAACTTTATATTAAGTATAATTCTCAACTCATGCCCTAATCTCATGATTGGTGGTAATCGTGGGATGTTGGCGTGATAGTATATGTGTTAATTGAGTGTTGAATTCTAATTGCTTCCCTAGATCTGGCCTGCACGTCTTTGTGATCATCAGATGTCAGAATCAGATGGATTCCTTTGATAAGTCTTCTATCAGCATTACCATCAGTCTTTCAATACAACGACCAATTAGATCACCACTACTAGATCCATTAGTTCCTGAGAACCAATAGGTTTCCTAATTCAACAATCGATGGCCACACTAGTTCAGTGATCAATGGGAAGGTAGGTTCCATTCAAGATCCCCAAGCCCATATTCAAGACTCAATGGTCTAACTAAACGGTCACTCCAAGGCCATTAAGCACGCACCCTAACACACGTGCATAAACTTGCAGCACAAGCAATAGATCAGTGGGCCAAAGCTATAAATAGGATGTATGGAGCATGAGTTGTGGGACGCCTTGCATAGAGGATGCCTAAGCGGTGCTGGAGTTCACCTTCACCATCGACCATCCTCTAGACCAGCGATTCGTGGGATGAGAGTCCAAAGTCTCTATCGTTGTTCCAATCAGCCACCTTGCCTTGCTCGAGTTCTTCATCGATGGAAGAAGGACGATGAGTAGGAGCTTTGCCTACACCACAATAGATTTGACCACTCTTGCTCATTGTTCATGTATCTCTCGTACTCCTTTCCCTAAATATACCTCCCTGATTTCATTTCTTCCGTTCCACTTAGATAGCACTTCATGTCTCTCCTTGCTTGTAATTTCATAATGCTACTCACCATTATGAGTGGTTAAATACATAGATTGGGTTGGGAGTAGCCACTAAGGCTCTCCCAACATGTGAATACTTATATACATTGAATATATGCTCTTATAAATGATTATTTCCATACTCTTGATCTTAATGCTTCACTTGTATGATTAGATACCATCTTGTGATGTATAACTGTTAGTACCTTGAAAGAGTAGTATTAACCTTATCTAGGTGTTATGGAGTTGCATGAATGCAAGAGAATGTTATAATAATTAAGTTAATGATCATATGGTTATATTGTGATTATTTGTTTGCCATCGTAGAGAGAAACAACCATATAATCTAGATCTATCTAAAGCTTGAGAGAGGATGGAATAGACATTTATGGTGATTGCTTGTAATCTTGGAAAGGGCATACAATGGGCATGTGTATTGCATGTTGGTGAGAGACCTTAGATGGTGAAACTCAATCCAAATTCTCATCCATACTTGATATATTACTCTTTGGTTTTACTTGTTCTCTTATTTTACTTCTTACTTTGTTTTTCTTATTTTATTTTGCTTGTTTGTTGGAGTAACATGATTCCCTAAGGAACACCCTACCTAATCTTACTCTTTGGTTGGTGTAAATAAGCCAAGATTATACATTCTTAACACATATAACTCCTTGTCCCTATGGATTGACCCCAATTTACTACATTGGACCTCGTATAGTAGTTGTGGGGGCCTGAGTGTTGGGTTATGAATTTAAGAGTCTGACTACTCAAGATCCATCTTTTTTGGACATGTAAATTGTGTCAATCAATGACATATCATAAAGGTTTCCCATTGTAGGTGGTTATTTTTGGAGTCACACAAATCTTTTATGTCATATACACAACATGTAGTCTTTGATTTGTGCACCCCAACAATCCTCACTCACACTATGTCAAGAGAGTTACATTGTATGTGAAAATCTATGGAATTTGATTAATTTTATTGATATACTAAGTGAATGACATGCTAATTAAATTCTTATTGATGCTTAAATCAACTCCAAGTGACATGGAACTGAAGGCATTTTGATTCAAATCTATTTTGTGGTATCCTAGGAGGTAGATCTTCATTAATTTCAAATATACAATCAAACCCAATGGAATGGTTGAAAATAACATGAAAGCATAACTTGGAATTTTTTTAAGCTAAATGGAAACGAATTCAAGAAAAAAGCACATTCACACAAAAGTTCCTATTATATATCTCCATGTTTGGAGATCTAATGCAAACTCAATGTGTTTCACTTTCATGTAGATTTCATGTCGTTACTGTTGTTGATTATGTCATGCATAAAAGTACAACAAAGAAACTCATCATCTGTAATCAGTGTAAGCATGATGAATAGTTAGTAAATTGTTAACTTTATAAAAAACCATTATCTATAAACATAAGTTTCCATGCATCAAACACTAAACATTAATTATATTCATATATTGTCATAAATCATTATTAGTAGACCTCATCTCATTTCACCAAGAGTAATTAATATGAGCCATACCTCATGATGCATCTCAACAAAAACATTTTGCCTTATGTGTGTTAAAGCAAGTTAAGTCATCATGTTCACACAAAATGGCAAGGCTTCTCACTTATTACGATGTTTGTTGAAAATATTGTAAAATAATAAGGTGGTGCCATGTAATAGTCAAATTTCATAAATGTGTCAAGGATGTCTACCAACCAAGATGATGGAATTTCCAAAGTCAAGTAGTTGTGCATCAAATTATACATAATAGTATGTATTATTGAGAAAATTAATCAACACTTGTGAAAAAAGGAATTACAGTGAAAACATCCACCATGTTACTAAAGGGCAAAAACATGATAGCTATTAATTATTTTTAGTCCATGTATAGAAAAATATTTTTTAGCTTTATTAATCCACTTACCTTCAGGGTGACCGGTATCTAAGGTTGATATTATTTAGGAACTACAATCCCAACCTTGAAATTAAAGCAATATATTCTCTCTATGATTTTTTGAGATTTTCTACTCAAGAGAAACATGGAAAAGTGAAAATCAAAGGGTCAAGTAAAAACATGATCTAAGCTTAGGGATTATAGTTGAAGGAATAGAGGCACACTACAAAGATAAACTAGAATGAGTATCACTAATGTTGGAAATTATTAAGATATCTAACGTTGCATGCAAGAATATACCTTCCATTTATCACTTTCCTTTTCCCTAATATCATATGAGTTTGAAACTCTTTAGAGATCTAATGTTACATGCATGAATATCTCTTCCATCTATCACTTTCCTTTTCCCTAATATCACATCCCAACACTTCATGGGAAAATACTATAAAGGAAAGTAGAGTTCCACACTAGGGTATGGTTTTGTGTATATGTGTGTACTTGTGTGTGCTCACAAATGTGTGTGTACTTGTGTGTGCTCACAAATGTGTGTGTACAACCTCAAACATATTGTGGCATGTGTGTGTACCATTTTTGTCAAGCTATATGGACCATATGTTCTATTAGTATATTTGATTAGTTGACCTTAGGCCCATTGTATTTTTCCTTGTTTCTATTTTTCCCATGTACTCCATGGTTCCTATATGTAGGCGGCCTAGTATTCTTATTTTTTTTACTGAAAGCAGTGTATTCTACATGGTATCAAAAGTAGGGTTCTAACCCTATCGTCTCCTCTCTTTTTATTTTTTTTCTCTTCCCTCTCCCTCTCCCACTTGGTGCCCACCACCCCTCCTCCTCACAACCACCTATAACCAACCCCCCCCCACGCTTCCACCCCCTCCCCACCCTTCTCTCCCTTTGCCCGTCGCCCAGCCCACTGTCGACCTTAGGTGCGGCTAGCAAGGGTTGGCCTTCTGGAAACACTGATGTCAGTCTGATCCACCGCATGCCACAGTCATCTCCCATCATACAATCAAAAAGGATTTCTCCTATCTCCCATGTCTCCCAGCTTATGTATTAGTTCTAAAATTTGATATCGACATATAAAAGAGCATATTCAAAACTATTCTTATTGTGGAAAGCTGGGCCACACTGAAGATGTCTACCACTCAAAGCATGGCTATCTAGCACACTATAGGAGAGGATGTGGCAGGGGATTTGCCCATGTTGCTCAAGCACCTAGCCACATTTGTCAAGCATCTACCCAGATAATCGGTCATGCAACTCCTTCACTACATGCATCTTCTCATACTTCCATGTGTCCTTATCCCATGAGGAGTAAATACACCTTCACCAAGTTGTCCAACACCCCTTCTACCTCTTATGATTGGAAAGTCAGGGATTTACCTATTGTCCCTTCTTTTGCCCACCTAGACACTACTTCTGAATGTAACTTTGGGGCATGCATTATTACTTCCAGTTCTAGCTAGATTATAGATTTGGGTGAGACACAACATATGATTAGTATGCCCCATATTCAAACTACATCTGACTCATTTATCCCTCACTCCTTTGTCACCATGGTGATGGGTTGGTTAAATGAGTAAGTCGATGTGGCATTGTTCCTATCTCTTCTAAAATCAAGTTGATTGTTGTCCACTTCATTCCAAACTTTCCATACAATTTGATATATGTAGCAAAAAATTGTTGATGCTCTCAAATGTGTTGTAACTTGTTGGTCCATATAATTTTATTTTATAAGATTGGAGGAATTTGATGATGATTGGGCATGGAGTATGCTCTGGTGATATCTACTACTTCTCTACCACACCCTCCATCCTACAACAAGCCCTTCTTACCTCCACGCCACTTCAACTACATATGTGTCATGGCCATTTACTTTTAGACGATCTTAAACTATTAGATAGTTCTTTATCTTCTTATTCTTTCATTTAGTGTAATGTATGTCTGCTTGGGAAACACCACCGTGTGTCCTTCTCGGTTCTTATTTGTAAACAATCATCTCCTATGTTTGACTTTGTTCATACTGATGTGTGTGGTCCATTCAAGACTACTAGTTATAATGTCTATAGCTATTTTCTTACATTTTTGGATGCTTTTTCTAGAATAAGGCTTTACTTTTAGACTCGTGATAAAAAAATTACATAATTTAGCTAGTTTCATAATTTGGTTGGTTCAATTATCAATGACTATTAAGATACTTTGAACTCACAATGCCCGTAAATATACCCAAAAGGTTGTTGCCTCTTTTACCGTGATGTAGGGATGATTCATTAACGATCATGTGCATACTCTCCATAACAAAATGGCATTCTTGACATTACATGCTCTCTTCTCATTCAGGCCAACTCGCCTAAGCCTTTTTGGTCTAACAAGGTCCTCACTTCTTGCTTTCTTATTAATTGTCAACCTTACTCACTTCTCGGGAAGCGCACTCCTTTTTCCATTGTTTACCCTCAATCCACATTTGTTTCCTCTACCGCCTTGAGTTTTTGGTAGCTTATCCTTCATTTCTTAATTTTGATCTCATGGCTGACAAGCTTTCCCCTTCAGCTATTTGAACTGTATTTCTCAATTATCTTTTTACTCACAAAGGATACAAATGTTTTGAACATACAAATGTATTGAACCTAACTTTGGAAGAATCTATATATATATGTGTATGTCACCTTTTATGAGGATGAAATTTTCTTTTTATCATCCTCACCCCTCATCGATAATATTGATACTATGGTTTTGTTGTGTGATCCATTCATCCCAACAACAACACCATCAACAACATCAAACAAGCACATAGAGGATGAGTCACCAATTGCAAATGCATCATCATTTTCATTTTTGGACCAATCCAATCTACAAAAAGAACTATGCAAAGGTATACGCTCTTGCACTATAAAGCATCCCAATTTCAACACTTGTTGTCTAGCATGTCTTTCTTCTTCTAGATCATCCTTTTCTACTTCCCTGGACACAACATATCTTCTTAAGTATCCAGCAGATGCTATGTGCCATTGCGGATGGAAATTTGACATGATGGAACCCCATATGTGAATAAGACATGGGATCTTGTCACTCCATAGGCAGGAAAAAATATCTTAGGTTGTTGATGGGTTTTCTTTGTAAAGCATAAGTTGGATGGTTCTGTTGAATGACTCAAGGTGCCTGGTTGATAAAGGAATCATCCAAACCTTTAACGTAGATTGCTTTGAGACATTCTCCCCGATGATAAGGATTTCCTCTATCTACATCCGTATCTCCCTTACTACTCAGCTTGGTTGGCCTCTTTACTAGCTCGACATCAAGAATGCATTTATTCATGGAGATCTCATAGAGGAAGTCTACATGTAGAAACTGTCCGACTTTTTTGTTGAGGAGGCGTCTTCTCACAAAGTATGTCATCTTTGACGGTCTCTCTATGGCCTCAAGAAATCTCTAAGACTTGGTTTTAAATGATGTCCTAACACATGTTAACTTTTGAAGATCAGCCACAGACCACTCCATGCTCTTCTCCAAATCCTCCGAAGTCCAAGTTCTTGTTGTTGTCTATGTTGATGCCATCATCATCACCAACGATGATATGGTGGGGATTTTCTAGCTTAATTAGTCTTTTTAGGAACATTTCTAGACAAAAGATTTGGGCACCCTACCATACCTCCTTAGAATCGGAGTCCTCTTCTTATCCTCAAGGATCGGTCTATCACAATGACACTATGTCTTGGACCTGTTTCAAGAGGCCAACATGGTAGAAGCCTAACCAGTCTCTACCTGGGTGGACTATCATACAAAGCCTATGCATGACGGAGAACTCTTTCTTGATCCAGAGAAGTATCATTGTATAATCAGGAAGCTGATTTACTTGACTATTACTCAACCAGATATTATCTATGATGTTGGGGTGGTCAGTCAACACATGAGTGCACTACTCCAGGTCCGTTGGTCCAGCATTTAATGCACTCTTCACTATCTCAAGAGTGTTCCAGGAGCTGGATTTGTCTACAAATGCTCTAAGTCCAAGGTAATCTCTATCTCTAGATATGTAGATGCACATTGGACTGGTAATTCTAAAGATCGATAGTCTACTTCTATCTATTAGTCATGATTTGCATTCACCCAATTTCCTGAAGGAGTAAAAAATAGGCAGTGGTAGCTCGCTCCAGCAGTGAGGCAAAATATCAAGCTATGACTCATGCATGTTGTGATATAAAGTGGGTTTGATCCAACTTGACTAATTTTAGAATTCCTTTTCAAACTCCAGCTACTTTATATTGTGACAACCAGGCGGCTATACACATAGCTAATAATCTAGTCTTCCATGAGCGTCGAAAACAAAATGAAATTGACCGTCATTTTATGCAAGACCTGGTCAAAGCCAAGGAGATCGTCACTCCTCACATTAGGATAGGTGATCAAGTTGCAAACATCCTTAACAAACATCTTCCTCCTGCTTTATTCAAGTATATGGGCATCAAGTTGGGACTTCACAACGTTTACTCTCCAACTTGAGGGGGAATGCTAGTATATTTGATTTTTTGGGATTAGACCCATTATATTTCCCTTGTTTTTGTTTTTTCCATGTACTCCTTGGATCCTATATATAGGAGACTCGGTACTCTTATTTGTTTTACCAAAAGCAACTTATTCTACATGGTCAAAATTGAGCTAATTTGCAATGACTTCCACAATAATGCCACCATGAAACTAATTGGCCATGTTGGTGCCATCCACTTATGTGTAGTGTGGTTTCACACTTATTTGAAAAATCAATGTCACCATCATATTGGTTTCTTGAAGTAGATCCTAAAGCATTGATGCAGCACTAGAAAACAACACATCAACCTACAAGTTGTTGGTATCACCACAATGACTTCTAGAGCATGTGAATGCCAACAAAGAGGCAAAAGATTGGAAAAAAGGTGGGTGTTGCCAACGAGGCATATGCTTCTAGCAAATTAATGGAAAATCTAAAGCATTACAACAAGATGAAAACATCACTTTAAGAGAAAACTTCAAAAAAAATACCAACAATAATCATGTCATGGATTTATAAGAAAAGGTACATAATTAGCACACACAATAGCTCAAAGGAGAAAATCAAAGCTTAAGAAACAAAGTAAAAAATTATCGAGTTCAACATAGGTTGTACAACACAACTAGTATAAATATGTGGAGTTGACTTCTTGCACTTTTTGATAATGATCCAACACCTAGCCAACTCTTGCATAAAAGATCAAAACCTCTATTTATCATAATTCAAAGGAAATTCAACATCTTACTCATTCAAGTTCGGTAAGAAAGCCCCATTCTTTAATGGGATCAATGTTAACCTCATTACACATCCTAATTAATGGATTGTATTTTCTCTAGTCTATTAGATTCCATAATGGGAACCAATGAGACTAGTTGAGAAGGAGGTGGGAATATGAGCTTTGTTTTAAGCTTGGCTACAGTCGAAAGCTCCTTCATAAGAATTTTTATCTTACTAGTAGATATAAGTCACATATATTCATGCAAACTTGAAAAACTACATGTTATATAGATTGAAAATAAAGCATACCAAAGCTCTAAATATTTGGACTAGGTAAATACACAAAGTTGACCACTAGGCTAAATCAGACTTCACCAACATATATATATATATATATAGAGAGAGAGAGAGAGAGGATGTATTGGCTGCCTGCGCGGGTACCAAATCCAAAGCTACCCGTGCATGAATACACGGTGGCACCAGTTGTAAATAATGAGAAATTGTAGCAATTCTAAAACTCGAACTGCACGCTCACGGCTCCAACGCCTTCGGCCCCAGCACCGCCGCCGCGGCGCAGGGCCTCCCTCCATCCTAGGTCTAGAACCGGAAGGTGTCAAAATAGGCTACACTGCCCTTCTTTTCCCTAATGACTTTCTTTGAACCCCCCATTGCTCCGGCCACAATCTGCATCCAACAGTATCAACCAATATATCAGAGGGAGAGCCGGATGTCTTGGAGGAGTTCGAACAGAGAACGGCGGGGACAGGGCATGTGATCCGTGGGTGGGTGCCGCAGGTTGCGATCCTTAGCCACCCGGCAGTAGGGTGGTTTCTGAGCCACTGCGGCTGGAACTTGTTACTGGAGGCCGTGATAGCAGGCGTGGCGGTGCTAGCGTGGCCCACGACCGCCGACCAGTACTTCAACACCAGGTTGCTTGTAGATGAGTTCGGCGTTGCTGTGAGAGCGTGCGAGGGCACGGACGTCGTGCCCGACGCTGATGCCTTGGCGCAGCTCTTTAAGGACGCTGCTGGCGGCGACCCAGAACGGTTTCGACAGTGCTGCCATTGCGGCATATAGAGGAATAAGAGAAGGCACTGCTGTTGAGCGAGATGGCCCGTGAGTCGGTGCGACGAGGAGGAAGTTCTGACAGAGATTTGGATTGATTGGTCAAGGAGTTGTGGAAGCTCAAGTTAAGCTCTTGAGACGGTGCCGATTTGTTAGAATGTAAATTATTTATTTAGTTCGTATGTAAAAAGTGACAATTCAAGCTATCACGATTCCATTCTCCTGTAACTTGTGGGTCTGAATAGCGATGCACTAATGATAAACCATTTTATTAGTATGGTATATGAAGTGTATGAGGAAATGCGTCTACGGTCCTGTAATATATGTATGCTGGAAAAACTTAACAATGATTGAAAAGTTTGCTATCTTGCATTTTTTTCAATTACTCATTTCATCAAGGATAATATCTTTATCATCTATTAGTTCTTACTTTTTCTTAAGCTTGATGCCAATGAGATGGAATAGGAAGCGAAGAATATGAATCTGTATTTCAGAATTTCAATATGACTGGATACTTAATTTTCATTTGCAACAACATCTAGTATCAACCTCTGAGAGCACTATTGTGCATTATGTGAATAACGATTATGCCTTGTGGAACCGCTGCCTGCAAATCATCCACTCACACGACGGCCATGAGGGAGGGAGGTGCTGAAGTAGGTACAACAATTATTGATGCTTCTGGATTCTACATTGCTCGTAGCACTGATTGGGTTTCTTCAAGTGTAATTCATCCCCCAAATGCTCTAGTTGTGTGATATGTACATGTAATGCACAGTTTATGTTATTTCAGAAAATTATTCACAAGCAGTGGCTTTGGTTGTACAAAACAACTGGTTGTCACCTATTCATTTCTACAGAAAGATAATAGTTTACTGTGAAGTGCCCCTACTTTACTTTTTCTATTATATTGGTTTTACTTATTCATTAACTTGGTTACCTTCCGTCATGTTCAATACTTTGTGAATGACGGGTTGGAGAAAAAAACATAAGGGGGCATGCTCAAGCCTATTACCATGTGGATACTCATATTGTAATAAGCAAATGTCATCTATAATATGGACAGCCATATTGTAATAGGCAAGAGCCAACCGTAATGTAAGTGACAGTTTTGTAATATGTACAGTCAAATTGGAATAAGCAAGTGTCATCTATAATATAGACAGTCATACTGTAATAGGCAAGAGCCAACCGTAATGTAAGTGACAGTTTTGTAATATGTATAGTCAAATTGTAATAAGCAAGTGTCATATGTAATATAGACAGTCACATTGTAATAGGCAAGAGGCAATTGTAATGTAGGTGACAATTTTGTAATATGGATACTCATATTGTAAAAAGAAAGTGTCATCTGTAATATGGACCGTCACATTATAATAGGCAA